>OY735207.1:69735549-69985549 GCA_963457665.1 Thysanoteuthis rhombus
TATCTCTTATGACGTTAAAACATCATCTTTGCCATTATTTGTCATGTTTGCAACAAAGAATACATAGGGGCAACATCCCACTTTAGGAGCAGGAACACAGTACATAGACAACAAATAAGTGATTCATCGATAAAGGGTTACCAAAGTTAGGTCACACATTGTTCAGTGTTCTCTGCAAGGAACAGAATTTCCAGTTTCCCCTTTCTGCAGAATGAACACCGAAAATATTACAGAAAGAATAAGAAGTGAAAAAAATTTCATGAATACTCTGAAACCTTCACTGAAATTCTAATTAATTCTTCAATTTGGAGTTGGAAACTCAGCTCCAATTCCCTTGGAAAGCATGGCTTCCTTTCCTTTATTCAAAATCCTCCATACGGTAATGCATTTGAAAAAACCCAACACGTTCCTATCATCACTTACAAGTCTACGATAAGACCTAAATACAATTCAGTTATTCTGAGAACACGTATATCCATACACATTGATTCTCTCATATACACACTCATATTATCACTTACTACACAGATCTGCAATCATACCAAAATACAATTCAACTATACTGTGAATACACAAATTGACACACAATGATATTTCACCTCTTCACATCAGCCTTCTGAAGATATGTACGAAACCAGGTAAAGCTTATTAAAACCTATCATATTTTAAAACATTTCCTTTTTTACACTTTTCTTTTATATATATATATATATATATATATATATATATATATATATATATATATATATATATATATATATATATATATATGAATATGCACATATGTTTATACCTATATATTCATAAATACACACACACACATGCAAACACAATTTGAGTAACAGGAAAGATCAGTTTTATAATTTTTGGTATTAATAATTCACCAAATATCAATAGGAGAGCTCAATGGCTATTTTTTGCAAAAATGTTTTTCCACAAACTATTTTGTCAGACCATATATTAATATGACAAAAAGCCAGGGGAAAGTTCCGTCCATGAATCCAGACTAAATCCTTTATGATACGATTGAAAAGAAGAGATGATCACCTATAAAGCTGAAATATGGAACCTGGCCAAAACTTTGACCTTCGAACTGAGAACCACGCAACGTGTACAGGAGAGAATCATGCTCAACATCAAATGGAAAGATCACAAAACATCACAGTATATTAAAGGAGAAAAACAGGAGTCAGGAATATCATAGAATCCATTTGAAAACTCAAACGGCAATGGGCTGGTCATATTGTAAGAATGGCAGACAACTGATGGACATCATGATTCACAACGTGAATTCACAGAGATCATTTGCGAATCTAACTGGCAAAATATAAGATGTTTAAGTTCAAGAGGTATTGGCTCTACAACGTCTATGATTAGGTCTGGCGAATTCCGGGGAAGGTATTTGGCCAACAATGGAAGAAAAAAAATGTTAAAGATGATGATGATAAATTTGTTTCTTGGGAAGAGTTCATTATTTCAAATTTTTTTTTGGGGGGGGGATATTATATTAGACAAACTATTCCTTTTCAGTGGTAGAGTCTATTGTCAAGGAGAGAGAAACAGGTACGATTGCATTGTTCAATATTATTTCTTGGCATCGAAACACGATTTTTTTTATCGAGATAAATTTATAAAATCCATCCTGCGTCCTACCGGCTGAAGGTAACTTTTTCATAGGCCTATCCTATCTTCAGCGGAAAATAATCTATACTAGACAGTAATCTGAACCCCAACCTCTAAATGAAAGTACTATGAAATATTATATGAACAAAAGCATCATGAATAATATAAATATACGTTATAATAAAAAAGTATTGATGCATTGAATGCCAATAAATTTTCTGGCGTATCATTGTTGCACATCACATCCTGCATTCATACTGTACTCAAAAAAAGTATTGTTCAAATTTTCCAATTCAACTTGTGGAAAGCTTATTAAATATTGAAATCAATGATTTTCAAAGGGCACAGAACAATGTTTCCTCAAAATCAATGCAAAAACTTTCCAGTGTTCAGTAACGACCAATGTAACGCCATGTCAATGTATTGAGACATTGTCAACACCAGAAACGCCTATCGAATATTAAAATAAATGAATCTGGAAAACTTAAAACACAGTATAATCAAAATTCATCCACTGAAAATCTACAATACGCTGTACCAGCCGAAGACATGTCACTTCTATACACTGATACAATGATAAACACAGAAAAGCCTATTTGATATCAAAATCAATGAACTAGAACAACGTACAACTAAGTTTCGATATTTTGATACATTTTTCCATTTTTTATAAATAATTATTAGATAAAGATTATATAAATGCTTCTTATCTTAAGATATCTATTATGACCAATTTTTACCTTTATCTTAATTTAATTATTTGCTTCTTATCGAAACTTTTGCTAATCAGTGCTACTTACTCCAGCAGTGGGTGAACTGTGTTGATTAGAAAAAGAAAGAATCTGCCAGCCGATCGACGTTATTTATTTACTGCCGGAGGGAAATCGGCTTGATAAAAAATTGCAATCATCATCATCATCATCATCATCATCATCATCAACATCACCACCCCCACCACCACCACCACCACCATCATCATCATCATCAGTCTTTTAACGTCGGTCGTTGGACGTCCTTCCTCAGGATCCATCACATTTCTCTATCTTGGGCATCGCGGAGCAATTACTTTCTGAATTTGTCTAGTTCATCTCTCAAAGTTGCGATAAAAAGCAACTAATAAATCAAAATGGAGTCAAAAAGTAGTCATAGGAATTTGAAAATAATCTAATTAAAAAAACGATTTACTTCCCTTTCATCTTTTGTCGTGCAGTGATCACTAAACGGTCTAAATTTTCAAAAATAATCGTTGATGCTGATGGACACAAACTAAGGGAACAATTTTGCATAAACTTTAATTGCAAATTTAACTCCTATTGAAACCTTTTTAGGAGTAGGGACTCTCCAGAAAACAAAAAGTATTTATTTTCCTAGACATAAAAAAGATTGAGAGTTCAGATTTTCAGCCCTCTAGCTCCATCAGTGTTGCCAGTACGTATACGTAGTCAGCCAATCAGACAGACATATTAACTAGAAAACTGAAAAAAAACATGTTGACACTTCTGCTTGACGATTTCTAAAGAAGTATTTTTTAAAATCATGAATAGAAGAAGTGACAATAATAAGTATCCTGGAAGTACGGAGTTCTCACGAAAACAAATCCATGAAATCATAGCAACGGCATGACCAGCATGAACGATTTGTATGAAGAAGTTTACCGATGTCATCAAAAAATGACGGCAGTATTCAAATAATTTTGCGATTGCATTGTACTTGAAAAAAAAAAAATGATTCTCCTGGTCTGCATTTTTTGCTAGAGACCATCAGGAATCTAACCGGCAACATTTGTAGTGATCAATTATAGGTTTTTCTTTCTTTCCTGCAAGCGTTATAGGCCATAAATTCATACGTTAATATCTGTATTCCATTAGGTAACAACCATTATCAAGCCAGTCCCATGGATCACCACGAATAATGTTGAATCGATTCTTATTGGCCGCTGCACTCTTGCGGTCTTGTGCCAAACCACGCTACTCTCAGTATATAAGGCCCTCGTTGTACAGCGATGGTTAACAAGCTAGCCACACCCTTCTTTACCCATGTAGTTCAGTCTTTATCAACTGCCCTGGTGTCACAAACTTGTGCAAGTCTAAGCAAAGCTTAGTAAAAATACTTTGGGCATCTGCCGTGGAGAGATGGTCATCAGAATCGACCCACAGTTCATTACTGATGTCGTGAGTTCGATCCCTACCGGCTGCCCCATGCCAAACTCGAATTATATCTGGGGAAGTTGTCGTAGAGTGATAGTAAAACCGTTTAATCGGCTTATACAGGTTGAACCTCATTAATCCGGTAAGCTTGGGACCCAAAAGAGTAACAGATTTTTCGAACCGATGAAGCTTAATGTAAAACAATATACAAGTTTATTCAATGGAAGTGAAATCAGACTTTTCGGTAAACAAAAAAGAAATAAATCTTTGCTAATTAGATAATTTTGCCTTAATATATACCGAGCTGCACTATCGATATTGTAACAATTTGATTAGGCACAAACCTATCTCTAATTTACTGGATGGCTTTATGACAAAACATAAGTCTTGTAGAGTAAGTTTCCTGTATAATAAGTAAATTAGTCAAAAAACAAAGAAAAATATACCCACTGATACCAGTAAAACATTACGTGAGAATCAGGAGCAAAAAGTAATTATAAACTTACCTCAACTTCTTCTGTTAATGAGCTAACTAAATGTGTATGTTTTTCTACATGCAATCTAAATCCGAACTGAGCAATATCTTGATGTCTATAACTGGAACATTTTCTATACGAGTTTCAGTCAGGTGTCGACTTCCTGTCAAAATTTTGTTTCCGTAATAGATTCAAACCACCGTCTCGGACCATCTAATCTGTTGAATTAATGAATTCCTAATTAATGTAATACAACCTCTACTAATTAAGTTAAGTCTCATACCGATTTGATGCTTTTTTATTTGCACCCAATGTCAATCGAGTCCAAACTTAAGATCAATAAGGAAGAAATATAATTCTGAGATTGTCTGGGACAATATGTTATTTCCACTGGAAATCATCTGAAATAGTGTAAAGGAATATCTAAAAACATCTAGGTTCAGGAGATTTTTTATGCATTATTGATAAACCTCTCAAAATAAGGCCTTGAAAGGTAAAAGAAAGCTTTCCCTTCACATAAAATATAATATTTTAGAAGGGATCTAGTGGAGCACTGATGCCAATAATCAAGTCTGCAGACAAAACAGTATGGCCAAGAGTACTGGAAAACACAGGCATATAAGCACACAAGCACCTGCACATTAGAAAAAAATATAGAATCCTCTACCATCTTTAGTGGCTACAGTAGTTCTGTGAGCCAAAAGACAGTTTACATCGATTAGAAATTAACTGTCCGCTACTTTCGACGGATCTTTTTTCTTTTTCCTTTGGGGTTATCTTGGAGAAACAGTTTACGTAAATAAGTCCCCCAAAACTATCCTGGAACTATAGTATAATATTCGACAATAAATTAGTGCATTGTATCACAGTGCTTTAAGAGCTGTCATGGATAATTGCATAGAAAGGGTTCAACTCTGCAAATTTGAAAAATCAGCGTCATTTGTCGGATGTTATCTTCCACAATTGGTTCAAAGTTATTTCCAAGGTCCGGAGAATGTCTGAAAGGGAATTTCTCAACATTTCCATTGAAAAAGTCATTCAAGTTTAAAATGGAAATTGCCTCTCTATAAGAAATATGAAGTTGTGAATAATAATTGTAAAGCCCCATCCCATCAGAACCTAGCAAAAAAACTGTGGACTTAATCAATTGCTTACAAGATTTATAGTTCTGTTTTTGCCAATCCATGCAGATTTTATCAATCATACTGCCTACAAGATTTATAACGCTGTTCTTACCGATTCATGTATATTCTATCAATTATACTACTTCGTCAATTATATTTCATCAATTATATTGTCTCTTCCCACGTTAAACTCGACCTTGTGTCTTATCTTGGCCCCATGGGAACGTGAGTAAACACATACCTGGAAACCCAAGCACTGCCAATATCTACCAAGTGTTGTACATGCAGATATCATTTTGTTATACAACCATGTACTGCTTCTTTTGTAGCCTTTGGTATCGACCCTTCTTTGGTATATGTTTTGAAAAAAAATGCCTGTGCCTACTTAGTAATAACATAGTATTCTACCCGTGAGTTTCTAGCTGAAACTCCGTGTGCAATGAATACTACCAGACACAGAAAAATAAATCGATGAATAATAATAATAATAATAATAATAATAATAATAATAATAATAATAATAATAATAATAATTCGTGCTTCATAAAAATCTAGGAAACACCCAAATCAATACGATATGTTAAGCTTTAATCAATATAACGCCCATAGGATTTATGGTGCTGTTTTTGTCGAATCTATAGACTAATTCCTGTCGTGTGATGCGTAATTTGATGGACAGAAAAATCAGTAGATAGTGGGGTGAATTTTCATATCGAAAGTAATAAAAAGTCCTGGTTTCTGGAGATCAGCCATCGGAATTTTAATTACAATTTCCTGCAAGCTTTTCGGATGTGTTTTCCAACAATATAGATATGCATGAGAAATCAATGAATGTTTGTCAAGAAGGGATATATTTACACAATCGATACTTTTCAAAGGATAATTGGAAGAGACAAGGACAAAAGAACAAATATTATGTAATTTAGAAAAGAAGGAGAAGAAATAGAAGGAGCATGGGGGAGAGATAAAAAGAAAGAAAAATAGAAAAAAGGGATGAAAAAGAATGAATAATGAGGAGAAGAAAGGAAGAAAGTGGAGAATTGAAATAACGGAAGTAAGATAGGGAAGACAACAGTAAAGAAAAGAAAGAAGAAAAGACGAAAAGGGGGAGAATAAGAAAGAAAAAGAGTGACACGAAAAGATAAACTTTGAAGGACGAAGAAGATAGTGATAAGATCGTAAGGTAAAGACAGAAAGAGAATGTGGTGAGACGGAAAAAAAGGAGTAGAAGGAGAAAGGGGAAAAGTGAGAAGAAAGAAGGAAATGAAGGAAGGATTTGGAAATGGAAAGGGAAAAGAAAGATAAAAAAGGAAAATAGAAAGAAGGAACGAAGAATCAAGAAAAATCAAGGAAGAAAAATAAATCAGGAAAGAAAGAAAGAAAGAATGAGAATAGAAAGAAGGAAAAACTAATAAACTTGATAAATTCAAAGTGAAAGAGTTTGAAGCAGCACATCTCAAACTTGTAAATGATTCACCCAGAGGTGAATAAAATCATTTCAGGAGTGAATGAAACTAGGAGGGTGGTTGAAAACAGAATGATACAAGAACGGTAGATGACTTAATTTACTGAAATATTTATAGTTTTCTTTACTTAAAAAATAATTTATGTTAACAAATACAGTAAGAAAACATTATTTCAAAAAAATTAATTCGAAGTTCAAAGGCTGTTGTCATTTACCAACTTTATACAAACAAGAATAGTTCGAATTTTCTGTGTTTGTCACTCTTGAATTTTCAGGGTGATCAAAAACATCAATAAAATCAACCCTCAAGTCCATAAATGCTTTTTGCTCGTGATACAAAACGAATTGCGTATAAATTATTCCCCAGGAGGAATATGATGAAAACGGTCAGAAACATAAAGACATTTAGTCACGGGTAAATGGGATTTTGTAATAGAGACTTGAGGTTGTATGATATTGGAAGAGCTTAAACGGCACTGATTCAAAGGATGATGAAGATGGATGTGAAAAACTGAAGAAGAGAAGTTGTCAGGTTCAAAGTGGGAGCTGATAAATAACATCAATTGTTTTCTCATATTCCCTATTTTTCATCGGGAAGATAGTCCCTCTAAATCGCGAAAGTCTGTAAGCATTTTCAAGAACAGAAAACCGGCTCCCATCATTGACAACACGATATCTTTCAGATAAGAATGTCAAGTAAGTAATTGAATTATGATGGTGGCTCAAAAGTTTATCCTGAAAGCTCGCCTACTACACGAACTTAAACTCGGAACAAAAAGAGCAGAAGCTCTCAGTTGAATAAGCTCAGGGTTTGATGACGGTGTAATTATTTACCGTGCAGTTCAAAGATAACTAAATGGCAGTTACCAGTCTGTGAACATTTCCAAGACCATGAAACTTGCATACCATCGTCGACAACATGACCTAAATGTTATTTGAGAGAGTTTGTCTACTTTACGAATTTAAACTTGAGACTAAAGCAATAGAAGCAGCTCGTTGTATGTGTACAGCATTTGGTTGGGGCGCTGTTTGTGGTTCAAGGGGTTTCCAACTGGATATCTGTCTCTTGATGCACGGCGTAAGGGACGCTTATTTAGCATTGATGATAACAAATTAAGGTTTTGTGTTGGATCTCATCGTCAGCGGCTGTAGCAATACTTTAGCACCCGTCTTTGGACATACACCTTTCTGAAGATTTTCCATACCTCTCTATCATGAATGTCGCTGATAATTTTTGAAGTTGTTTGTTTCTGGGGATAATCTTGAGTAGTACTGTCCACTGGTTGTCTAGCATTCGTACAACATGACTATCCATAGCCATTTAAGCTTTCTCATGGTCTTCATGATATCTCTGACCCTTATTTTCAATCGAATACACTCTACCGTCTTGCGATCTCCCCATGTGATGAAAAAGGTTTTCTCCTGTGAATGTTGCATGCTTCTTAGTTTGAGGGTCAATCTTCAGATTAGATTCCATGTTTCAGCTCCATAGGTAACTCTTGGGAGGATGCATTAACTACATTCCTTCCTTTCAAGGACTAATAAGATTCTTTTGTTCTTGAAGGTCGAGTCTGCTCTATCGAAAGTTTGCCAAACTAGTGGGATTCTTTTGCCAGATTTCCTCTCTTTACGATTTCATGAAGACTTGTTTTCATAGGTAGATATAATGATGTATCTTCTTCAGTTCTGCGTTTTCTATGTTGATTGTTGTGTCTTTGTCTGCAACGTGTTTATCGTACTTGACATTTTTTCAACAAAGTTCTTTTTTGCTTTCTCTTTTCAGTTTGTCTATCATTCAAAACCATCAAAAAGAAAACGTTGAATTGATCTGTTTCCAACGTGTCAGATCCCTGCATTATTATTCATCACAAACAATGAAATTCTTCTTCTGTTCGTGCCGCCGATGAGTTATCAAAATGAGATACGCATTATGGAAATGGGTAATACGAGATAATCTGCGGAAAAAAAACAAATTGCAACGAATCTAAATTAGGTTCTCCCATCAATCAATCCAAACGAATAGACAGATTGCAAATCAATTACTGACCTTTGATGAGAAAGCGATTATATGCTTGGCTACACAAGGGTATAGCTTACTTACCCATCTCAACAAAGATGGAGAGGTATATGTATTTGGTCCGTCTGCCAACAAAGATTACTTATCATCAAAATATGTTCCTTTATAATTTTTCTAGCATCAAAAAATTTCAACAGACAAATATCGGGCTTACCGATGAAATCCCCGATAAGTAGCATTTTGGTCATTTTCTAGAATTTCTGGAATAAGGCTCTTATACATACATCATACCCCAAACACTTTCATATTTTTGCTACATCGACGATACCCTGATCCCGAAACCAACACACTCATCTGGACAACCTACAACCTACACTAAACTCAGTGAAACCCTCCAGTAAATTCACAAAGAGAAAGAATCCAATAACACACTTTTCCTTGACATCCTAACACACGGATCCAGCAACACCATCAAATCATCTTCCTCGAATTCACTAACAAGACTGAACACATGCACTTTCACTCCCACCACACCCCCAAAATAAAATCAGGATTAATCAGAGGTATTACTTTAGGGCAATTGGAATAAGTAGCCCCAAATACATTGAAGACAAAAAAAAAAATACATCGAACAATCCCTCTGTTCACTGTAGTTCCAACTGCACTTTAAATACAACGCAAAGAGAAAAGAATTTCAGATCCAAACAAAAACAATATTACATGCATCACATTGACCACAGATTCAACCTCTACCAAAGTCATATTCGACCTGAACAAGAAGGAAATACACAATGCCGACAGAACCACAACAAACACGAAAGTTCTGGAAACGACCAACTCGAATCTGGCCTTCATGCAATACCATGCAAAGACTGCAACAAGATCTACACTGGAGAGACGTCAAGAACTTCAAAAAAAGAATATATGGAGACAAAAGAGCTAAAAACTGGACAGAAAGACACACACCCTTGTAGAATATTCAAAACCACGATTTCGGTTTTCACAAATTCCATCTCATCAAAATATACATTACACCTCGTCACGCAGATCCATAAATGCAGCTCTTATATCTAAATGCAGTACGATCACCCAGGAATGTGGAAATTTCAAGAGTGCAAACCCTTTAAATGTATTTATTTTAAAACAGAATCACATAAAAACAACACAGTGCAGCATTAGCATCGGATAGGCTAACACACAACATACCCCTTGAAGACAGTAGGAGCACACACATACCGCCCCTTTCAGAAATAAAAAGAAAAGCCTCACCTTTCATCAAGCAGAAAGAGTAAAACATGACATTCTACTCCCACCCTGCCACATATACGTCAACACCTATTCATTGTTAAACAAATGTTAGACACCTCATCTCCATCCTAGAAAACCCACAGCCACACAAACTTTACTGACCCAACCTCTCACTGATCCAGCCTGATACTTACAAACACTGATTTGACCCTCATGACCCTTCCTTCCACAGGACATTCTCATTTCCGAACAATCTGATTGAAACACCTCCAACTCCTACTGAGCAAACCATTACACTGAAATCCCTTCACTTCATTCTTCAAATCTCAAACATGTAACAGCATACAGCTCTCTCTTTGCAACTGCGGCAAGTTTCTCTGAAAAAGATGGCTGGCTACAATCGAAATGCATCAGATCAAACACCAGTTTTTTTTTCTTCTGAATTTCTCTTCAATTTCTCATTTTCATTGCACCAACAATCACATTAATGTATACGCTTGCGTCCCCAAAGCATCAAACGAATTACAAAACATGTTGAATGATACAAATAGAAAGACTATGAAGGTAGAATGAAATTATACATAACGAATGGCTGGAGGGTATCTGGTATGGATAGAAAAATATAGAAAGTAAACTTACCAATGAAAAGAATTCAATGAATACTTATCAACTATGACTTTTCGGGTGCGAAACATAGAAATTGATAAAACGCACTGAAAACCAACTCAAAATTGTGAAGAGAGCTATGGAAAGAGTAATACTGGAGAAAATTCTAAAAGTTAAAAAGATAGAAAGATACGGATCTGAGGGGTGGCCATCGAATAAATAATTAGTCAACATAAATGGACATGGGCTGTACACCCGGCACGAAAAAAAATGACAGCAGATACGGCAAAAATACCCATGCAACAGTAGACGCAGTACAAAAAGACCATAAATGGAGGAGTGGAATATGCCGGCAATGGGTGCTTGTTTCAAAAATTAAGTGATGTGTACTATAATATAACAAACATTCTTATGCAATTCAATATGATAATACCTCCATAAAACATAAAATAACAAACTACACCTACAGCCCTGAAAATAAATAAATAAAGCTATTTATTAAAATCATAGCTGAAAAGGAGGTGCAGTTTGATCAACAATAATCTGAAGAACCATGCAAGTATGACTGTTTTGTTTTCAAATCCCCGAAAGGGTTACATTGCAAACTAATGATAATCCCAACAAGAAATATCCAAACATAGCATCATTATATCAAAATCTGTGGAGAACATAAAAACCAACGACAATCATCGGGAAATAATTGACTAAAATGACAATTGTTTATTGCATTCTACAGACACAGGTTGCCGATCAATTAAAAGTAAGCTTTTCTTGGCACCGAACGAGTGGCCATAAACTGAGAGTAACAGTATTACTTTTAACAAGTATATTTCATGTTTCTAAGAATGACTAATTGAGGTTTATCGTACTAAAAGTACCTTGCAAGGAGGGCTTACTAAACATGATTTAAAAATTCGTACAAGTCGTTTTTTCCGAGACCTGTTCGAGATGTTAATTGGTAACTAAATATATATATATATATATATATATATATATATATATATATATATATATATATATATATATATATATATATATATATATATATAGTTGCAGGGAGTCGTGGCGTTGCTTGGGTTAAAATGAATAAGTTTTTGACTATACAGAAAGAAAAAAATGTTCTTCCATAAATGTGTTCTTACGCAACAGAACCATGAGAGCGGGATGAGGTGAGCAAAAACATTGTTTGATAGAAATAAGGAGAGAAAAAACTCCATGAAAAAAATGTTCCTGAGAAAACATTGATATAAACTAAAGAGAATGTGAAGGCAAACCCATTGTATTAATGTTGACCTTTGATGTAATACAATATCTCTCTTCATCACAACTCTTTGTGCTGATCATAGCTGAGGTAAGAAAATATCTGTCTATCCACCTCACTGAACAGTAATAGCTACGAACAGATTGAGATAATCGGGTTGATATACAGATGAATAGGAAAAGACTATGATGGCAAGTACACACATACATACATATACTTCGATCTTTGTTATGGACTGCGTAGATCTTTCTGTTTATCTGTCCATAACAATAGACTCTTCCACTAAGAGGTAAAAATGTTAAGATCAAAATATATCCTTCCCAACATTTGAAGGAGTCCATTCACTCTTTGATAAAAGCTCAGATGAAATTGATTCGATGTAAACATTTATTTACTATTAAATATTTACATGTAGTCGGAGCCAGCATGTTCCAGGAAAGGGAAAAGCTTCATGAATAAATAAGGTACCGTCCCAGACTGCATAAACCATAGATACCCTGTGCATATACGAAATAGAGTGGCACCAATCCGAATGCTCATCAGAAAATAGAGGCAACGGGTGAGTTATATTCCTCATCACCTTCCTAAATCCCATATGGCAGGAAAAACCTTGCATTTCTGTGGAATCATCGTCCAATGAAGGTCCAAGTACATTGCTACATGAGCCCTCGGGCAATATGCCATCAAGAACGAGCAGACACTGTTCAAGCAGGACAAAGGCTTGTTCATTAAAAAAATGAAACAACATGAAAGTCTAGACCTACCAAAACACTTCGCAGGCAACGTTATACATTTTGAAATCATATCAGTCAGAAAAGCTTGGGTGTAAGTTGGATTAGGCAGAAGATATACACTAAAGGAACAGCAGGTTTAGGCGCTAAAAATTCTAGGTTGAAAAGTTTTATGATGGCATCAGTAAAGTAATGGAAGGCAAATAACACACTACTTATGCGAAACTTCAATATTCAGATTGGTGATAAAAAAGATATGAAATCAAGTATAGGATAATAGTGGCTGGGACAGAAAAAAAGCGAGAGAAGTCATGTTGGTAAAGGTCTCGGAGAATCACAGAATGGAGATAAACATTTTTTCCACAAATTACGAACAAGCAGGATTTAGAAGTGACTATACGACTATAGACCACCTACACACTATAATAAAGACAACTGAAAAATCATAAAATGCATCAAATCACTTTGTCTGGCGTACGTATATCCTTTGGCCCAACAAAACACACGACAGTCTTTAAACTCAATGTGAGAAGAAGGTTTAAATGAGAGTTATTTGATTGAGAATGTGTTCTAAAATGACTCTGCAACAATTACACTTTATAAAGATGCAAACAATGCGATCTCCAAAAATATTGTGATCTAAAGAGAGAAAACTAAGAGCAAAGGGTTGAAAATGAACAAAACAAAGACAAAAGTAATGTTCAACGATAAAGTCACCCAAAAGACCATAAGAATATGATTTGCGCAATCACCATAGTCATGGAAGGAGATGGAATATGGGCTATATCCAGCAGAGGCTATGTGACGACCGGTAATGATATAATATCATCATTAGCCGTCAGAAGTTCACTGCTGGACGAAAGGCTCTCGCCTAGCTCCTTCCATGACGACTGTGGGTGAGCTAACTTCTGCCATGTCTTTCTATAGAATTTCCTCATCATATGTCTAGTATTCTTCCAAAGTGGAAAATATTCTCAGAGAAAATCAAATTCATTTTTCACGGGTAATAACTATTATTATTATGTATCTGTCTATTGTTTTGAGAAGGGTCATTAAAATTCAAAGAATTTTTCTGAAATTATACGCGTTGCTACCATTAGAAAAACCACCATCACTTTCAGATAATACACCTGACGAAGGCCGTTGAATGAGTCGTCATATTGACAACACGAACAAGGAGTTCAATCATCCAAAACATAATTCAAACAGTATGTATCCATTTGTAAACAATGTTGCAAAATCTAAAAGAAATCGCCAAAACGTGTCAAAAAGTCATGATTAGCAATTTAATCGCAATTTTTAGCTAGAAAAGACTAGGATATGGCGATAAATTTAGCTATAATTGCTGAATAGCGCTAAAAATAGGCTCTTAATAATGCTGAATGAATAAGAAACGCGCTAAATTTAACACAAAAAGTGCTCGACTGGCAACATGTTATATAAAGTTAGTGATTTGGATATAGAGATGAATAGAAATACGTATGAATAGACCAAGTTAGACTAATACATAAATATCCAAGAATGAATATAAAGAACTAAAACTTTCCTGATAAGAGAATCTGTCGCCATTTTTATTGAATTATTATCACCAATACTCAATGAAACTTTTCTTCTAACTACTCAGTGTCTGTTTTCTGTTCTCGATCTTGATATCATTACGGATATTTCATCCAATTAGCTCTAAATTCTTTTCATTTTCGGTAATTTGTATTGGCAACTTAAGCAAATGATACACCTAGAATTCCCAATCTGTAGAAGCCAATTGCCGTCAAAAAAAAAAGCAAGAAAGTGGAAACTAAAAAGAAAAGAAAAAGTGGAATCCATCCGACTATTATTCAACAAATTTCTTTCTGTTTATTTGTGAAAACGTATCTCGTGAACGACGCAAGATATTTGCATTATCTTTCATATGTTTACTAATGTCACCCAAAGTATGTTTCAGCGAATAACTTCTTGATAATAAAAAAAAATGATAATGATAATAGTGTTGGGTCTGCAATCAAACTCACCATGATAATAATGATCTGATTTCCATCTATCTGTTTCTCTCTTACACAAACATATGTATCTATACATAGAAAGCGGGTCCTTTTTATAGATATGTGCCCTCTAAGTGGTCAACACTGTCCTTTGTAGCGAATGTTAACTTGCAAAAAAAGTCCAACGGTTTTGAAAACGAATGATGATAGTGTAGGGATCTGCGTCCGCACTAACCCAATGTTTACCTCATTTCCATCTAACTATTTATGTATCTTTGTTTACTCAAATCTATTTTTGTATGATCTAATATGTTCCAATCTATAGATCTATACGCTCATTAATAAGTCTCTACACATCTACCCCAGCTTTCTCAACCTTTCCATATCTAACTATTAATCTGAAAAGGAGAGACAAACTTATCAAGGCACTCAAGGGAAGTTACAAGTATTCGTTAAGCAAAAGCAATGGATGTCCAGAGTGGTCGAAATTGACCTAGGTGGTCGATTGGATGATCCTAGGTGTTGATAAATGCCAGAGGGTCGGAACAGGGTCGTTAAACACTGGGAAGGATCGATCGAACTGTTGAAGCTGAACTATGACATTTGTACAAGAGACGATGATATAAAAATTCTTATTCTAAATTTATATTCCAACATAATGAACAGAACATAGTTATTAGTCATGGGTCTATTTCAAAACTGCTTCATCTCGCCTTTTGTCCGATTTTTCGATTTTTTGAGTCTCCAGGAGAAGCCAACTAGCCAAAGGCCGACTCCACCATTCAAACCAAGGGCTTGCATCCTATCGTTCACTGAGGTAGCACGGATAAGAGCACAACTCCCCTGTCGTATGTTTCATAGGAGTCTGCTTCTGGCAAATGCACACTAACTAAGGAAGTTTGCCACCCCATATATATATATATATATATATATATATATATATATATATATATATATATATATATGTTCAAAGCCAAATTATTGCCAAAATGTCTGTCTACGTAATGTACCTAGAAGTTTTCAACGGATTTCAATGAAATTTCCTCAAAGAGGGGACAGTAGGCTACGAAAAAAAAGTGAATGGATCGATTTAGGGGTGGATCCAGGAATTCATTTTTCATTGAGATATATTTTCCAGTTTATTATTCCATACATTTATGCATATGCACATTTCTGTCCACACGATATACCCCAAAGTTCTCAAAAAATTTCAATGACTCTTTGTGGAAGGATGGTCTATGGAACATGGAAGAAGTGATCACATTTGTAGGCGGATCGATGCGCAATTACCTCCCCTGACATAGCTGGGGTGTGTCCACCGTACATTTGCTAACATGAAAAAATCAGCTAAAACATCGAGAGAAAGCAGATGCCATAAGAACGAGACATCCCAAGCTGAGCTAATTGAATATCAATCCAACAAGCCTGACATTCAGACCATAGATGTGCTTGTTATTTTCACGTCTGAAGATCCAGCAAGAACAGCGTTGGCAAGTTTGCATCTAAAATAGAGTCAAAACAAATTGAAACATGTAGATTCTCCAGATATATATCTATAATAACTTGCTTCAGAGAAAAAACGCTAAAATTCGCAAATTACTATAGAAAACCACACTTGTCAATTGTGTAATATATCTAAAAAAAAAAAAAAATGGGCGATCGATTTGTGCATATAACATCTTCTGAACTTAAGAGTTCGACTTATTAGGCTCCATATAGCGTGACTAATGGGCTGGGTCTCTTTTCAAAATCTAAATGAATCCTCATATATGGTCTTATCTAATGGCAAAAAAACGCACCCTTCTAATTTCTATTAATAGTTTCTGATCGGGCAAAATCTGGGAAATGTATTCCATAATTAATGAATTAAATGGGACTTTATTCTCTAACATTCATTTTTGTGAAAATATGAGGTAATTTCAATAACTTATATATAACTTATTTCAATGATCTAAATTGAATAGAGATATTTCTTTTCTGTGAGTAAAAATCATCTATATAACTAATTCTGACATCTAGACAGAGCCAAAAATTTCTAAATTGATAACCCAGAGGAAGGGACGTAACTCACATTTCGTGTATGATTGTGAGCAGTAGAAGTAACGAACATTTCGGTATTTCTGTCAGTGAAAGCAATCGTTGCTAGAGATTCTAGCGCATCTAAATTGAAAGGAAGAAACTGAATGAAGAATGGAACGTTATCAATATTTAACGAAAGAGAAATGTGCAAGAGACAGCGAGATTATCAGGCCACGATTATGAAGAAGGGGAATATAAACAGATCTCGTTAGTCATTCAATAAAAAATGTCATGCATTTTGGTAGCAAGCTGTGTTGGGGATGATCAATCAGGAATAGAAAAAAAATGATGAACAAATAAGTTACTTCTCATGTTTTTGTTGGGCAAAGTTCTCAAAAAATGTGCGCATTTTCAAACAACAAGCATGAAAGCTATCGGACAAAAAATAACAGATATTAGCATACATTTACACAGCAAATTGAACACTAAAAACTTATTTAATTGGGATAATTCGACAGAGTTGTTGTTGGCATAATAGGGAGTAAATATTGAAATTTTCAACCTTCTAGCTTCATTGATGTGACCTGTACAAGTGTACATACGCTCACATACAAATATATGATGAGAGTCATTTATTATCCACACATTTGTTGTATTTTCCTTTAGGCTGGCTATTATGCACGAGCGTGTTATATTGTGGGTATCTGTCGTCGCTAAAGTGAACATTCACTTTTGAGCTGTCAGTTGCCTTTATGCTACTGTACAGTAAACATGACTTTTCTTCTCTCAGTTTGCACAGAGGAAGAACAAAGAGCTGTGGCCCATTTTTTATTTGCAGATATTGTACTAAGGGCCGAAATCTATCGAAGGCTATCAGCACAATATAAGAATAGTGTCTTACTACGGTAGAGTGTATATGAATGAATTACGAAGTTTGAAATGAACGGACATCAATTAAGCACGACGAAGCACCAACATCTATTACTGAGGAGAACATTTGGCAAGTCCGCATCATGATTTTGGCAAACCAATGAGTTACTATTGAAGATTTGACAAATAATGTACAAATTAATAGCTAATGTTCTGTATTTGAAATCATCTATACCAAACTTAGCTTTCATGAAGTCTGAGCCAGATGGATCCCTAAACAACACACTGACTATCAAAAACAAGGAGCAGGGATTTGAGGTATCGGAGCTTTTTTTTTATGGTCCCGACCCTGCTCCCTCCGATTACCATCTTCTTGGTCCCTGCTTTAAGAAGTCATCGATAAACCATGAAGGAAGATGTGAAAGAGACAATACATATGTGGGGGTCTGGCAAACAAAAGTCATTTATTATTATGGCTATCTCCAAATACGTGGAACGATGGATTGAGTTCATTGCAAAACGAGCGGTCAAGTGGAAAAATAAGGTATTTGTAAGTTCTATACAGTTATTCTGATAAACTATTATACCAAAACTGCAGACAATTTTTGAGTCAGCCTCATACATACAGACGTACGTACATACATACATAGTCAGCAAGCCAGACCAACTTAAAAACTGAAATACTGTTTTAGTTACAGTTTTGGTTGACGGATTCTAATGTACATATTCTTGTGAAAAATCAACGCGTATAATAATTACCCAAGTGAAACTGACGTATGTTGTAATGACGTAATAAAAATGCCAGATTTATGAAATGGATAAATGAATTGAAAAAAAAAGAACAATAAAAAACGAAAAAATAATAAAAATCTGTTTGTTGTCAACAAACGTTATTTTCTAAGCTTGCTGCAATGCAGATCTCTATTATCAAAGTATATAAAATGCAATATGTACCTATATGATTTATATATGCCTTCATTTCTGACGGCACAGTTGACTAGTCAATAGTAATAATGAAAGAGTATTAATTACGCTGGCAATAGAAAGACGAATAAGAAACTTAACATTACTGTGAATCATTGAATAATCGAAACATCAAGATTTCATCATCGTCAATTTTTTAAACTTCCGTCGTTAAACATAGACCTTCCCCAGGATTCGTCAAATCTCTCTATCGTGGGTGTCGTGGAGCCAGTATTTTCAGAATTTGTCAAGTTCATCTCTCCATCATGTATTCAACCGGCCTTGGTTTCGCATGCAATCTCTGGGGATCCATGTTATGATTCCATCGGTTGTCTGCCCTTCTTGCAACATGACTGGCTAATTGCCATTTGAGTTTTCTTGGATGTCTCAGACTCCTGTTTTCTCCCTGATATACAGTGCTGTCTTGTGATCCTTCCATTCTTTCATGCACGCGTTGCATGCTTCTAGGTTTGTAGGTTAGTTTCTTGGTTATATTCCATGTTTCAGCTCTGAAGGTGACTAGCAAGAGGAGGCATTGGTTGTATACTCTTCTTTTTAGGATTGATGGGACTGTTGTTCTTGAAGGCTGAACAACGCGAATAAAGGCTGAATAATAATTCTTTATACATATTGATTCAAAGTTACTTAGCTTTAAATAGATTAGTTTCTGATTTTAACTGGATTTGGAAAATTCCTTTCTCTATTCTATCTTCTATCTCATAATTTGCTGTATGTCTATCCGTCTCTCTGTGACACTAGGAGAGGTTACCTCGCAAAATCCCTTCCATAGTGATCTTCATTTCATTATTATTATTTAAAAAAAAAATCGTTTGGTAATTCTCAAGTAATTTAGGTGTTGAATCATTTTAAATGGATGACCTTTATATATATATATATATATATATATATATATATATATATATATATATATATATGTGTGTGTTTCATCAAATATGACTGTGTTTTTCCTTACACTCCCATGAGGTTTTTTCTTCCGATACTACGTTGCCCTAAATTTCCTGCCCAAGGAATATTATTCACAAAGCAACAGTTATTTTACTAAATAAAACTTTTGATAATTCACTTCATGATTACTGAATTCATTGCTGTGTAAACATTCAGACACAGAAAATAGAAAAAAACCGTTAACAGAGCATTTAGTTGAAAATAGTTTTTGAGTTCCACTACTTTGGGGATTTACTTGTGTGATGAACAGGGATTTTCTTGGTTCTGTATCTGTAACCATGGACTCTACCATTTGAAAGTAACAAATTTGTTCACAAAAATATTTCCATTCATTTCAAACTATGGACTCTTCTGCTGAAATGAGTTTTTAGTTTCTTTAAAAAAAATATCGAATACTATTCAAATACAAGTAGTCCGCGCTTTTCCTGAGTTAAATTCAGGCAATTTTTTTGAAAGAAAAATTAAAAGCAGATATAGCTCTATCTTTGTTTTACTGGGAATAATTATAGAGGTAGCGTACACTTTCCTCTCTCTTTTACCACCAAGTCTCCTGTACCTCCCTTAACACGACCTCCGGTGACTCAGCCTGACGTCTTGTGGAGTTTTGTGAACGCTCAAAAAACGTTCCCGTGTAAATCAATTAAAAAAGATCAACTTGACAACAGATGAGCTCGAAAAAACGTGACTTCGACGATTGAAAACTAAACACTGTTTTTATGACGTCATAAAAATCTGTCGCCTTTGTGACAAATGAGCTCGAAAGAGCGTCACGACAACGATTGAAAACTATGCACTATGACATCATAAAAAATGTCCATTTGTATGACATCATAAAACTGTCCATTGAAGCACAATTCAAAGTAGAAAACAGACTTGAAAAAATTTACAGCAAGTTTCATTATTAGCCAGTTTCGTTTTGCCACAACCATTAAATTATAATTGTAATTAGTTCTTTACTCTACGGCATTTTGACTTGTGAAAGGCTTTTATTGGAATGATCTATATCCGGATAACAGGGAAACCTATATATTCAATCAATTCTTTCATGGAGATTAACTAGTGAAGAAATATTCCTAAATATATAAGCGAAGACATTAATAAGTACATACCGTTTTTCCTGGTATAAGTCTCAAAGGGTTTATTCTGCTTCATACAGGCCAATCCGAATTCTCGTGGAAGGTAATCAATGGCAGATAGTTATCTGAACATCTGAATAAAATACAAGAGTATGAACTCAGAATGAAGTGCATGAACTCTGCTCGACATTTTATACAGCATATGTTACTTGGTAATCTATTTGGATTTTTCACTTAGCTGATATGTCAACGCCGGGAAAGCTTATTAAATATCTAAGTCAATGAGCTTCGAAAAACAAAGAACAAAATATCTTTAAAGTCAATGATCAAAAAAATCAATACGTTGAGCCAGCCAAAGAGACGCCACATTAATTCAGTGAAACTGTGAAATGTGTTGCAAAACAAATCTATCGAATCGTGGCAACAGTGTCATTAAATACCAGTAGGAAAAAAGATATCAATTGGAAAAAAATGCTGCATCTCAATAAGACACTTTAATGTCGACCGGTTGCAATTACGTTGATCAACAGAAAGAGGAAGGAAGGAGGTATTGTAGCTTATTTACCAGCTGTTATTATGTCAGAGGAGAAGGTGTGATTCATTAAAAGAATATCCTCTAATCGAATTATTAACAGCTGTTAGTATGTCTGAATTAGAATGTTTGAGATTTGCATTTTTGTACTTGAAATAAGTCAAAAATGGCCTTGAAACGTCAAAGACGGCTATCCACAATTTTTACTGAAAATAATCCTCGCAGAAGATTTCTTCATTTTTAAAATATTCCTTGTGATTGCACAATAATTATTTTAAAAGAAGTTAAAAAGTTGAATATTTTCTTGAGTGATGATCTTATCTGATCTTATCTAAGTCCCATGGTGACCAGACAGACAATATTTTACAAGTATGAAAATCAATTGACTCAGGGAAAAACTACTTACTCTCCTTCCACGTCCCCCTATGATTACTACTGCTGATGGTGTACGTTTCTTTTAACTTATGGTTCTTGTTTTATAAGATGAAGTATTTGGAATCATCATTTTTTATTTTATTCTTGTGACTGCTTTTTACCTTTGTCTTAATGCTGTTTTTGATTTTTATTGTAACTTTTTACTCAGACTGATTTCCCCTCGGCAGTGAGCAAATACCATTGATCAGAAAATAACGAATAAGCCTTAGATGGGATTTGAAACCACACTCTTATAGAGATGCACAGATCGTGCCTGTCAGCAGTACCAAGACTCAGCCAATAGACAGAAATCCAAACAAAAAGCTAATATTAATTTACTATGAAAGTAAAAAAACAAAAAACAAACAAAAACAACAACAATAGTGAGATTGTTATTATGGCGATTGTTACCTTTTTCATGTTAGATTCAAAACATTTGTGCATTATATTACACTGCATTGTGTTTGTCTGGGAACCTGAGGGTGGCATTTTTTCTTCATAATCTTCGAAAAGATTCTCTTCCATTTCACTTTGACCTCAACTGTGAATTAACTTTCCAGGAATTTCATTTTCAAAGGAAAACAAAGAACTTGGTTACTTAGAAACCTTATTTTTATTAGATTTAACCACAGAAAATATAGGTTAGGGTTAGTGCTTAGGGTTAGGTTTAGGATTAAAATAATAAAAGTTTATTACAGAACAAAAAAAAGCAGCAAACTTGTCATTACTGCGATTATATTACAATCCATATAGCTGAAATGTTCTGAATTCAATGCGAAAAAAACCAAAGTATTATTATTATTATTATTATTATTATTATTATTATTATTATTATTATTATTATTATATTAATAATAATGATTATAATAATAATAATGATAATTTTCACACCAATTACCAGGTGGTAACAGCTGGAAACTAAGTGATAGCAAGTCTCCTCGGGTCTCCAAAAATTCAATCCACTCTCTCGAAGTCCACAGCAATGCTGTGGTTTACAGTTTCACACCGCTTGCCCGTTGGTTATCGCTGAAGGCTGAGTGACCTTAAGTCTCCTCAGGTTTTCAGCCCTCCACTCATATATCCCTTACGTATCACAGCAGAGCTGTGGTTCGTCCCTACGCCAGCATTCGTGGTGTGTGTGTGTTTTCCCCTCCTCTCTTCTCATCTCTTCTCTCTTTTAGGCCACTGTCAACAGCTAGGTTCGTAGATCTCATATTTCCTGCATTTTCCCTAGTATTCGTGTAGTCCTAAGCAGTGCTGTGGTCTGTATAGTATCAATCCTTCCTTTTAACCCGTGTTACTCCAATCTCACTCGGATTGGGTGATCATTTTGGATATTGAAATACCAAAGTAATTTGTGATTCCCGTTTTCCAAGTCTGACTCCGATTTATGCTGGTACCACTTTTCTGCACGGTTAAATCCCATCCATATTATTATTATTATTATTATTATTATTGAAAATAATATTATCAGAGCAATAAGAACAAGACTTTTTTTAATTGAAGAGTAAATAACCTTTGTTTGATTCAATAGATTTTCATACAGGAAAAATATTGCAATATGTAATATTCTACAAATATCATTTCCAATAAAGATTTTTAAATGGCCATTTTTAGCTTTGTTGTATCATCAGTGAGAAAAATGATCGGAGTAGATTTTCTTTCGATGTATCATACCTTTCAATGAAGTCACGCATTTAATGACATCAGACCTCCTAATGAAATAACATCTCATCCTTCTTTCCTATTTCTGTTGCTCAGCGTAAGAGGGGCTGGCTGGCCGACCAGCCGACCAACCAATTGAAATGTGTTTAATAAAGATGTGTGGACACATCTAGGATGTTGAGAACGTCATATCATATTTTATTGTTAAAGAAAATCATTCTTCCATTCAATCAAACATTTTTCGAATTTTAGAGAACCAAAACTATGATGGGACATATTTGTGCCATCAGATAATGAAACAGATGAAACACAATGAATTAGCAGCTCACTACATTTACTAGTCCTTCCTGTTCAGTCAAGTAATACGAAGGACTTTCTACATGGGTTCCATATTATTGTATAAATTATTGTCGGCAGTTATTAAAGCCAAGGGAAACCACATTTACTTTAGTTTTCATGACACAAGGTCCATTAGATTTCTGAAGGAGATATCCAGAACGAATTTATTCCAGAATTCAAATAACTCTCGGATATATATATATATATATATATATATATATATATATATATATATATATGTATATATATATATATATCAGGAAAACAATATAATAAAATATGATATCATATCCAATGTGTGATTGGTTTATTTCATAGAGTGTGCAATACATTCAACATTGAAGATTAAGTTAATTTAGCGTAGGACTTGAAATATGATGAAGTAAAGAATCGCTACACAGACACGTTCATGCTTCAACTCTGGGCTTCTTCGGGTAAATGAATCGTTTTTTTTTCAATTCCTGTTTAGGACATTTGGAGGATTGTAAGATCTTCCTTGTAATCTATCTATCTTTTCTTTTTTTGTTTGTTTGTCCAGTGGTTGGTCATTGCTTGCAATGCTTTTCTTTTTTGTTTAGGGGATATGCTCGTCGGTAGTTATAAATTGTACATTGGGACGATGTGGTGTAGGTATTTTTGCTATCAGTATGTTGTAAAAACATCAGCTCTTTGTGGGATGTTTCCTCTCCGAAGGTATTTTGTTCTGACTTAAATCTCTTTCCCAGTTTTATGGCTCCCTTTTATATGGTCTATGCTGTTAATTTAATTATTCTGGGTTCAGTCTGTTTCTAGATGTCTAAAGTAATTGTGATGATTGGGTTGTTCTTGAAAGTGGCTGGAGGTAAAAAATAATGATGATGTTCATAACGAGGGAAATAAGATATCTACGGTGGTTACTTTTTAGTACATCTATACGTGGGTTTTTAAGTTATGTTTGTTAATAGGAATTTTGGGCAGAGCAGGCATTTTAACGCTACTTCGTTTTTTTCTGTTTAATAATTACATTTTTTGTTTTATTGGCAAAAGTGAGGATTTCAAATATCTCATTTAGATAAAAGTAACATGGGATTTCAGTATTCTGGCACATGTACGTTAGTTACATTATTTCCCATTTTACTGTTGGTTTGGGTTTGCTATTAGTTATTCTCCAATAATGTTTCACTTGTAAGGGTTTCTCTTTGGTTGATATTCCAGCTTGGTTTACATTTTTCGATTTGAGACACTTTTACGAAAGACATCTACTTTTGTCTGTACAACAGCAATCTGATTTATTTATGCTCTCACCGTTTGAAATATTTCCAATTTCTTTGTTGTTATGTTTTGTTATGAATCTATCAAAATTACACGTACTTCCATAGCTGATTTCAGTTTGTCCCTGTTAAATATTTTATTCAGTAGGTTGCTCGGGATAAAGAGTTCTTTCTATTGATTGAATGAATATTCTTCCAAAGTTGTTTTTGTAGGTTGAATGGCGGTGCATACCAGATGATTTTCCTACCTTTACTTTTTCAGTTGTTGCTTGGGTTTACTCTTTTCGATTTCACTTTTCCGTTATATTCAAAGCTAGTTTCAGTAAAACTGCTGACCTTTAAGGCTCTGGTATATTCATTTCTAACATTGTTGAACATAGTTCCAGTTGAGGAATTATATATTAATCTTGTTTCTATTGAATTGGGGATATTTTTGATGATTTTGTATGGGTGATTAGAACTTGTGTTAATATATGTAATTACAGAACTTTGCAGTTCATGGGTTTTATTGCTTAAATTGAGGGCAGCATTTAAAGAATGCAGAATTGTTATATTGACCTTGATTTCAACGTTTAAGTACAATTCTTTCATTATTTAAAGATTTATTTCAAAAAGAAAATTTTCCTGTTTCTCAGTGTTGCTGTCTTCTACAGTTAGTATGACGTCATCCCAGTAGAGTTCTATATTTTTAGAATTTATTTTTTTGGTGAGGTGATACAAAACATATAAATCGATTAGGTATTGTAAAATAAACCCATTAGCCTAATATTTTTAGCAGTAGAAAAAACATTTCTTTTTCTTTTTACCTTGCTAAAGAGTACTACACTCGAACCCGGCTTGGAATAGCAAGAATTCATCATTGGGCACCGACCTGTCTCGGGATCTAATTGTTGGTTTTTATGTTTTGATGGCCTATTTAGCGGAGGGCGGGGTTGTCTTTCCTTTATAGTATTTCTCTCTCTTTCTATTTCAGCTTTTTTTATATTCATCATTATCTTTATTCTTTTTTAGGGGGGGGGGTCTATCTTTTGTTTTGGGTTGACAAGCAACAGAAATGGAAAAAAAAAATCAGAATCTCCTTCAAGGACGTCCCCATCAAACACAACTGCCAAATACGGTTACAGGAAGAAAAAAACAGGATCTTATCGGAAGCATAAGGCAGGAAGAATTTTCTTTCATCAACTAACTCAAGAAACAAAACGAAGAAAAATACTTTTTCGCCTTTAAAACACAAAAAGCCCACCACATAGCTAATTGTTGGGAAAATTCGGACAGAAGCTCCTAACGACCGTCACCAACATCACTTTCAGAAAACATACAAGCCCATACCAGAATAAAATAGAACAATTCAACGAATCAAACAAGATATTCGTGAAAAGAGACAAGACTAACAATATACATGAAATGAATTATCAAATATACAACAAACCCCTAACCAACAACATCACACAAAACTATAAAAAAACCCAAACACCAAGAAGAACAACTACGAAGTAACTATAAATAAGGAGCGCAAAAACGTCGCTGATGAATTAAACATCAGTCGTAGGGTATGTATATACTTCTAAGAAGAAAGATGCTTAATAAACATAACTTAAAATCCCTTTTATAGAAATACTAAATATTAACTATCATAGATATCTTCTTCCTTAGACGTGAAGAAACAGACCAAACCCAGGATAATTAAATCAACAGCCAACACCATATAAAAGGGAATCATAACACTGAGAAATAGATTTCAGTGAGAATAAAATACCCTCAGAGCGGAAACATACCAGAAATAACTGATAGTTTAAAAACATACCGATAACGAGAATGCCCTAAACCACATCCTCCTAATTCATAATTAATAACTACCAACAAGCACAGCATCTCCACTAAATAAAATGGAAAAACATAACAAGCAATGAACAACTACTGAACCAAGAAAAAAAACGTATATGAATAGAATGAAAGGAAGATCTTACAAACTAGAAAAAAAGACATTCATCCTAAAAAAGATTTTAACTGAACCAAATTATTCGCCCCCCGGAGAAGCCCCAAGAGGGAAGAAATATAAAGATGTTTCTGTTACGAATCCATACTTCATTAAATATACGCCCAAGGAGTTCTAAAAGGGTTAAAAAAGCATTGAGAATTTGGATCTATTGAGATATTAGGCAGATGTTTTCTGGAATTAATATCTCCAGTAGAATTCAAATTACCATTGCTTGAGACTGACGGAATTGAGGCACAAATGACAATGAAAAGAGAGGATCTAAAGTTTGCAGAGAAGATTAACTATTCGTTGATGTAATTATACGCCATGTTCGCGTTGGTATGTCAGGCAAATGATATTTCAATCAGTCATTTTACCATTTACATTTCCTTCCTTTATATCTCGGCGACTTTCCTTCTCTTTTCCTTCTTTTGCCTTGCTTTCTTTTTGTCTACTTTTTTCTTCTTTTTTTCCTTTTTGTTTTTTCTTTCCTTTTTATCTTCCTTCCCTCCTCTGTCTTACTCCTGTTTCTCATTCTCCCCCACTGTCTTTCTTTATTTCCCCGTTTTTCCTTCTATTCTTTTCTTTCTTGGTATTTTTTTCCCCTGCTTTTCTGTCTTTCTAGTTTCTAACGTTCTATTTTTTCTTTTCTTGCTACTCCATTTTCTCTTTCTCTCTCTTTCTTTCTTTCTTTCTTCCTCTCCACACTCACACACAAACACATGCACTGTATAAAAGTATTGTATCCCTATGAAAATCTCCTGTAAGCTAGAACAGCATAAATCATACGAGCAATTACCATATATATATATATATATATATATATATATATATATATATATATATATATATATATATATATATATATATATAGATAGATAGATAGATAGATAGATAGATAGATGCAGTACTGCAAATGAGAATTTGAACTAACGGAAATTTTACCATTATGGCTTGGTTTTGGCTGTAAAAATCAGGAACTTCACTCTAGAGGAACCAAATTTTATAGCAATCATTGCAAGGTTAGTATTTGGCCATGTTTCACGGTTCTAGATGCTAAATTTCTGAAAATTGTTTTCTTAGAATAATGCATTTGTTAAATAAATCAAACCAAGTATTTCTCTATCCTGCTGAAATCTTGTTGGAAATCAGTTGATGATATTGAAAGGAGCGACAAACTTTACCTTCTGGAAGACTTTTCGAAACTCCCCGTTTGGTAAATAGACTCCAACTCGGCCAATACATATTTCATAAAAAAAACACCATTGAAATGGATATCATCATGCTTTATCTAATACCAAACCGTACAGTATTGAATCCATGTTGCCTAAAATATGAATATGTTGCCGTCCGAAAATGAGTACACACACACGAAAAAAGAAAATCCCATTCCATACAGCGGGAAAATTTTAAAACCATTATTGATCATTGTTCCTAATGGGAGATTAAAATATATTTGGGATATAAATAGTTATAAGGTCATTGTTCTCCGTGTAAGAAGTTTTGTTCAGTAATGGTTCCACATAGGAAATAACTCAAATGCGATTTGAAGAAACATTTTATCTATTTACGCAGACGGAGAAAAAAAAACACTACAAACTACAAAAAAAAAGCCAAAAGACAAGTTGAGCGAAAATTCTGTTTCTAAAATTGTGCAAAATCACAAGAAAAGTGAAAATATCGGGATTGTACATGAGCGACTTGGCTGTCCATGTAAGCTGACACCAAGATCTTTTCGTTTTATCAAGAGTTTAATTGATGAAAACCCGCAGAAATCAGCCGCAGCTGTTTTTGTCATGAGACCAAGGAAGTATGTGCCGTATAGGTTTATAATAGGTAATCATTAAATATACCCTGAACAAGACCGACTTACATGGCCGACGACCGCGCAGGGATCCACTATTCAACTTGAGACACAAACAGGCCCGTTAAATATTCACAAGGGAGAATAAGGTGGAAAATTCTACGTTTTGGGACAGCGTATTGTTGTCAGATTAATCAAATATCAGTTTATTTTGGTTTGATTGTATTCAACAGCTGTGATGCCGTCATGGCTTGGCGTGCGAGAGAGAGTGTTTGGTATTAAGTTCAGCATAGTGGTGGGAAAGTCATAGTCTAGGGTTGTATAAGCTCTAATGGAACTTGTTAGCTCCATCAATAGAATCATGAAGGTTGCATCAATGTTTTGACAGAAAACATGTCTTCGATCAAACACTTCGGAAGAACAGCCTGGTGTCAGCATAATAATTAGCCGAGAACATTCGGCTAAAAACATGCAAGATTCTAAAGAAACAAAGGGTAAAAGTTCCTGATTGGCCCAATCAATCAGATTTAAGCCAAATTGAGCAATTCTGGAATGTTGTGAAAGCAGAAGAACAACATTCATCCAAGGTGACAAGATTGAAGATATGCTTACAACCAGAGGTGAAACAATCCAGTGACTGCAATTCGAGTGAAGTTGATATTCTGCCGACTACAATCAGTAATAAAAAAACAAAAGCAACTAAGCCAAACATTGACTTCCAATTATTTTTTTTCGTAAGTCTCTACTCATTTCCAGGCGACAATATTTTCATATTTACGGCAACAGATTCTCAATATCTTAAAAACTTCGTTATAAATAATACCTGGTGATATCTGTTTCGATTTTTTAATTATCCACTAAAAAGAATAAAATTCTATTATTTTTTTTTGAGAAAAAAAAAACTTTCTATGAAAGAAGGATGGGTTGCTCTCATTCATGGGCGATGATGTAAATATATAGGCAAATAGAAATAGGTAGATAGATTTTGAAACTTTAATGTATATATATATATATATATATATATATATATATATGTATCATTATAAATTGCTTTATATGTTATATTGAAATTATACGTGGAATGATCATCCGTTTGTTACACAATATACATACATATATATATATATATATATATATATACATGCATATATAAACACTAACACATACATATATGCATACATATATATATATGTACATATATATATATATATATATGTATATATATGTGAATAAGTATATATATATATGTATATTAAAACGTGTACATATATATATATATATATATATATATATATACATATATATATATATGTATATATATATATATATATATATATATTCTGTTGCGTTGAAAGAGACGATAAGCATCGAGAAAAAACGGGACGAGAATTTGGTTTGAAAGCAGTTATTTGAGCTTTGCATCACCGATGGACTCCTTAGCTCAGTGGTAAGAACATTGCAACGTTGAAGCGGCTACCTACTATCTAGGTTCGATTACAGCAGCAGCCCAAACTCCTTAATTGTTTATTCTATTTATGTTATCTGGATTGAATGATATATTGACCATGGAAAGACGGGAGATCATATCAAATGAGTTTCTATATAATATAACGCACTTTATGATTCATTCCGTTGGAAAATATGTCCATTTCTTAAATATATACGTATTCATAGATGTCTTCATGCATATTTACCAATATATATATATATATATACAATTATAAATATATGTATATACACACATATACATTTATATGCATGCAAGTATATATATATATATATATATATATATATATACTTTCGTGGATATAAATGTATGTGTGCATATATAAAAAATATACGTATATACATATATTGCAGCAATTTACACAAGTAAATTGAGTTATTATGAATAGTAAGATAATAAAAGTTACAGTAAGCAAGTGTCTTGCTATGGGCTTAAACAGTATATAGAGAGATATGTTTGTGTATGAGTGTATATATATTTTATCGAATAAAAGTGATTTCTGGAATGATTTTCACCTGATGACTGTAGACTGTTCCAACACTTTGCAAGAAACTCCGCCGCAAAATAAATTGATCTAACTTAATAGGTAACCGCTTTAATATATCGTTGCTGTCATCATTGAGCGAAAATGTCGCCGGTAAATCGATTCCAGAAGCAGCCTCCATTTTGTTAATTCTTTTTTTTCTATCTACGCTGTCCGAGCCAAATGATAAATTCACCTTGTAATAATGGGAGATCATTCCAAATAGAGTTTCCAAATAATATAACACATTTATAATGATACACACACACACACACACACACACGTATATATATATATATATATATATATATATATATATATATATATATATATATATATATATATATATATATATATATATATATATATAGTGGGGCGTGAGTTTATGTGTGTGCGAATGTAAAGAGAATATTTTCAACCATATAAGCTTTTCCTTCAGTCGTTAGCAATTCCTTTTGCGAAGTCCAGGCAGTAATCTGATTTTCCCGATTTATACTCAGAAGAATCTAGCGTAAATATAACTGTTGCGATGAGAATCCAACGACACACGACACAACTTGATGTGTTCATTCTTTTCAAGCGCTGTTCGTTCTTTCACGCCGCAGGAATTGACAATAAGAATGAAAAAGAAAACATCATTATTCACAAGGCAAAGACGCCAAAGGGTCCTGATATTTTCTGAAACTTTAAAGATGTATTTGGAGATGGTGAATGAATTCCAAACCAAGAGACTTGCATCGTTGGATTTGCATTTGGTTTCGAGCACTTCCTTGAAACGTTTCAGTGAGTGTTTTGATCCTCTTTTTCATTGGAGTATTGGAAATAGGTAAATTATGGCTTGACGATCTATCCATACAAGGTTCGATTGGTGTCCGGCTCTTGTTTTGTAATTGCTTTTCCCCTTTTCCCAATATTTGTATTGGAACAGACAAGTAGACAAACAGATGGGAGATAAGTAATATAGAGAAATATATGAGCTTACTGTGAGAATTAGACAGAATATATATATATATATATATATATATATATATATATATATATATATATATATATATATATATATATATAAGGAGAGAGATGATAATAAATTGCGTTGTATTACATAGAAACTTGTTTGTAATGATTTCCTATCGCTACACAGTTAATGTATCACTCATGTTAGACAACTTTAGTAGAATAGAAAATCAAATAAAATGGGTCTGCTGCAGGAAATGAACCTTTCACCGATAGAGTAGCCACTTCAACATAGCGTTGCTCTTATGCTAAACAACCGCTGGTACTGCCAAGGCCGAAATACTGGTGGTAGATTTAATTCTGGCAGCAGCCCTATTTTATTTAATTGTTTATTCTACTTACGTTGTCTACGATGAATGATACATTAATTTTGTGATGACGGAAGATCATTTCAAATAAGTTTCTGTATGATATAACATAATTTATAATTCATTCTATCCGAATACATATATCCATTCCTTAATACACACACATATATATGACTGTTTTAACTCCAAATTCCAGTTTTGCTTTTTTATAAATGCTTTTATATATTTTTGGACCTCTCTCTGAAATGACCCCCCATGGAACTTTCCAAAATATAAATGCATTATATTATTTTAGACCCCTCTCTGAGATGACCTCCCATTAAAAGACGTCAAATGTATCATTTGGCCAAGTATAAACAATCAACGAAAATAGGGATACTCAAGTAGAGGATCACTGAATTGCCTACAACCAGGTGAAAGGGGGGTAATTGGCTCAGGTCTATTTGGGAGGTTTGGAAGATTGATCACGTGATATCTCGTAACAAATGTCTCGAGTGTATGGTGGAAAAAGTCCGTAGAGGCGTTACTACCTTTTAGAATGTCCTCTACTTTTGTCTCAACAATATATACAAGGCTATTTTGGTTAGAAGAAGAAATGATAATATTGATGGAAGTTGTACAACGTGAATAATCAAATCTAAGGTTAGTGATCTTTGAAAATATTTGTCAAATTCTTCACTTGAACGTGTTGTTAGAAAATCAAATATTTTTTTTACATATTAGTATTTAAAGCCATGAAGCTTCCTGGACTTATCAAGGAGCATTTGATTTGGTAGGACACACGACAGTCTAAAAATCAATGCGAAAACTGTGTCAAACAAGAATTAAATACAAGTTATTCGAAACATATACGAAATGCACTGCAATAATTTGATTACATAACGATACAAACAAGATAAAGATAGGAAAAGGTATGAGACGAGGAGATACGATATTGCCTGAACTAGTTACTGCAAGACTTGAAAGCGTCTTTTGGAAATCTGGTTGAAAGAGAATAGGAGTAAATGTGGACGGAGAATATTTAATTATCAAAGTATTGTTTAACAATAGATTCCCCTAAAGTTCCATGTAAATAGAGAGTGACGCTCTGGAAGGGGTTGGTAAATCCGTACACATAAACAGTTAATAGAGTCAGAGAAAGACTATGAAAGCTAAATAAAACAACGACGCATAACGATTGGCTCGACACCGTTTGGTATGAAGACCTATTGAAAAGTTTCTTATCAATGTGATTAAAAGGTGAAGAATACATTGAATGCATAATACCAGCAATGACTTTCGGATGCAAAACATGGAAATCGCCCAAACAAATGAACTCAGAATATCACAAAGAGCTATGGAAAGAGCAGTGCAAGGGATCCTGTACCAACAAACACTGAATCAATACTCAGCAAACCGTAGAATGATGTTGATGAAACTCACGAAAGCCTAGGTAAAGCTACTAAAATAGTGGAATATATGATTATGAAGGATCAATTTGAATCAGAAATCCAAAATAAGACCCAAGTCGTCACATTATATATCTCCATCCATCTCTGTTTGGCTTCCTTCGGCAAATGTTTTTGCCCTAATTTATGGTAAAGAACTCTTTTACCCATTGCAACAGCTTCGATTATAATAAAAAAATATTGCGAATGATTTAACTCATACTGTAATCAAGAAAATTTCGCATTAAATTCAACGTGTTTCTTGATTTGCAAGGGCGAAAATTCAACATTTCGAACTGTTTGGGTCCGATTTTCAGTGTCATTTTTAATTTTTTTAAATCTTTTGAAACAAAAGTAGAAATAGCCATAGAATAAGTAGCATCATTTTTTTTTATCTCAAGCTCATTTTGGCAGTTTTTGATGCTTTTTAGCGACTAAGTTGGATTTTTTAGAGGGGGCAACATTAGTCACGTATTTCTCAGTGTGTGACCTGTTCTAACAAGAAGCAGGGGTCGTTGAGACTAGTAGGGACCAATTTATATTGTAAATGTCAATTGGGTGTGGTTTCTTTGATGATGGTTATAATGAAATATCATTTAAAGAGAATTGTATAAAAGAATCTGAATTATACCCATAAGAATAGACACCATTTTAAAGACCATAAAATGTGCCTTAATTTTACATAAAAATTAACTGTTTCAATGATATCCTTATAGGCATAGTAATAGTAAGTATATATAATTGTGCAAACGTACTACTTTATCTAGTTTTTATGGGTGATAATTCAGCCTTGCTCATCAACGCCGTTTTCAAACTGGACTAGGAATATGACAAAATTTCTCATTTAGAATTGCAATGTCATTCCCATGATGCAAGAACGAATGTATGTGAAATATTCCTAAGGGTAATCAATAAAAACCTCTCAGCATCGATCGGACTACGCAGCATATCCAACAAAATAGGCTGAAAATCAGCTATAGTTGTATCGAAAACATGTTACAAATCATTACAAAAACATAACAAAAAAATCAGTAAAACTTTAAAAACAACTGCAACCACCAAATGTAGCGACTGAAATAAAACAATATGTCCATACAACGGTAAGTGCCTATAAAGTTACGTTGTATACGAAGCCATCGTAAAAGCATTCCAGATAAAATATGTATTGGAGTGATCGAAGGCCCTTATAAGCAAAGGAACTATGCCCATAACACAATACCACACTATCAAAATACACATGACCTCAAAGAATCCCCCAAACATGCCAGAAATAACATTGAAAATAAGAAAACAGAACCAACCTTTAGCAATACTTGAAACCACTGCACACTCTGCTAAGATGGAAAAAAATTGTCAGAATCACCTTCCAACAACAACACGAACTGATTGGGGAGAGATTGAATCTGAAATCAAAATACAAATATGAAATTTGAAACTACACCGCCACTCCGAAGATCGAACATATCTGTCAAGTACAAATTAGCAATGCCCCCTACGATTAGCAAATAATTATTTCATAATACCCGCAATGACAGCAACAACAACAACAATAACAACAACAATAGTGATAATAATGATAATAATAATAATGATAATAATAATAATATGGCAGCTCAAAACAAAAGCATAAGGACAAACTACATAAAAACAAAAATCGACAGAACACGGACAAATAGCAAATGCCGCATGTGCGGTGAAAAAAATGGGACCGTAAACCACATAACTAGTGAACGTAGTCAACTCGCCCAGAAAGAGTATAAGCATAGACACGATAGAGTAGCAACGATGATACACTGGGAACTAAGCAAACAAATGGGATTTAACCACGTGGAAAAGTGGTATCAGCACAAACCAGAGGCAGTCTGGGAGAATGATAACCACAAACTACTGTGGGACTTTGACATCCAAACTGATCATCTCATCCAGGCAAGAAGACTGGACTTGGTAATTGTAGACAAGAAAAGACCTACCAAATAGTAGACGTGGCTGTACCTGCAGACCATAGAGTAAAGAGGAAAGAGAGTGAAAAACGGGAAAAATACCAGGACCTAGGAAGAGAATTGAGGAAGATGTGGAATATGAAAACCAGGGTAATACCGGTCACAGTGGGTGCACTAGGAACTGTCCCCAAAACGCTGAGGGAGAGACTGGAGGAGATCGGGATTAGGGGAAGGATTGAGACTGTACAGACCACAGCACTACTGGGAACTGCACGGATACTGAGGAAAGTGCTAGAGATATAAGGACTGCAACAAATTGTAGCACCGACATGATAGGCGAAAGAGAGAGGAGATGTTAGCCGGAGACCTGAGAAGACTTATTGTCACTCAGCCTTCAGCGATAACCTCTGGGCAACCGGTGTGAAACTGTAAATCGCAGTATTACTGCGACCTATGAGTACTAGGAGAGGAGGGCTGGAGACTTGAGGAGACGTGCTGTCACTCAAACTCCAGCGGTTACCACCAGGCAACTGGTGTGAGATTCCAAACAATAATAATAATAATAATAATAATAATAATAATAATAATAATAATAATAATAATAATAATGAAAAAACTCGAACCTCAAAATTTAAAAACACCCTAAACCTCATTAAATATGTCTCGACAATGAACCATAGCCTCCAAATTCATTCGTCACTAGTCTTAAATTTAGAATAACTGAATAAACCTTCATAATAAAACTGCTTTCGAAAACTTGACACTGTAAATGAAAGAGAAACGATAATGATAAAACAATAAATAAATCAAAAACGAATATTTTACTCAGATCCTTCGCGTATACCATCAGCCTCCGCCTTCACGTGACCTTAAATGCCCAGTATATAGGGTGCACATTTTTGGGAGTAATGCATGGTCCAACGATTGCACTCCTCATGAAACTCTTAGTCACTGAATTTTCAATGTGCATCTATTTACATGTGATCTATCCCCGATATCGAGCATTATTCATACGTAGTTAACATTACTCTCCGAAAAATAATTACAATATATATATATATATATATATATCATTGTGTGTGATGGTTCTGACCTGTAAGCAGTAGTAAGGAACCAAAATTTTCTACTATTTTCGATAATACACTGGACGTATCCGAATAAAATACTCGCAGTTTGCATTTCAGTAAAGGTATAACAGTTCCGAGCCGTTGGCAGTTGCAATGGAATTCTGCCATTTTCAATATTACTTTGGACTCTCTCCAAGTACCATCTTCCATTCTATGCATAATTAAAAAGATAAAGCAACTCATTGTACAATAGCCAGCAGGTTGGACACTTTGTTGCCACAAGATTTTTCTCCACTCTGTGTTTTCCTGTCTGTCGCCAATGTCAAAACAAGTGATATTAGACCTGTTGCTGAAACAAATATGATGGATTCCCTGTTAACTGCCCATCTCTCACACATTACACCGTGAATTTAAGGGATGTGAATTCTGCATTTAAAGACCTGATAAATTCAGTGAAGTCTATTTTTATAATTTGATCATGATTGGAAATGTCTTCGCCTGTATGTACATCGTATCGGTCAGGGATATGGAAACTTCTCCTGTTAAGTGGCCACATTGAAATTTGTTGTCTTCTCATAAGGCTGCATCCAGGGAATTTTTAATTTTTAACAAAGCAAAATATGAAGTTGTAAACATTTGGTTTATAATGTATCCTGATTTGATCCGTGTATACCGATTAAAAGAAATGCAAAACTTTATTAACTTTTGAATGATTTTTTAGTTTTGCAAGAAAGCATTTATACATGAAGGCCGTAAGAAGCCACATGTGATGGTTTAGAAGGCCCATCTCTAGTTTACGTGCTTGAAATAATGGGAAACTATCGGTGATTCCGTGTGAATAAGTGAAGTGAAATAAAATTATTCAAACAAAATTGTTGTTTTTAACATTAGGATAGTTATCATGCTATAGCAGAAAAGCACTTATTCCCATTAAATTTGGCTTTGTTTGAGTTAATAATGCACCCTTTAGGGATGTCTATTTGCATTCACAGTGTACCGCTTTGATGGAAGCTATGATGTACCAAACAACTCTGGATTTAGCAAACACTCATCATAAGCTTCGGAGTATGAGAGTGCAGCTTTCAGTTGACGTTTTGTCCTTCCTTCTGCTTTGTTCATATCTTTCTCGGCTATTAGATAGAAACGACATCAGATTGCAAATGATGATAAAATGCAAATATATAGAGAAATCATTCCAGTCAATCTTTTCCATATTCAACTGTGAAACTGTTGGACAAAGACACTGGTTACAGACACATCGCTTCCAACCAGCAGCATGCTGTTGAATGCGGGGGCAGCTGACGGACATTTCTTCGAACTTCCAGCTGATAGGAGAGTAGGGATAATTGAAGATTAACTTATCGGGTAAGTGTCACTGATACTTATCAAGTTTCCCTCGGATATCATTGCAAGTATAGTGAAGATTCGGCTTTTAAGTGATAACAAAATGGTCTGACTGATCATTGCTAGAATATTCACTTTTACCTTATTTACCCCCCTCTTTCGTCAAACCGTTTTTCTTTTATTAAACTAACAAAAACTTCTCCTACCCATTCGTCAAACATTATTTTAGACATACTGAACGCACTGTTATTTTATGACGAAAATAAGAAACAATCAATTTATTTTAATACATAACTATATATGAGCAATGTTCAAATTCAATGCTTACTTTCATCCATTTCAATTATTGAGAGGATATCCGTATGTCATACATTTACAACTAAAAATAAAGCAAAAATGATAAAATATATGTATAAGATATATAAGAAATTTCAATTTTTTCTTCCAAATAATGTAAAAATAGGAGAAAGGGGACATTAACAATAATTGGAAGGTTCTGGTTTTGATACAAAAAAGTCACCATTTCTAACTTATTTAGCTGGAAAGGAAGTGACGTAAAATACTTTATTCGCTGCTCATTGGCTACGACATCTGACTCATTCGTGGGAAAAATATAATTCCTGCCAATACGATTGGAACACAGACGCCATCCCAGACGTTTATAAAAGTCGTGAGGACACTCACGTTGACATTCATCTCCCGAAACATCATTGCCGATAAATTCATCGCCGATACGTTAATCGCCGATGGGACGCAAATAACCGGTGATAAGACAAAATCAAATTGGCGACCAATCGGCTTAATTTTGCTCATATAGAGGTGTCTCCACATTCATCGATATTTTTCTGTTACGTTCTGTTCATATCTACCTCAATATGTTGATATATACATCTATGTATGTATATATACATCATTATTATGCAATTCGTCTGGATTCTTTAACTAATGATAGATGGCTTTTCTCTCTGACACGAAAAGGAAATGAAAAACTGTAACGCTGACTCTTCTATTCCAATGCTCGATATTTCAACTGTCTTCTGTCCAGCTTTGTTATATATATTTCATTCTTGTCTTAATCATATATAAGAAGTTGATTTAGATAAGGAAATTCAAGCAATTGATGGAAATGAGTCGGTATGAGACGTGGGTTATTCAATCTAAGGTTAGCAATCTTGAAATATTTTATCAAATTCTACAATAGAATATATTTATAGAAAATCAACTCAAAGAATTTCTGATTGACTGATATTTTCAAAGATGATGTCATGAGTTGGTTTGCTTGCAGTCTGAGATTAAATCCGACAAAAGAGAGGGTCAACACGCAACAAATGTGACATGAACTCGAATCAAATCCGTTGGTATACTTACTGATCCAGATTATCCATGTATAATCCAACAGAATAATTATGAATGCGTTATATTATTCGAAACTTTATCTGAAATGACCTCCTGTTACTACACAGAGAATGTATCACTTGGCTTGAACAGCTTAAATGAAATAAAAAATTAAAGAAAACTGGGCTGCTACGAGAATAGTCTTTGTCAAGGTCAAGTGACACCATCTCTGGTAATAACGGTAAACCATTTTGAATCGAATTTGAAATGATAAAAAACATATTTATAATTATCATGTTGGGTTATATGTAGATTTCCTAATAATATGATTGTCTTCGTTAACAAACAATCGTTCACGAACTGATAGTGAATGAACAAGAAACGTGGGGATAAAGCAGTTATTTTGGCCTACAACTCTCCAACGAGCTGTTTAGCTCAATAGAAAGAACGTCGTTATATTAAAACGACTACCTATTGTTGCCGTTTCAATTCCTGCAGCAGGTACATTGTCTTTAATTATTTATTCTATTCATGCTGCCTAGTTCAAGTGACACACTCTCCGTGTAATAATGGACAGTCATTTAAAAGAGTTTCAAATATTATTACGAATTCATAATTGTATGTATATTGGCTGGGACACCTAGCGTTGCCCAGGGATGCGCGGGGGGGGGGGTCCTAATTTTCATGCAGTCAAATGACTTTTCCTGTCAGTACACAAACGTAGGTAGAACCATGCAGATCAGCAGGCTCCCTCTAGGTAGCCTATGTACCCCTCCTAGATCTTTAATCTGTATTCACTTTTAGCGTTAATATTATAGTTTGCCGTCAAAAAGACTATTGAAATGGATCTTGCATTACATTTCAATTAGGCTTAGGGTCAGGCTTTTGCTCTAAAACGTTACATTCCTCTAAAGAAAATACTGCCGAAACTAGCAAGACCGAGAGAAATTCACACCCGCTGTTGCCTATGACAAATGGAAAATGAGCGTGCAGTAGAACCTCCACTTGGAAAGCACATGAAAGTGAAAGGAAAAATGGAAAAAAATTTCTCCGCCGTGTTTTGAATTCTTTTGGATGATTGTATTTATTTTGTTTCTAGACACTGATGTATTGTATCTTCCACTGATTTCTTTGGCATTTATAGTACCTATTTATGCTAGCGAATGCTGACCCCATGAAATGTGAGATGATTGTGACTTGAGAACCGCTGATTTTGGATATGCATTTGGTTTTACTTTTGTACAAACACACATACCTACATACATACGTATATAATACTGACTTCACTACTTTGTATTATGGATACACTTAAAAGTACATACGCACTGAGAGGAAGAAAAATTCCGATCTATAATAAATGGAATTAAGTTTCCAGACAAGCATTATTGCTACGTTGTAGAGAGAACTCCATCTAAAATGTAAGAATCCTTTTTCTCTCATAACCGGAACATTTACAGGTTCGGATAATTGAATGCATATGAATTGAAATAGAAAATAATCAGTCAGAGTTTGAGATTGGTCTGCTGATCTGCATTTCCCGTGTCTCTAACTGATAATAAAGAAAATGGTTATTTCGATAGATGCATACTAATAAGTAGAGAAAGATCCTATGAAAAAAAGCATTGATCTCCTCACCTCAACGATATGTTTGTAGGTCTAAATAGATCGTACAAACACCTTCCCCAGATTATATTGATTCAAAATATACGTGTAGCTCTTCGAGAGTAAGTCAAATAATTGAAACCTTTTCCATCAGAATTTCAACTTGATCCACCAATTACGTTTTCTGTACCTTCAATCAATCTGCTATTGAGTGACCGGCAATTTTGAATAAATAAACGAATGTAAATGGCGCGGTGGATTAGTCGAAAATTTCAAGTCGATTGCACATTTTGTGATGAAACATATAATTTGGTACACTTATCGCCAGAAGCATTCCAAGGAGATTTGGATATTGACCCATTACGAAAATTCCATGTGTCGCCCACGGCAGCCATGACAATAATCACAATCATTACTACCACCACCAGGATCACCATCATCAAAACCATCTACACGGAGAAAGTAATTGGTGTGTTGGTACCAGCATTTGCAGCCACACATGGTAGTCGTCTTGAGTTGTGAGATTAAAAGAAGCTTCCGAACAATTTTAAAGATTCAAATTTGAATTCTGCATCGTAAAAAAAATTATGACTTGACACTTGATTAGCTTACACCACTTTGTTTCAATTACGAATTTAATACCAGTCATAGCAGCCATCTTGAATTTTCAATGACTTCCCCCAAATTTTCCATGGTTATTGAATTCAAGTATTTATATAGTCAATATCATGTTATATCCGTTGCTAAAAACAGTCGTCACTGGAAGCCATTTTGAACAGAATGCCATGAATGCTATATTGAAAATTCACGATTGCTTCGTATCCTAATATTTTTTGCTGGGGAGGGTGTCTTTGGCTACAAGTGTGCTGAATTATGAGTTTACATCCCAAAATGCACATCTTTTTTTGCTAAGCAGTCCCACTAGAACGACATAAAGTGATTTTGAATTCTCGCAGACAGACTTGTCTTACCTGTTTGGATATATTTATGATTTAAAAGTGATTGTAAGTCGGAAATTGAAATTGAAGAGATCAGCTTAGAAGTGTGAACGTATATTATCTCAAGACAGACAATTCTATTTGAAATAACTTAATGCAATGTGTCGTGCTACTTTATTAAATCATTCGTTACAATAAGTCATCATAATCCTTTGAGCGTACGTCGTTGGACTTGAGATTCACCAGATTCCTCTATCATAAGCATCACGGAGCCGATACCATCTGAACTTGACTAGTTTTTCATGCAGTCTCATATTTTGTCAGTCACGTTTTCGCATATGATTTCTGAGAACCACGTTGTGGATCGGGATGTCAAGCAGTTGTCTTACATTCTTGCAACATGGCTAGTCCATTGCCATTTGAGTTTTCTAATGCTTTTTATAACCCCCCTGACTTTCTTCTAACGTACCGTGTTTTCTTGTTCTCTCCCCATATAAGGTTGAATATGATACTCTCCGAGGCATGTTGCATGGTTCTCAGTTTGAGGTGAGGTTCCATGTTCCTGCTCCATAGGGGACTATTGGAATGATATACTGATTGTGCAGCCTTCTGTTTAGGATTAATGGAACTTTCTAGTTTTTGAAGGTTCAGCAAGCTTTACCAAAAGCTTTCCAACCTTGAGTGATTCTTTGCTCGATTCCTTCTTTTGAGGATTTCATGTATAATCGTTGTGTTAAGTAGACGTAGTCGTCTACTTTCTTCAGTTTCTCATTTTCTATACTAACTGTTTTGTCTTTGTCTTCCATGTGGTTGTTTTAATGGATATTTGTTTTACTGAAGTTCATATGAAGGTCTCCTTCCTCACTTTCTCCATTCACTTCATCTAGCATTTTCTGAAGATCATGAAGGTTCCCAACAAAAAAGATGATGTCATCAGCTAATCTGAGATTATACATTCGCCATGTATTCTGATTCCCTTGTTTTCCCATTCAAGATTTCTGAAGGAAACAGGCTGTAAAGTGTTTGAGCAAGCTAGTATCGCATTGCCTTAACCCCTTTCGAGGTGAAAGGATCCTGGTTCTTTATGTAGCTTCAAAAAGGAATTGCCATATCGGTATATATTCTGACATATACTGAATCTACGCTTTGTTTTATGATAGCATCAATGACTTTGGGGATTTTTATGGAGTAAGTGGTCTTTGTGAAGTCTATAAATGCCACAGCGAATAGCATTTTATATCCTGCTGCTTTCTCTTTTAGTTGATTTACCAAATGGATATGGTCTGTTGTAGAGTAGCTCCTTCTGAAGCCAACCTGTTCCCTCGATTGACTTTCATCGAGTGTTTTGATGATTCGGTTGGCAACCACTTTGGTGGAAAGTTTGTAGATTTAGTTTAGTTGGCTCATTGGCCTATAGTTATTTAGATCTTTCAGATATCCCTCTGTATATAATAGCATTATGGTTGTGATGTTCAAATCTTCTAGGACATTGCTTGGATTTAGGGATAAATTGAAAAATCGTTTATATCTAAGATATGACTTTACAGGCTTTTTTGAGTAGGTCGATGGTGATGTTATCTGGTCCCAGTGTCTTCCCTTTTTTGAATATTTGGTGGTTTGCATCACCTCCCTCGGGGTATCTTCTGGGAAATATTTGAACTGATTACTTATGACTCGTATATCCGGTTCGTTGTTTTGTATTACTTCTTTGGAGAAGTAAAAGTTTTCGTAAAATTCTTCATCTCTTTCAACAGTAAGGCCCTCTTCTGTTGTGAGGTGGACATTTTCTTCCTGCACACTGGTTAGTTGCATTCTTCTGGAACCGAAATTTTTAAAAAATAGCTTTGAAACTGCTGCTCTTTTCTAGAATGCTTTCGATGACTTGTTAATTACAACCAAATGGTCGCACTTTTATCATATCAACTCAAGGCAATCATCTTTTTAACGTCCCTCATTGGACAAAGAACACCCACAAAATCCCACTACCATAAGCGTCGTGGAGCCAGTGTTTCCTGAATTTGTCAAGCTCATCATACCTTCTTACTTCCTGTCAGACATGATTTCACTTATGATCTCTGGGGATCTTTGTTATGAATTTTGATGTTCAGCGTTTGTCTGACGTTCTTGCAACATGTCCAGCCAATTGCCATTCAAGTTTTTTAATGGTTCCTGTGACATTTCACACTTGTCTTTCCTCGAATATACTGTGCTGTCTTGTGATCTCTCCATGTGATGTTGGCATGATTCTCTCCGGTGAATGTTGCATAGTTCTCAATTTGAGGTTCAATCTTTTGGTTAAATTCCATGTCTCTGCTCTATAGGTGACTATCAGATGATACATTGGTTGCATACCCTGTTTTTTCAGCACCAGTCGGATTTTTTTATGATTGAGAGTCGAGCTTGCTCCACCGGTAGCTTGCTATTCTGGAGGGATTATTCATTTGATTTCTTCTTTTGAGGAAATAATGGAGATTTGCTGTTAAGTTAGATGTTGTGGTGTATTTTTTCAGCTCTGTGTGTCTCACATGAACCGAATGAAATGCTCCATGACAGTTCCAGACTCCACATCTCTCAGCTGAAGTCTTCCTCCGTGTTTATCCGACATCCCTCCCAGAGATTATCATCTTTTCAAGCACGTTGACTTTTATATTTGTAATAAAAGATTCAATAATAAGGAAGCCAGAAATTTCACTGAGTTTGTGACCAAGCATTCATCTATTCCTTGACGCCCACAGCCAGGACAGTCAGTCGGTTCAGTGGGGAGTGCATCTTCGGCTTGTGTTATCGAGCACAGTGTAGGGATCGGTCTTCTGTGTTGGATGATAAAATAAATAATCACAGGACTTTGCATATCCATTATTATCCATCTAGTTACTGACCAGGCTCGACGTCGCTTAACTTCGGTGATCTATTAGTGCACCAAACAAGATTTGCCTATAACTTCGTGGACTCTAAGCTAACGAATTTGATAGAAATGCTATTAACATTAGTGAATCGTAAGAAATGGGTTCAAATTTGTGGCATTTTGATTGTATACATTCTGTTACTTCATCTTATATCGTACTATTCAAAAATATTGAAATAAGGGCCCCTGCGATAGCCTTTATGTTTATATCGAGTGCCCATCTACCTGATAATCACTGTTGGCTCACAGCAATTCATTTGTCCTTCAATCTTTGGACTTTCAGATCTATGTACGTATTTAGATTAGTCTATCACCTATATCTATCTTAGTTTATTTATACGAACATACCTATTCGTCTGTTCATATTTATCAACGTATCTATCAGTTCATGCTTATCTATCTATTTAGCTATCTTTCTGATCATATTTTTCTATCTCTCTCTCTCTCTCGCACTGCATCTGTCCATTTTTGTCCATATATATATATATATATATATATATATATATACTTATATCTCTTTATATCTAGCTATTTGTCTGTTCATATTTCTCTCTCTCTCTCTCTCTCTCTCTCACGGTATCCATTTTTGTTCGTATATATATATATATATATATATATATATATATATATATATATATATACTTACATCTCTTCATATATAACTATTTCTCTGTTCATATTTCTTTCTCTCTCTCTCTCTCTATCTATCTATCCATCGATATATATATATATATATATATATATATATATATATATATATATATATATATATATATGTGTGTGTGTGTGTGTGTGTAACAAGCTAATGTTTCAATTGCCATCTATATTCTATTGATTCACATGGACATATCGGAATGACAAACTCACAATTTGCGGTTAGGTAAAGTAAAAATGGCTCCGATCGGTAAACAGTGGCGTGGAGCTTTTGTCCCCTTCAATATTACTTTGGACTCACTCCAGCTGCCATCGACCGTTCAACACATAATTGGGAATCTAAAGCAACTTGCTGGACAATGGCAGACAGTTTAGAAACTCTGGTGCCACATTTTATTCAATGTTTCCCAATCAGCTGCCCTTGCTTACGAAAGCTTGTGACATTGTACCTGCAGTTTAAACCGATGTATTCTCCGAGATTCACCCATCTACAAGACACCGTGCCAAGAATCTAAATGTTACCTAAAGGAAAAGTTTCCATTAGTTTTTGCTGCGAACACCACATGGCGCTAATTACAGTCTGTCTTAACAATACACGATAAAGTGAATGGGAAATCCGAAATCTGTTACTTACAGTACCATAATGATGGGCAATACAATTGCTGGCTGTTTGGATCTGGAATAGCGAAAAGGGACGTATCTATCTATCTATCTATCTATCTATCTATCTATCCATCCATCTATCTATCTATCTATCTATCGATCTATCTCTCCATTTATACAACTCTATTCATATCTATCTAAGTTTACAAAATGAATTTGAAATGGAAAAAAGATGGCATAATTAAAATTCCAAAATGTGAGTGCCAGGCCTTGTAATTATGCGATGAAATTCTTGGCCACATATTGACGGATCAACTAGAGATTGTAAAGAACCCCGAACTCGAAATTATAGAAGACTCAAGTATTTAGATTTTAGTAAATGTTTAAATCAGATTAAAACAGCATTAGATCTTTCTATTCCATCTACGTTAAATAAATATCGAATATTAGAATCAGTGTTCGACTGAAAGAAAGAAAAAGTACTTGGATTTGCAAATGAAAAAAATCCAACGGTTGAAATGATTCAAACACGCTCATAAAAATGAGTCCGGCACTGAAGAATTCTCCAGTATTGGAAGATATCTTGGAACTTCAAAATACATTTGTTATAGTCCTGATTGATAGAGAGGCAAATAATATGGCATATATCTGTGAAAGATATATTCAAACAGATATTGGATACCTAAAATTTAATAGGTGCTCTGTTCATTGAAGCCTCTAGGGTTTGTAGCACTATATCTCTTGGCAAAGCCGTTTCTAAAAGTTCTCATTTAATATAAAATCAAATATAGACATCCCATAATGAAACGAAATTCCATGATAATTTAAATCTCTTCTGGGTAGTAAATAATGGTAAAAGAAAAAAAAAATTTAAAGAAAAATTGGATATTATGAATACCCATAAAGCGGCGATATCTTGACCAACAATTTTAGTCCTCTTTGAACAAAAAATCCCCATGAAAACATGAAGAATTATTTCGGATAATAGACTTGGCATTTGCCGGAGGAAATAGTAAATATATTGGGTTCACAAACTCACTTTCTGGTGTAAAAACAACAACAACAACAACAACAACAACAACACCAACAACAACAACAGCAACAAGACTCAGTTTACGTGCTCTACCCTCAAAGCGATTGTTAGCCATCTCATTGGGGAATATTACTTTCAAATAGGTTGTAAGATATATAATTAGATCATAAATATCTCTATGGGAATTGATCCTGCCTCATATGGGCAAATTTGCATTTACATAGATACGAATATATGTTCTTGTCATCTTCAATTAGAACTGATATAAAGCGAGCACGTTCATTTTTCAGGTCGAACCCGTTTTATTGATGACTTACGTCTTCTTAATGATGGAAGAGAATTCGGAAAATCGTACATTAATATATACCCTAAGGATCTTGAATTGAAATGCAGATATATTTATATGTTCATATATATCTATACAACTCATATCCATCTGTCTATCGGTTTATGGATAAACCCTAGTCTTCCAATCTATTTTTCTATCACACACTGTTAATATATATCCCATTTGTTGGTATATATATTTATACATAATTAGATATGTGTAAATGTATACGTATTTTTGTATTTTGTGTATATTTGTATATTCTTTCATTGTGTGATTTCTTTTCATTTGCCAACTGATGAAATCAGACTGGTGGATAATTATCTATAATCTATAATTTCTTCTTGAGGCGGAAAGAACCCATTGATTGCATATGTACGTTGACATCGATGTAACATCCGCTAGTCAGCCTTACAACGTTCATTAATCACAGGTAGAATACTGTCCAGTCCAGCATGGGACTTCTGCGACCCACACAACTTCTTTCCAGGGAGAAAAACTACCAGGCATCGTAGGTAGGTCTTCAGAATCCCTGAGCTTGAAAAGAAAATGATCTTATCACCTACTAGATTAGCCATGTCATTACAAAAGGCAATGATATTCAGTAATTGTGATAGTTCCAAAACTGCACTACATTCGAAAAGTATCGAAAACTTTATGTGGTTCTGCATTTCCTTGTTTATGTTCAATGAGAATGAAGATTGATTTTTACGCATTTAAAGAAATCTTATAAATGAACAGAGATCAGTAGTACTATTGGCATTTGATAGTTATTCCGATTGACGAATGTTACAAACAGAAATCATAACCAATCATGCAGCAAATTATATAAGTAGATTTTAATTGCCATCCAGTATTGTATTAATTTTTACAACTTTTTCATCTTTTTCAAAAATGTTTTAACACGTCTCAACTCGAATTTACTTTTGATTTTAGATTTATGTATTTAATCGTTCATTAAATTAAAAACTTTACAAACAGCCTCGCTAAAAGGTTTAGTGCTACCATGAAGCGAGCAGTTGTAGGATTTGTATGCATTTTAGGTGCCCAATACATAATTGGTAACTTCTGTATTTTTTCATCCATTTTAAGTCTTAACTCTTCGCATGATACGATGCTATTAAATATTTTATTCCTACGTTCTCAAGAAGATACTTTATACGTGGATGGCGGTGTCCTTATTAAACCTACTTCAGACTATATCCTTTGAACATGATATTTTTTTACATATAGATGCTATATTATTTGTCACTTCATCAATTTGAACTATAGATTTACTTTGAAGTTCCAAGAGATCTACTAATACTTGGGAATTTTTAAGCGCCGGACTCGTTTTCGGAGTGTGTTTAAATCATTTCACCGATTGGATTTTTTCATTTGCAAATCCAAGAACTTCTTCTTTCCATCAATCAAACGCTGATTCTATTATTCGATATTCATTTGACATAGATGAAATAGAGAAAATATCTAATGCTTTTGATATCATTTTAACATTTACAATAACGCTTGGATAATTTTGACCTTTTGTAATGGGCTTTCTTCACTTTTACAAATATTCAGTTTAAAACAAATATGATTGTTTTGGTACGAGCAATTCATTTGCTTCATCAGGGAATACTTGTGGAAAGACGAATCCAAACAATCGTAGCCTCAAAGTAATCAGCAAAGGGGTTGTATCAAATGTTACAAGAGGGGATCTGTCATGAAATATTCCGTAAGTTAACTGAGTGACACTTGGGGTATGCAGTTGTGAAACTGCACGTCCACCTAAATTACATAATTTTTTTCTATAAGTTCTCAACTTGAAAGTCCACTTCAAGGCTATTTTCCAGATTGGCATAGACCTACTATCCATTTGAATTACCTTTCATGCTCTAGGGGTTGACGCTATTTTTAAAATGGGGCATGCCATCCACAGTTTTACATATGATCTATGGAGATTCACAACGTTGACCCCAAAATATCAGATGCAAAACTATGGGTGGCAAAATATATGATGGTGTCCCGAACTAGACGAGTTCCAAAAGTATTGGTTCCGCGACGCCCATGATAGAGAGATATAGCTAATCTTGGAGAAAATGATTCTAAATTGCATTATATTACATTGGAACTCTATTTAAAATGACATCCCCTCATTATATGGTATATATATCATTTGGCCAACACGACATAAATAGAATAAACAAAGAAAATGGGGTTGCTGCTGGGAATTTCTTTGATTGTTTGTTTGATTTACGCTGCTCAGGCCAAATGATACATCCAATGTGTAATAAAGGGAGATAATTTTCAAACTGAGTTTCAGTACAATATAACGCTGTTTATAATCGTTTCTGTCGGATCATATATCCATTTCTTAATATATATACACATATATATATACATATATATATATATATTTATATATATATATATATATATATATATATATATATATATATATGTGTGTGTGTGTGTGTGTGTGTGTGTGTGTGTGCATATATAAAATACATTTTCTACAATAAACATCCAATTTATATAGTTAGAATTCCCAATAATTGAATGAACTCCATTGTTAGTCAAAGGTTAACGCAGGGCTCTTGAAATTCGAAGTGCAGAAGAGATTATCATTTTGTTGACCAGCTTCCAAGATCGGGCAAAGGTGAGAAAATGTAATAATATCAGCAAATTTTCTTATGTGATCTGCAATGCTGGAAGAAGATATAAAGAAAAAGAGCGGAAATTCGAAAAATAAACAAGTCTGGTTTGTCACTCAAGAGAAACTGCCGCCTTACGTACGTCTCGGCGTTGATCAATCAATGAATTTTAAAAAAGGGTGATCAATGAACGAGTTACTTCTCTTGCATTTTCTTCAGGGTTGATCATCAAAAAAAAGTCTGGAAAACAAAGAAGCGTGAAGAGAAAGATACAAACTATCTTAGCATAAACTCACATTGTTAACCCCAAACTACAAAAAAAAAAAAAAAAATATTTTTAAGGAAGGATGTTCAAAAAACATATTTTCTAAATATCATCATCATCATCATCAGTCTCTTAACGTCCGTCATCGGACATAGACCTTCCCCAGGATTTGCCACACTTCTCTATCATGGGCGTCGCAGAGCCAGTACTTCCAAAAACTTGTCTAGCTCGTCTAAGCATCTAATATTCTGTCGGCCTCGGTTGCACATGTGATCTCGGGGGAACCATGTCGTGAGTCGTGATGTCCATCGGTTGTCCGCCATTCTTGCAACATGGCCAGCCAACCGCCATTTGATATTTTTAATGGATTCTATGATGGCCCTGACTCTTGTCTTTTCTCGGATGTACTGTGCTGTCTTGTGGTCACTCCATGCGAGGCCCATCATAATTCTTTCATTTGCACGTTGCATGGTTTCTAAATATAATAAGGTGTAAATGTTCGATTTTTCAGACTTCTAGCTCTATTGTTATGGCCTACTCTTAAAACACATAATTAGATTGCCAGCCAATCAACCAATGGAGAAAATATGATAGTTTTGGAGATAGTTTTCGCTCACAGTTTCTAGTAGACCTTTATGCCTGAAGTAGTTGGAATATTCATGAGATACTCCACAGATTTGGCTTATGAATTTTAATTATTGGGCAAAAAGTATGACGCGTTTCGTTTTGTCCAAAACCAAGTTATGCAGTAAAGAGCAAAAAGTTTTCATTTTATTACAGCCTGAATCCATGATGATATTCATCATCATCATAGGCCACTGCTAGACGAGGATTTTTCGCAGCTCTTTCAATGTTGATAGAGATCAGTGGTCGTTGCAGGCCAGTTTTAAACAGTTCACTTCCCCTTTACAACTATTTATGTGTTGTTCAGTCGTGTGATTTAGTTTTTCATTATTTGATGCGGTCAATGCCTCCAAGACTAGAGACAGCAAAGCAGTAACATAACTTTTGAGGCAAAAGCAGAGGCGTCATCGTTGATGAAAATCTAAAAAGGAATGACTGATTTTTGCAAATGAGAAACTGGACAAGCCACGACCCCCCCCTCCCCGATCAAATATTCTATGAAAGATGTCACCAAAATGGAGCGTTTTGGCAATGTTCACAGCCAATCTGCTTATTGGCGGAATTAACCTTTACTGGTTCTGGCATTGGAGGCTTTGATCGTATCAAAGTAAACATGAAATCCAAGGATTACCCTTTTTTTAAAGAGCAAATCGTGTTACCCAATGTTAGGAAAACAGGTGCAAAGATCATCGGTGCAACGGTACAGTGGAAACCCAAAGCACACATCCAAAACAACATAAAAATGGTTGGAAAGGGAAATGTGAACTGTTTAAAACTGGTAGGCAATGGACCTAATCAGTATTTCATTGAAAATCACTGGAGAAAGCAGAAAGAGTCATGTTTTTAATGCGGAAATACTTTACAGGAATGCTGTAAACGTCCAATGGCTTGAACAAATTGCGAAAGAAGAGTTTGAGAAACTGACAACTGACATGTGCAAGAAGCTTATAGATGACTGCAAGAAATATTTGGAGTCAGTCATTGTTACCAAAAGGGATTTTGAAACCAAAGGAATGTTGCCAATATTACTTTACATGTGATATTTTTGATTATTTCTTTTAGATTACTTCATGTGATTTGGAAAATAAAGATTTCAGTTATTTTGAACATCGTATTGAAAGATCCCCAATAATAAAACTTAAACAAAAACATTCAAGGGTGCCAATAATCCCACACGGTATAACACACACACACACACACACACACACACACACACACACATATATATATATATATATATATATATATATATATATATATATAAGTGCAGTCAGAAAAAGACATCCATTTACTATATATACAGTCCATGATCTTCTAGAGCCAAAAATTTTATTAGGTAATTTATTTTTATTAATTAAAGTATCCTAATCTTTTTTTCGGGTATCAACTCACCCTAAACTGTTTCAAAGATTGTTTGGGCACGAAATCTCTTGGATGCATAACATCAAACAAACATAAACCATTAAATATTTCCTCCACATAACTCACGCATTTTTTCGTCTTTTTAAAAAAATTTAAAACGATCAACGTTTATGTAACGTATCCTTAGTTGTTATGACAACAGAAAATCACATTTTACCAACCTTTCATTGTTTTATTAGCTCTGTTAATGCAATTCAGATTGACCAATCCATTATAACTTCTGGGCTAAAACAGGACTTGGACACTATGGACAATAAGATAAACAAACTAATTTGCTTATATTGCTCTGAAATGAAAATAAATTTACAGATTTTTAACTTGGGTTTTATGACGAGCATTTATAAGAAAATCATACTTCGGAAATAATCAGGAGGATTTTTAAAAAATTAATTTTAGTTTTGGTTTTTGCAATGTTTCATGGTTTTGTTGTCTTTTTTGTTGATAAAATCAATTTGTGTAATTAAAAATTATTAAAAAAAGTCTGTACAATTCTTATTTAAAACGGATTCACGGATGATTGTATCCCCTTGGGAAAAAATCTCTATTTCTGTTGATGAAAAGAAAAAAAAGAATTGATGGCCTAATTTTCAAAAACGTTAATTGAACACCAGTTTTCAGGGATGGACTTTGTGCTGATTTATTTTCCATGACAAGACAATTCTAAACGTAATAGTTAAAGCAATTAAAATCCAAGAAGAGGACTTCAAGGCTGAATAAACGGAATAAACAGAAATATTTCCCCCAACATGGTTGATAGAGGAAAATAATGGCTTTTTATTATCTGAAACAATTCTAATCATCGTTGACATTTGAAGAGTTTCAACACAGGCATTATTGATTTATGTTTGACGCTGATAACAGCCACTCAAAAGTGCACAGATATTGTTTTGTTTTTTGTTTCAGATTTGTTTTGTATTCGCCAATCTTTCTTCTTTCCAACCAATTCAATTTGAAGAAAATTACACACCACACATTTTTAGATGTGCAAGCGTCTCAAGTAGCTATGACTGTCACAGACTCGCTGACAGATCCACTGGCATAAAGAAAAGCTCCCTCCAGCCGTCGTTTTTCCCCTCCTCCTATAAATGACTGAAAGTGCAAGGGAGAGAACTCACACATTAATGGATTGACTTGCTGGCTCGTTTTAATGGAAATGTACTTTTGCACGGTTATATATTTCCATTTATTGATCGAATACTTCTCAACGGATTCCACTGCTAAGCAACTACTACTGTTCATCTATTTCCATTAAAAATGATTTATAATATGGAAGAATATCCTGCTTAGTGCCACCGGTTTTGACCATTCATTCAATATAGTACATTTTTGCAATTATTATCGTAATAAATCCATGTGCGTTACATTTCTCGGATAGATAACGATATCTTGGAAATAACGGTATGAAAAGCTTTTTGCACGTGTGTCTTGTTTATGAGAATTTATTTCATAACTTATTAGCGCTGATTCGCTATAGCGTTCTTCGACACCTTTTGGAGATATCATGTGGACAGACAAACGGACGGGCAGACAGACACATTGGCAGAGATAGGTAATAGAAATACCTATTTCAGAACTTCAGACAACAAAGGAATTCATGTGGAATTTAACATTCATCTCAGAAAACGAAAAAAAAATGGTCATATACAAAATTAAAAGAAACAAACAATTGATGACTTGAAATACTAGGATTCTTTGTAAAGTATCCAGGCATTTACTATTGACGGAATAATAACCTACCTAGGGCAATAGGGTCTGAACCCTCTTCCAATTAATTCCCTGGGGATGTAACATACATATCCAGGCGTCCTTTCCAATTTTCAAAACAGTCTGCCACACCCTCTTTCGCAATCACCATCTTCTACGCTGTCTCACCCATCTTTAAAATTGTCCACCGTCTGGAATCTTCCATCTCTCAACTTTGATTCTGTATTTCGGAATAGCCATAACTCATGGAGAGCTAAGTCTGCACTCTAGCGAGGTGACAGACTTGTTTTGCAAAAGAACCCTGTAAGAAACGCAAAGATTTGGCAGCCTCATATACTCGCTCGGTCTGTGTGAATGTACAGTATGGCCGATGTATAGACATTAAGAATCGTATGTGACATAATAGAAAGAGAGACAGAACGACAGACAGAGGGAAACAGATACAGACAGAGGGAGAGGGAGGGGTATTTTAATACTTGAAACAGCAGTTATTCGAGGTCTGGGTAGGAGAATAAAAGTAGAATATAGATGGTACGCTCATTGTAGGTCGTGAGTGTCCTTTTTTTGATCCAAACCGAACTATTGTAGTCAAATCAAAGAATTTCTGCTCTGGTTGGGTCAACGAATCGTCAGATGGCTAATTAGACTGAGATGTGCACTAATGTCTACCGACAGTGAATACAGGGATAATTATATAGTGAACCACTAGTGGTTTACTGACCCTGATTACTACCTTTGCTCAACATTTGTATTTCTCCTGGATTGATATGATTTCGAGATGATTTCAAAGTACATTTACAGCATGAAATTGGTCAACATGGTGCAGTGGAAGAGTGATCTCCTCTGGGTCGGTAGGCCGTAGATCGATTCACCGTCGTCACACCAAAGACTGAGACGGGGGATTTTCTATCCTAGCTAGGAATTTAAATTTAAAGGGAACTTGAGGTAGATCTGCATTCTTGGGTCTAAATCGAGGGGGAACTTTTTCTTTTTTGGACATTTACTCCACTTTTTTTTACATAAAAAATGCTAGTATCTAGCATTTTTTATGTAAAATAAAAGTGGAGCAAAAAAAAAATAGAAAAAATACAAAAATATTTGTTTTTCATTTTTGTCGTTAGCCCCCGCTCCAAACATATCCCCTCTTTATCATTGCTCCCCTTTTTTCTTAGAGTATCCCCTCTTTTCTAAATATTACTCACCCATTTCTTACATTATACCTCTCCTTTTCAATTGTTTTGTCTTTTTCAACGGCAACTCTCACTTTTTTCGTATTAGCTCTCTTCTTTTCGGAGAGTGACCCCACGTTAAAAATAACCCAAAACATTTACGCCCATTTTTCAACTTTGGTCCGCTTAAGGCTCCCCCTACTTTTGCTTCTTAAAACATTAACGCCTTTTTCATATTATCCTCCGCCCGCATTTTCATAGTTGCCCAATCCCCTTTATTTTATTTACCGAACACTGACAGTAAGAAGAGAGAGTGGTATTAAATCAAATTTAAAAACAAATCAAATTAAACGCAGCCTGATTTCCATTTATCTATTTTTCCATTTCTTTTTTGGACAGCAATCTATGCCACCTGTTAGGAGCGGGATTCAGTCTACTTCGGAGGATTTCTCGAAAAACTTGACTGAATTTTGCTGAAATCTGGATACAATGATTACAAAACCCGAGGAATTGAAAGGAATTGAATTTCAGTCCATCTGATTGTTCTGTTTTTTCACATTTATGTGAAATGAATCCCAAATGTAGTTAACCGTTTGTCAACCGGCAAAATATACTGGAACTGCAGAACTGATTAGATTTGAAATAATGATATAGCTCCTTGGGCGCCTCATCAACATATGACGTTTCTAAGAATGTTTTACCTTTAATACTTTGTTAACTTAAAAATTGATTGATTGAAGTTGGACTTTGGGTCTCCGATATCCTTCAACAAAGTCAGCCGTTTTTTGTTTTGTTTTTTTGTAAATGATTAACTATGAAACAAAAGACCTCGGATAATCTCCCTTTGATTGATTGAGAATTCTGAATTGGCAAATACGATTTGAGCAAATGGAGTTTGAGTATTCAGTGATTCAGAAAATGGAACGCCACTGCTTCATTATATAGTAACAGTTCAATTTATATCAAAGAGGCGAGGTCAACTGATTTGCATGAATTCAATTTTCAAAAGGAATGTATTTCTAATTATCCATTCAAATATTTTAGCGTACTTAGAGTTGGTTTAGTCTCTGCACTTGAAATGGTGGTGAAATAGTTTCCTAAGATGAAACGGATAAAGCCAGCGTAAGGGCACTTTTTATAGTTCGATGTATGATTATAAATTGTGTTTTATTATATAGATTTATATAATCATTTTGTCAGATCATACATCCATTTTCTCAATGACATTTTGATGTATGCAGAAGTTGCGATTTGGTCCGAAAGTTTCCAGTTTCAAATTTCAGCTCAATCCGACAATTTATAAGGCAACTTCTTTGGGAGAAACTGTCATGCCAAATGCTTCCAGTGAGAAGAAATCCGCTTCGATACAAAATGAAAGAACAAAAATATTTTGTAGCGGGTCAATTTAAACTTTGTACAACTTATTCCGCTATATTCCGTGATGACTAGAATGATATTTCTTACAATTTCCCATGACAATTTGAACAATGTAATATAGAGTCTTTAGAACAAATAGAGAACAGTTTCCAGGCAAATTCATCGCTAGATAGCTCCTAATACACGTTCACAGGAGTAAAAATAAATCTCGATGAAAACACAAAATGTCAACCCAGTTGGCTGAAATTCTTTAAAACCACTAAAACGTGACATGCTTACTACTACGTCGATGATTTTCTATTTAGAAAAGCTTGCAACAGATGGTTCTTTGCTCTCTCTTGCATATCTATCATAAAATGAAGACACTCTATACCATGGTTTCAATGATTTTTTCAATGACTGATGTCCTTTTGGAAAAAATCAATTACATTGGTATCATATATTCTGGTCTTAAAACAAAACGTTTTCTTGGATAATTATTATTGAGTTACAATTGAGTGAACCTGTTTTGAAGCTATTCTCTTTTCCTGTGTGGATATTATACGTTTTTTTTACCTGTATCTTCATTCTTTCGTCATGGTCTATTATCTTGTCATTTGCCTAAAATATGTTTCATCGTTATTGTTCCGCATCTAAATGCATGAATATCAATATTCTCGTTTGAATTTATCTTTCTTGTACGACTTTTTCATATTTTCTCTGCTTTCTTTATTAAAGAAATCTAAAGAAATATCAAAACAGTGTAAAGATACTTACATACCAGCATTGCAAAGGACACCAAGAACGCTACATTAATAATTATTTATATTGAGTCAGATGAACATTTAGAATACAATATTCGTTGTACTAAAAAAAATTCGGCAACTTTAGGTCTACTTATCTGGTTCAATTTCATCTTGCATCAGCTTGCAGGAGGTGGGGTCATTTAACAGTCGAAAAATGTTTTCATTTTCCTCTTTACTTTGTCAAAGAATTCATCGGTCACCCCAGCTAAAAGCAGCAAGAATTTATCCTTTTGATGATTAAGGATGCTCTTTTGATTTAATAGTTTTATGGCCGGTCCACCCCTAGTTGGGGATGAGTGAGGATGTGTCTTTCCTTTCTGTTTTTTTCGGTTTTATTTTCAGATCTATCTGTTTTAGGGTTTAGTGGAATATTCTAATCGAATCTTATGTACATTTAGAAATATTAAAGTCCTACTCTTGCTTACAATTTTGGTAGATGTTTGTTGGGATTAAAGTTTGGTTGGGGGTACGGTACACATTGTAATGGTCAAACAACACATTTGAAACAAAGCTGAATGAATGAACAAGGAGCAAAATAAATGAGAAAAATAGAGAGAAAAATTACGCCTTTACTTTGCTGAACAATGCGAAAATGACAAATATGAATTGAATGTAAAAGTTGAAGTAGATAAAGAGATATGTACAAACTAAGATAGATAATTCCTGTCTGAATTTATAGATAAGGTAATATAATTAGGTAAAGTCATTTTTGCGGTCTTTTGTCCTGATCTTGAAGATCAATGTCTTTCGGGGCCGATGTGGTACAGGGGAGGCAACTTTTTATTGGCCCAACCCAAATTACTTTAAAAAGATAAGAAGTGAATAGGTTGCATTCTCTCTCTCTCTCTCTGTATATATATCACGAAATGGATAAATGATCTGGAAGAATGATCTGGAAGAATGATTATAAATTGCGTTATATCATTCAGCTTACACAACGTAAATGGAATAAACATTGGAGAAAATGGGGCTGCTGCAGTAATCAAACCTACCTCCGATAGGGTAGCTGCTTCAACAGAGCGTTGCTCTATACAGCCGTCGGTAATGCAAAAGCCCAAATACTTCTCTGATTTTATATTCTATTTACGTTGTCTACGCTGAATGATACATTCATTTTTATAACGAGAGATCATTTCAAATAGTTTCAATATGATATAACGCAATTTATGATCATATATATTATTTCATTTTTATTGGTCTTCGATGGGTGACAGCTTTTCGGTGTTCTTCTACTTCAACCTTCAAAGAGCGTCCAGTTTCGCCTTCAAAAACAAATGAGATGCAGTATACGCAGTTCTCAGTCAGGTTCACGTTTGACAAAGGTTCGATTTTGGTCAGGTGTTTCTTTAAAGTAGAAGTGCCCCTGAAAATTGTTCCAATGATGTAAGGATTGCAGACTATTTGGTTCCTCCCGGATACCTCTTCAATGTAAGATGAACACCCTTTGCCTGCGGGAGCGTATATGGCGTTTGTAAGGTAACTGTTACCCAGGAGGCTGTTTTGGATGTTTACTAACACTTGTTGGTACGTGCTCTGGTCGCTTCATATTTGTTCGGCCTGTTATTGTTGGCCGTAGACGATTCCCTTTTTCACACTCTGTGGTTGATGAGAGTTGACGTTAGGCACTATCCGGTAAAACTAGATTTAGGGTAAATGGAAGTCCTGACTCCCTGCCCCGTGCAGGTGATTATTACGACTAGGAAGGCTACTGCATTGTCTTTTTTCCTTTTCCATTGTGAACTGGATCGAAGGTTCGATAGAGTTCACATGGTTGAGTAGTACTTGGGCGTTCTGTTGATGGGGGAAAAGGATGAAAGTATCATCCACGTACCCTATGCAAGATGGTAAGTTATAACGGGGCAATTTCCTCAAAGTATTCCATTTATATATTAGCCAGTGCTGAGGATAATGGTGATCCCATGACCATGCTTTCTTTCTGGTGATATATGCCGGATTCCAATGTGAAATACGTTGTTTTCACACGGAAAGTCAGCATCTCCATCAAGCTGGCTATCAAGACGCTGGTTTGTTCTCCCCAAGAAGGGTCGTATTGTAGCATCTCAGCTCTTAAAAGTCAGTGGGGACTTTAATAAACAGGCTAGTCACGTTAAAGTCACCATCTGGTTTGAAAGGATGGGCACATCTTCTATTTTCTCCATGGAGTCGATAGAATGTTTCACATAGGATCGGGATTTGTTTGATTATCTTCAAGATGTAGGAGCTCGATAGGCTGCATGCTGAACCCCAGCAATTGACTATGGATCTCAGTGTAATACCCTCTTTTTTGATTTTTGGGAATCCCTATATATGTTGTGCATTGCTGTATTGTTTGATCAGTAGTCTATGTACGGAGTTGAAATAATGGTTCTTATTTTTATTCAGAGGTTCAGTCCATTTTCTTGAAGCGTTTACAGTTTGGGTCTTTTTGAGCTGGCAATAGTTGTCATCCAAGATGGAGCTGGGCATTTTTTCAGAGTATTCCGACTAGTCGAACATCACCGTCGCATTGCCTTTGTCTGATGGTAAAACAACAACGTTTATGTTCTTCTGCAAGAATCTGATGGTTTTTCGTTCCTTTCTTCTGATGATCGATTTAGGAGTTTCGGCTTTTACCAGTATCTGTCTCACTTCCATCTACCTATCTTCCAGAGTGATTTAGGCAGGGTATGCAATTAATGCTCGTTGCTCCCTTCGAAGCACTCAATTGGCGTTTGCTGACATTTACTACAGTGTTTATGGGTTGATTCTGTGCATCATCAGGTCTTGTGGTGGTCTTTGAGTTTTTGAATTTCTTTATATTGACGTGCTTTGAGAAGGTATTGTTCAGTTTTGGAATTGTATATTTGTCCGGTTCTGCAGTTATCTGATCAATAAAAGGTTTTTAAACGTAAGACATTTTGTTCTCCTATTGTCGTTTCATCTGCTGGTTGTGGTGGATTCTCTCCCTGTACAGTTATTTTGACGATCATGCGTAGTCGTCTCAAGCATACAGGATTTCGACGGGGAGGCTATCTGAAATCTGCCATAGTTCTCTGCATCTGGAGAGAGGTGTTTCTTCATACATGCAAGTTTTGGTTGGAGTTCTATTCACACTACATCCTGTGCTGTTGCGACTGTAAAGGGAAGACCAGAAGCTCCTATAAAGTTTGATAAGAAATTAACGGTACGTCGTCAACCGTGGAGAAACCACTAAGTTAGGCTTGGCTGATCATGTTTGGGAAAAAAAGTATTCATTGATCAATGATACTCAAATTCTTGAAAGAGAACAAAATTGGAGAGTGAGATGCCTAAAAGAGTCAGCGCACATTGTTGGTTCAGACAACGTTTTTAGTAGACAGAGTGTCAAACAAGACATATGAGTGCCCTTGATCCTGAAGGAAAGATTTTTGTGTAAAAAGTAAAATGATTTATATATATGTGACCTTATGCAACCTTATTATTCATAAAATGTATAATAGAAAAGAACTAAAAATCCACCATATATATATATATATATATATATATATATATATATATACTAAGAGAGAGATAGATGAATAGGCTGAGATAGATAGATTGATGTTTATAGATAAAGATAGATATGAACAGACACACATGCACATACACATATATATAGAGAGATAGATAGAAAGAGAGAGAGAGAGAGAGATACGCTCTAAGATGCATAAAGACAAATAAATAGTAAGTATTTGCAAAAGCTTTTGGCGAAAATCCAGTTTTTCAACCCTATATTCAGTGTCAAGTTCTAATAAAAAGTGTTGTGAAAATTTCACGTACTTTGTTTAACCATGTTTAGATACTAAGCTTCAGGATGTGAATTTTGCGTAGAATTCTATGAATAGAGTGGGAAATGATTACAGAAGAATTCTACAGAAAGGATATTTTTGTGCTTCTCTCTCTAATCTCGAAGACAAAAGAAAGCAAACATTGAAGAAAGGCCAAAAGCCACAGAATAATGAATGCTTGCTGGGTACCAATTATACCCTGAACCTGACTCACGTCAATTTTACAGAAGATACCCGCAGAACATAACTCAATGACCCTTTTCACTGTTGGGAAAACGAATTTCATTTATACACTGATGAAGCAAAACTTTCTGACCCCCTGCCTGATAAAATGTTGGTCTTCCATGTACCCATAGAACAGCGCTCACCCAACCAGGAATGGATTCTGTAAAACCTTTTTGGCTTATTCAGTGATGAAAGAAAGTATTTTGATCCCCTTTTAAGAGTTGATTCTCAATCTACTGACTTGAACGATCAGGGATGGACACTGCAAAATCTCCGAAGGGTGAGTTTTACTTGTTGATAAACCAAATAAGGTGTTGGTCCTCGATATACACGGAAAAAAATCTCTAACAAGACCTCTGTAGGATAGATTTTACTTACGCTGATTACCAGAACATAATGGTACCCTGCTTAATATGGTGTTGGTCTTCCATCTTCACGGAACAAGACTGTGCTCTGTAAGGAATGGACTCTTTTTGAGTTTTAAAGGATGGAATTTACCTATGCACTGATGAAGCAAATCGTTATGATCCACTGCCTAATAAAGAGTTGCTCTTCCAGATAAACTCTTACTCGATCAGGAATGGAATCCATAAGTGCTATAAAAGATGAATTCAACATCCTTTGATTAATCAAAACTTTCTAACTCCCTGCGTAATAAGGTGTTGGTCCTCCGTGTGCCCGCAAAAAAATCTCTTACCCGATCAAAAATGAACAATACAAAACACCTAAAGGGTGTTTTTTTTTCTCATACATTGATGAGCCAAATCATGAGTACCATGAAAACAGTTCTTACCTGATCAGGAATGGACTCTGCAAAGAATAAAAGATAAATAAAATTCCCTTTTACCTTTTGGAAAAGCAATTTTTCCTCACATACGATATGAGTAAAAAAGAAAAGGATTGATTCATCTTTTTACCGACTTATATTCAAATTATTTTGAATCAAATAACATTTTTTTCAAAGACCTGAATATAAGTATGCTGGGATGAATGTTTTGAAATCTATTGCTCACGTTTGGCACTTACAAAATGTATGCGATAATTTTTCAAAACGTTCAACTTCACCTACTTATACAACTCAAAAATTGATAGAATTGGGACCAAAGATACCTGTTAGTTGTACATAACTTTTAAATGTTCAATCATATTTCAGTGTTTTTTTTTCAATATTTTGTAAAATTTAATCCAATTTATGTCAATTCTGATGGTGTATAAGAATGTTAAAATAAGTGAAATGTATCTCATACTTTTTGTTCTCATTTTTTAGTTACGAGATGGATTTGTGTGGAGTTCTGTGTATTTTGTCGCAAAGAAAATGAAAGAATTTTAAATGACATATTGTCACGGATAGAAGCATTAAATCTTCATTAATCACATAAACAAAAATCTAATATGAACACGACAGAAATGCTCAAAGCAATAAAAAAGGAAGTTCTCCCTCTTTAGCGAATTTCAGATATCCGGACTTGAATCAAATTAATCTTTTAAAGCCATTTGAAAAACGGGAAAAATAAGATCAAAAATAAAAAATCCTTTTACACTTATGAAAAAGTGGACTGTTTTTGTGTCAAATATCCCAGACCGTCAGTTCATAACCGGAATTCATTTGAATAAACCAACTAGCGAAAAAACTGGTGAGATTCTGGCTAGATCCTGCGAAAGTTCTAAATGGGTCATTGGTCCAAATGAGAAACATGTCTTTTGATGAGAACCTCAAGTCAATACATACAATACACCATTTTGGCTATTCACATAAAGAGAAACCTCACCAGTTTTCAGCTAGTGGGTGTATTCCAACGAATTCCTGTTATAGACTGACTATCGGGTTATCAGTCCCAGTAAGAATTTCATGTTTCAATCACATCAGTGAAATGTGCATACAGAAACTTGCTGCACAAATCGAAGTGAAAGCTGAGCTAGAAATGAACGAAAACACACATGAAAGAGGCCATTACTTGATTTGGGTTTTTACTTCTCTTAAGCTAAATGGTGAATGATCATCAGCAGGAGCTGAACTGACTGTACAAGAACAAACTGAAAACAAAACGACTTCATCTAAACCTCGAAGTGAAACTGTTGATCTGCAGATCTCAAATAAATCACGCTTGACAACGAACAGAATACGGCTAACTTGAAACCAAACCCTGAAAGAGAACACATCAAGAATGCTCTGGATGGATTTCGATAATGGATATTTAATGCAAAGAAGTGAAGAGAACATTGGAGAATGTGTGCGAAACAGAAACATTCCTTTGTTGAAAACATTTCCAAACGAAGGTGATCAGCAATCTTTTCGAATTAGCATCTTTAAATATAGAAATCAAAATGGTGAATTGTTTAAGAGTGATCAGCTGGAGTGGAGTATCAAGAAACATGTTATGTTTACAATGCTGACTGACACTTTGGAAAAGTTGGAGTTGTTGCATCAGTTTTGACACCAGAGAATGGACGGTTTGCCACAGAAAAAAGGGAGGACTTCGTGATACAATCCCTTGGCACGAATGAGGTGATCTGAATAAATTGAATCATATATGTAGCGTAATGGCTTGAGGACCTATTTCGACTGTGTAGTATAATGTCTTTTTTTTATACGTTAGCATACCGCAGCTGTAGTGTTGGAGGACTGACAGATGCAAAACTTAATCGAAATCCAAAATCGAGCTATTATTTCTCTTCTTCGGCCAACCAGACTGAGAACTGAACAAGAGCCTCACTGAGAGAGAGAGAGAGAGAGAGAGAGAGAGAGAGAGAGAGAGAGAGAGAGAGAGAGAGAGAGAGAGTTCAATTTCTTTTTAGCAGCTGGGCGCCGCAGCCAGTGCCGAGGTTGCCCTACTCTTTTTGCTCAGATCTGACGCGCTGAGTCTGTTTTGAATGCAAGGGGTAATTTCTGTTGCTATTTCTTTTACGAAATTAACTTGCCCTCTGTTTTTTCCAGACCCGGAACGAAATGATCATCTATCCCTTTTTTCTCTATTTCCACCGGATATCTTTCGTCTCTCGCGCAAATAAACTTATCTTTCTTACTTCTCCCGTTAGAATGCTTATACACCGTCCCTTTTCAATTTATTTCTCCTAATGTCTTTTTTAATTTGGTGGCGGTGTCTGGCTATCTATCTGCAGGGGTTCCAAGCGACCACGCTTTATCTTGTCAATAAATCTATTTACGATGTTTCTACAGTCTTTTTGGTGTCTGGAAAAAAGTTACTCTGTAAATTTTTATCTTTGACCAAATATTTTAGTCTACTTCACTTTTATCCACGTAAAAACTACATTTAAAAGAATGCTATTTCAAAATAGAATAAGATATTTAAGAATGAAATCAAATATTCAATCAAATAGTCCCATCATTCTTCACATTGTAAAACATGGAAACAGCTCTAACAAAGTATCTAATCATGCATGGAACAGTTTCTGTAAAAAAAACCCCAAAAACAAACAAAAAACTTGACTAATGTTTCACACCGTCTAACTGACGTTATTTCATTTTTGATTGAACGGGAGTAAGTATTTCATGGTACTCCTCATCTGATCGGCGATGTTCACGTTAGTAACTTTCTGAGGTTGGTTGATCTTCTGACTCATTGAAATTCCATATTTGAGGACAGTGTCAAGTAGAACCAAAGGGTGAGAGTTTCCTTATATTTTTCTTATAGTCCGAAAAGATGACAAATTCTTATGACACAAACAGGATATTAATCAGCACATCATTTGCCAATTACCAAAGGATCAGCCATATTCAATTGAGTGAAATCATTTGTATCTAATTTCAATGGCCAAGTCTGACGTTCTGAAATCTGATCAGGCGTCAAAGGCCATAAGTCAAGTAACAGGAGCTATTTGATATATAAGGCTTCTTTTTGGTGCATACTCAATTCATCCATCTTGTTTTAAATCCTTGATCCCATCAACACGTGCAAGATTATAATACGGGCAAAAGATGCCACTATTAATATTAGGTGGACAACATTGAAATGCAAATAAAAATCTTCAGTATGTATGAGATCAATTTGACACTCTGCAGACAGGTTCAGAACATGTCGCTTACAATTTTGCAAATTGAAATTAAACTATAAAGATCGCACAAAAATATTGCAGCTTTCATTATCTTAAACTTGATGTTTATTTTGAAATAAACAATCATTTGGATATGGTCATAGAATATACCATTTTTAATTGAGGAGTATTATTTATTCAAGGTGGAGGTTTTTCTTTATTCTGGTTTATCAAAGGGAAAACTGAAAAAAAATCAAATTCCGGCAATTTTGTTGGATCAGTTCAAGATGGGACATAAAGCATTCACGCAATGTCAACTAAGCATTCGGTCAATATCCACAATGACTCTTATAAAGCGGTCTTGGTTTCATCTGTTGCATGTCAACGAGATAACAGCCACCTAAAGTCGTTTCTGGATAATATTGGTCCTTAAAACATTACATGGTTGTTCGTCCCCTGAAGCAGGTCGTTGGGGAACTCATTACAGATGTCCCTTGCGGAACCCATTCGTCATAAGGCTTTCTCAATCCTACTCTTCATGCTGAGCAATTAGCAGGGATGTGTTGAGGACCATTTTAAAAGATTTTGGTTTGACGCAGCCATGGACTGGACTCATTATCTAACGAACCGGAAGCAAACACTCTACCACTCTCCATCGATCACCCCTTTTTACAATTTTTCAGTTGATCACCCCAACTTAGCTTGCTGCCAGAAGACGCTGATCACGTGAAGGTTTCTATTGAGTAGCTAACCGGGTCTGCAGTTCATTCTCCCATTAATACCTCCCCCCACTTGTAACATGTTCTCTCAAGTGACATTTGATAGATGGAACATTCAACCTAGGTTAATTCCTTCGAGAGTTCTTACTTTATCCAATATCGACGAATGAAATGAAACGAAAATACCACTCAGTGCAAATTAGTGAATTATGTCGGTTACACTGGATTGATCGAAAATGGAAAAATGATCTTCCATAGAGAGGAATTATTGTCCCCAGTGAAACGAAAGACAGGAACAATCATTTGCTTTGGGTGTTAGTCATCGACGTCGATGTCGTTGTTTCCTCTTTCTCAATTAGATAACTTCGTTAACCCTAAAAATATTTCAATGACATTTTGCATGTAGGCTTGTGGAGAGATATTATATGGGAGATGGTGAGTTATGGTCGATCCAGTTGTTTGTTGACATTTAAAAAGCGAAAACGTTGTTTTATTTACGACTGGGAATATTTCTCAAATCTTGACCGATTTTGGCTATAATATTGACAAAATCCCAGGCATTGAAAAATGATATGTTATGGTAGATATATATTTACATTTTATATGTAATGTATATGTCAATAAGAAAAATATATTGAACTTTGGAGTTGCTGAATAAATTAGAATAAAAAATTGTTATACGGGTTTTGAGGCACCTAATTACTGTAAATTTAAGGTTTTTTTAAGAGTCGTATGGATTGAAAAGAAAAAAAATCGGGTATCTTGGAGTCAATGGTCCTAATTAGTAACTAAGTTTTTTTTTCTCTCTCTCTCTCTCTCTCCCTATCTCTCTCCCTCTCTTGACGGCTTGAGTAAAATTAAGATGAAGGTAAATAGTAGTCAAAATTTTTATAACAATGATATCTGAGTTATTCCATGTTAAATCATCCAGCACTTTTCTTTGGGAAGTATCTTATGTGCTCCCACACCAAATTTACGATTGAATCCAAAATCCTAGTTTTGTATCTCTATTAGTTTTGACACTGAAATTTTACTCAATTTTATGAATTTTACCAGAGGAGCATTCCCGTTCCAACTTCCACCTTCATAACTCCTTCCATATGGCACAGCCTTGAAACTTCGGAAATAGGGCTAAATATTTTTGTAGAATTCAATAATGTGGTTAAAACAAAGTGTATAGACATTTCCTACATGGTTCTAAGAATGGCTGATATCCCAAAACGTGAAATGATGACATTCGCTTTGAGATCTCTCCACCCTAAAAGTATGCTAAAGAAACAAGTTTGGTTTAGCATCCGTGATTTTTCTTTCATAGGGATCTGAGAGGGTGGCCTGTGGAAATTTCCAGAAATCTAGTGATTTGATTTAGAATGGCTTTTCCATACTCAATCTATAAAGCAAACATTATTTTAGGAAAGAAAACAAAAAATAAAGGAAACAAGATGAATTACATCGATGATGACAGTTACAGTAGAGATGACTTTAATGGTTGGTGTCTCTAAGGAGATATAAATTAAGTTAAGCAAATATGCCTTTCTCCACTGGAAAGCCAGTAAGACTGCACTGTCAGCCAAGCGTGAATTCCGTAGCTGACACATCCTCCTTGTCCGAGAGAAATGACGCTGATTAAACTGCTGAAAGGTTTCCATGGCTTTCTGTTCGAGTTCGTATCAAAATTGAGTCGAGGATATGTTAGCGGCAAACCACTGATATTGTCACCACAGGTAGACTTTTAAGACTGCACTGTCAATCAATCAGTTAGTTCAAGGTTCAGAGTTGAAATGCCCTTTCGACAAATGGACGGTCTTGTTACCACGGGTGGGCTTTTAAGACTGCTCTCTCCACCAAAAGAGCTAAAGTAAGAGTAGGATGATGAATAGCAGTTGTATAAATGCTGGCCCCGGAAGGGTACTACTAAAAAGCAAAGAGAGAACGAGCGTTGTTAGGATGGGAATTCAGTCTTTAGGTTAATTTCTTGAGTTTACTAGCAAAGGGATAGCTTCTGTGGAGTGTGTGGAAGAATTATGTTCCAGATCACTGCAGACACTTCCCAAAAGAGATCTTATCAGTCTGATATTCCAATGCAGCAAAAATCATGAAGCAATTTATTTCCACAATCATGCGTTAAGTCGTTTCTGGATGTATGGAGTTACTTACCAACTTTTCTTGACCGAGAAACTTCTGTCAAACCTTTTGATTATGTCTAGGTAGAGATTTCTGGCAAAGAAATTGAATGATTCCCTCCTACAGATCGAAGGGATATCTATTTCGAGTTAAACACAATGTAGCAGCCTTTGATCATGAAAGAACGGACTTTCAAGTCAGAGCTCTATAAAACTACCAGAACATTATACATGCATATATACAGTCGTCATCATCATCATCATCATCATCATCATCATCATCATCATCCTTCTAACCTCCGTCGTTGGACATAGACCTTCCCCAGGAATCGCCACATTTCTCTATCATGGGCGTTGCGGAGCCAGTATTTCCGGAATTTGTCGTGTTCATCTCTCCATCTTGTGTTCTGTCGTCCTCAGTTTTTTATGTGATATCTGGGGATCCCTGTTGTGAGTCATGATGTCCAACGGTTGTCTTTCATTCTTGCAACATGGCCTGCTCTTTGCCATTTTAGTTTTTAAATAGTTTTTTTGATGACTTGGACTCCCGTTTTCTTCCTACCTGTCATAAATGTTAACCCCCCCCAGCTATTTTACTTCTAATCGCTCGGGTTTGAGAGTTGAAACCAGGAACATTGCGTAAGGAGAAAAGAATTTCATGCAATCAACGTTAGACCTATTCTGGGATTCTGAATGCTAAGTTTCTGGAAAATAGTTATTCAATAAAAATAATTTTTAAAATGAAAAATTTTCGTTCAGAATCGATGAAGCAAATTAAAAAAGTGAACTCAGATCATAAGAGGGAAGGGTTACCAAACTAATTGATCAAGTTTGGTTTTAACCCCGCTTGAAATCCGTTACGTTCCCTACAATATCAGGAAATAATAACAGATTCTGTTGTCATTCAAAGCGGATTGTGGACATTCTACTCCTGCTTTTCGATGGAGGGCATCGTCCCAACATTCGAAAAACCTTCTCATACCATTTACGACACTCATCCGAAGAAGTTTGTAGAGTACAACGGCTGAAACTTTGTGTAGAAAACAACGAACAAGATCCCCACAACAGCTTGGAGAGATCTACGAATAGCAACGATTCCTCATTTAAAAAAAATAGGAAAAAAATAGAAAATATTTGTTTTGTTTCACAACTGACAAAATGAGGAGGAAGAGACAAAGATCGAAGATGCAGAAGTGGAGAAAGCAGACCGCTAAATTTACTTAGGACAACTAATCTCCATGGAATTCTCAAAAACAGAGAGAAGCGAGCGAAGAATCACACTACGTTAGTAAGCTTTTTGGCAGGGCAAATTAAACCCTCTGGAACAAAAGAATCCCGATATTACTGGAAAAAGGGTATACGACCAATGCATCCACCCGATAGTCACCTATGGAGCTGAAACATGGAACCTAACCAAAAGACTGGTCTTTAAACTGAAAACCATGCAACTTGCATAGGAGAGAATCATGCTCAGCCTCACATGGAAAGATCACAAGACAGCACAGTACGTTAAAGGAAAGACAGGTGTCAGAGATATGATAGTATCCATAAGAAAATTTGAGTGGCAATGGGATGGTCATGTTGCAAGAATGTCAGACAACGTTGGACATCAGGACTCACAACGTGGATCCTCAGAGATTACTCGTGAAACCGGGTCGGACAAAATATACGACGGTTTGATGAACTAGATAAGTTCAAAAAGCACTGGCTTCGTGACGCCAACGATAGAGAGGTCTGGCGATTCGGTGGAAGGTCTGTGTCCAACGACAGACGCTAGGAGACTGATTATGATGACATGTATAACTCGTACAACATCTTTAATTTGTAATATATATGTATATATATATATATATATATATATATATATATATATATATATATATATATATATATATATATATGTGTAATGGAGTAAAGATTCACTAAACTAATACGTTTATGCTTTTGCCCTGTTTGGACTTCTTCCGTGGCCTGAACGAATCCTTACTCCATTATATTAAAACTTTACTCTAAATCAACTTGAATCAACTTATGTTTAAAGTGAAATGTATTGAGCATTTCATGAAATAACCTATCCTTCATCAGATATTGTATTATATATTATTATATTGCATCCCTGATTTGTATCACACACACACACACACACACGCACACACACACACACACACACACACATATATATACATATATAGATATAAAGGCAAGGCGGAAAAGTTCCGTGTTTACGATTGACTACATTCCCACTATTCTCTTTGCCATCTTTATCTCCCCTGGTGTTTTGAATCAAGGTTCCAGATAATTTTTTCCTGGCCCGTGCGAGGTCAAAAGTCTTGTGAGTTTCTGGAGAAATATGGAAATGCGATTAGCATAATCAGTAACGGCTCAGATAATAGAAATGGCGTTCAAACTCCGGTCAGGGTGGTTAATGTTTATTTTGCACTAATGACCTTTGGGAAGGCGTGAATTCATCTATTCCCTCACCAAAATCCAGTTATGAATTCAATAGTAGAGCTGATTGGGCTTTCTAGAATTTAGAAGGCAACTAATTTCCAAACCAGGGAGTGGAGTCAACTATATCAACAAGGCGAAAGGGAGATTCTTACAACTGGGTAAATATAGAGGATGTTCCATTGTCTGTATTGACAGAACAAAGGGCCACAGTGCACCAGAAATAGATTTCTTTTTTTCTTCAATGTTTGATGAACAAAGGTCAGTTTCTTATAACAAAATCTGTATAATGGAAGAAAGGATTCATTTGGTGGATTGATTCATTATTTATTCATTAGCAAAGACAAATTCTTACAGCAAATTTGCAAACAAATTATCTTTGCATAATCCAACAAGTAAATAATGCTTCTTGAAGCAAAATTGATTTGTCGATTCCACGTTCAGCCATGCAATTTCATCATAAAACTCTTTTTTTTAAATCTCTACCGGAAACTCTCAAAATCCGTGCGTGGCAAGGAAATGTATTTCTTGTGCATGGACATACAGCCTCGGGGGAATAATAATAGTAATCCTGACTATTTAACCCCAAATGTAATTTCGACACTCAATCACGTGCTGTGGTGACGCTACCCAAGACAGCATGAAAGTAAGTCTCATCGGGTCGAGACATGTGAATCATTTTTAATTTCATTCATTTAAAAAAAAAGTGATCTTTGTGACATTCTATTTTTTATTTTGGCGATCAAGGAAAATGTTCAAAATGCATGGACACTACGTAATAGAGAATACATAATCATTATTTCTTTTACTCTAAGCCTCTCTCTATGAGCGATATCAGAGTGCCCAATGTTGGCTAGATATCCCACTTACTCTCCATAATCTCTTTGAACGTACACTGGAGATTTCATGGGGTTATATTTTGCGGTAGACTATCACATACATCCCAGGATATCTATACTCTTCGTTCAGGCATACAACCTGAACGGGTGTTCCATTGTCAATAGAGACAGAACAGAACCCATTGTATGCAGGAAATACGTTTACTTTCCTGACAGTCAGTGATATTTTTGTTTTGAGTTTATCCAACAAAGGTCATTTACTTCTAACAGAATGTGTATTGTAGAAGATCAATTCATTGTATCTCTCCAATATTCATCCATTAACAAAGACGAATTCATGCAGCAATTTGTGAACAAATTGTCTTGGCGTAATCCTGCAATTAAATAAAGCTTTTTAAAGCAATAGTGATTTGACGATCCTTCGTTCGACCACGTAATTCTATTATAAAAACCTTCTTTCTCTCTCTGACACTCTCAAAATTCGTGCGTGGCGTTAGAATTTCACTATACGGCATAATTTATTTTCCTGTGCATGGGCACGTAGCTCACAGGGAATACTGATTGTGTTCCCAATTAATTAACCCCAAAGGCAATTTCTACACTCAGTGACGTTCTATAACAACCCTATCGCAGTCAGCATAGCATAAACAGCATCAAATCGAAAGATGGCAATCAGTTAGTGTTTAATTTCATTTGATTGATACTCATGACATTTTTTATTTTTTACGATATCGGAAAAAAATTGTCAATATCCATAGACACTGCCTAGCAGAGAACTAACATTCATCCTTTCTCTTAAACTGAGTCCCTCGCTATGAGTAATACCAATGTATCCCTGAAAACAAGATAAAATCTGCTTTCTCTCCCTTTCTCTCAATGAACATGACAAATTCGCCTCTAGCACTGCGATTAAAAAGTTTTTCATTGGCATTCAGGAGATTTAGCTGGAAAAGCGGGCACAAAATATGCGTCCATTTTATCATGAATTTATATCATGGATCGAACCCCCTAGACTGATTTCCTAAAAAAACTTTTTTCTTGGGGTGTGTTTGTACACACAGAAAATTTCATGTGGTTATGTTATATCAATTACAGACTGACAGACAGACGGGGAGACTTTTGGTGAATCATTCCGAGCGATATTTAGCGCTTACGATCGACTTTGAGACGAATGAGATTGCGAAAATGTCTTTTATCTACGATGTCACAACTACAATTGAAAACTATGCAATATTTCTTAGATATCAGCAGCAGCTGTTATAGTGGTCGATTTAATTTTTTGCTCTAAAACGCTTCGCTTGGACTAGTAAGTTAAAAGTTGTAATCAGATTCGATGAAATGTCCTAAGACTGTATCAAATCTGAAGGACGGAATTTTTGGCTTCAGCGTATTACGTACAAATTATTTATTCCAGGATTTCTAAGCTTTTTTCCCCTATCGCCTCTCCTGGTTGTGTTTCAAAGCAATTGCTCCAACCCCCGCCCCCGCAAATTCTTGATGAAACTGAAATGATATTTCACTTACGTTGTTTATTCAATATGGTCCTTGAAGTTGATTCTTACTGACAGATTCTCAATATTTGGATTGGTACTTATAAGTTTCACTTATATGTCTCCTTGAATACATACATCAGTTTTACTTCTTTGCTCTGCTAATACTTTATTGAATGCACTTAAATCACATTCAACCAAAAATGAATTTGGAAAGCTTAACAATACTTTGGACATTCTAGACGAGATGATTGTGTACAGCTGCTTATTCATATTTGACCACCGCAATTCAGTCATCGCAACTCTTTCAGATTTGTAGATGTATTCATCATTGCATTCTAGTTCGATAAATTGGATTTTTCCAATGACAGATCCTAAACCAAAGTCCGGAAATTGTATGTGACAATCTATCGAACCTTTCCCCCACCCTCAGCTCAGTTTTCGATATTGCCCCCGTTGTGAATGGTTATTTTTTCCAATTACCAACCAATAAAATTCAATTTGGCGAACGTTGCTTATAATGATCAAATCCATTTGCCGTAGAATAACCCAGAAAGCAGCCGGAAAACACATACGTCACTACTTTCATTAAATATAAAATGAATGAAAATAAAACTCGCCATAACAGTCGATTATTGCAAAGCCATTGCAGCAAATTTTCAAGTCATGTAGAAAAAATTCTCTCGAAGAATGAATATGGTCAGAATAAATTATATTTATGACATCAGTGGTGTTTTCCACATGATAACATCTACAATACAGTAAAATAATTATCTAGAAACATCTACGTTCTGGATTATTTAGATATTATTATTTAACCTCTAAATTTAAAGTAAGGCCACCAAAAGGTAAAAAAAAAGCTTTTTTCCTAAAATATCAGGAAAATACTTTTTAGAAAGGGTGTAGTGGAGTACTGATGCCAATTTTTCAAGTCCGTACACAAAACGGTATGATCAGGATTACTGGAACTCATAAACAAATACACAAACATATGAACATATAAACACATAAACATTTAGAAATTTTCATCATCTTTGATGGCAACGGTTGTTCAATATTGAAGAACGGAGGAGAGAACGCATTTCTCCCGATATGTACGAATAGTGAGTTATTTCCCCTTGAAATTGCTTTCAATCTTTTTTCTTGCAGAATAATAGAAATTTCTCTCAATCGGAAGTACATTCGTAGATCATCCTCCAAATTTGGTCATTTTCCGCAGCCTGTTAACCACTCTTCCACAAAATTTCATTGAAATTAATTCAGAACTTTTAGAAATATCGTATGGGCAGACAAAAAAAAAAGACACTGGATAATAAATGCACCTCTCTAGCTTCGTTGACAGAAAAAAATCTGTTCAATAAACGCCAAGTTTTCGATTGTGTTGTCGACGTGATTTAGGAACAAGAACATACATGAACTGTATCTTAATCTCAGGAAAGTAGATTTACGTATAGGAACCCGCCGGAGGCGACCGGAGAACCAGCCAGATAAAGCAGAGTGGGCATTTTTCAAGCACTGCTTAGTCTAGCACAAGGGTATAGGATTGCACACACAGTGAGAATCGAACTCAGATGCGATGGTAATAAAGCCTTGTTTGGTGACCATGGAACTACACCAGGTACTTTCGTTGGAAAGTGGTGCGGTTTCATCTCGCACAAGGCCAAAAAAGTGAGGATAGAGTGAATTGATTGGTGGGTGAACTTGCTGACCATAGCACTATTGTAGGCGCCTATGACGTAAGCACTTACTCGGCTTAGCTTCGTCGTAGAGAAAGGACCTGAAATTGGGTCACTACAATCGTGAATTAGTCTACGAGAGCTTGTCTCAACTATTTTTGTAAAACTCCTGACTTCAGTTTCCTAACCTAACAATAAATTAAGATCTCTGTTTAAGACTAAAATGGAGAATTCAAAATGGGAGAGAGAGAGGGAGAGAGAGAAATTCCATCACAACAACATTAATCAATGGTAAAAAGAAATAAAGAGATAAATAAGAAAGAAAGAGAAAGAGAGCGAGTATGGGAGACAGATAAAGAGAGAAATACAGAGAGGTAGAGCAAGTAGAAAGCTTAGCAAATAGAAACGCAATGTCGAATTATCTGTTGTCGCTAACCAGATCCTTCGATTAGAATTCTTTTTTCTTTTTTTCTGGAGGAAATCTTTACTTTCCTTCGATTAGAATTCTTTTTTCTTTTTTTCTGAAGGAAATCTTTACTATTATTCTTTTTTTTTTCTCTACTCCTCTCTGCCCAGACCACCCAGAGTTGAAACTTGAAAATTTTCCCAAACACACTCCTCTCAAGGGGTACAAAAACATTTTTTTTAAATATTTGGCTCAGTGGATGGAATCGTAATGAAGTGGAGTTTGGCCCTGAAGCAGGCAGTCAGGTCAGACGGGAAGAACCATTGACAATTCTGCCATGCTTCAAGGAATGCCTTCATAAAAATATCTTATGCGCATCCAAAGATGCGTCAATGTATTCAAAATGCATGTGGATCATGATCTAAAAGCAGCTATCAATTTTCTACAGTGTGTATCGATAGATCCCAAATCATCATCGTCTGTCGTTGGATATATACCTTCTCCAAGATCTGCCAGAACTCTCTATCATGGGCTTTGCAGGGCAAAAACTCAAATTTGACAACCAATATAACAGGAAATGATGTCGATATGTATGCAGAGGGTGCATGGGCTTGTCCGGGTTGTGCAAGAGGTTATCGGTCTCCCTGGCAACGCCTGGACTCCCTGGTATTTTGTGTGTGTGTGTGTGTATATATATATATATATATATATATATATATATATATATATATATATATATATATATATATATATATATATATATATATGTATATATATATATATCCCAACAAACTTCAGCATCCGTACTCAATGAGCCGATGCAGATGTTTAAAGACGAAAAAAAAATTGCAAATAATTTTCAACCGATTTTAGAGGGGGGTTCTATTTACAATGTAACTACAATGCCAAAGAGCAACCATTTTCCCGCTCATATCCTTTTATCTTAACTATTATGAATAATTCTTTATTGGCTATAAGTCAAAGGGGGACCATCCATTAAGGGGTCAAAAGTAACGAGGGTGGTGAAATTGAAATAGAGTTTAGAGAAATCATCATCATCATCATCATCATCATCATCACCATCATCAGTCTTTTAAGGTCCGTCGTTGGACATAGACCTTCTGCAGGATTTGCAACACTTCTTTATTATGGGCTTCGCGGAGCCAGTACTTCCTGAACTTGTCTAGCTCGTCTCGGTTTCATATGTGATCACGGGGGATACATGTCGTGAGTCATGATGTCCATCGGTTGTCTGCCATTCTTGCAACATTGCCAGCCCACCACCATTTGAGATTTTTGATGGATTCTATGATATCCCTGACTCTTGTCTTTTCTCGGATGTACTGTGCTGTCTTGTGGTCTCTCCATGTGTGGCCCAGCATTATTCTTTCATGTGCACTTTGCATGGTTCTCAAGTTACGGGTCTGTCCCTTGGTTAGGTTTCATGTTTCAGCTCCATAAGTGACTATTGGGAGGATGCATTAGTTACACACCTTTCTCTTTATGATTGATGGGATCTTCTTATTTTTGAACGTTGAAAAGCATTTCAAAACGTGCTTATTCATATGAGAAATGAACCAATGATTTATAAATTGCGTTATATCATGTAAATTCTTATTTGAAATAATTTCCCATCGTTACAAGGTCAATGTATCATTCAATTTAGACAACGTAAATAGAATATACAATTTAAGGAAATGGGGTTACTGCGGGAATCGAACCTGCCACCGATTGGAAGCCGCTTCAACGTAGTAATACACTTACCATTGTGCTAAACAGGCCATCAAAAAGGCAAACGCCGAGTATCTGCTTTTGACCAAAATTCTCATCTCGCTTCTCCTCGGTGTTTTCGTCCCTTTCAATGCGACAGTATGTATAAACAATTAATAATTCATACATATACTAGATAAATATTTCGTCCTTGGGCCGGGTATTCAGCTAGTAATTATATATATATATATATATTGTATATTTACGTATATACTTGTTTGTCTGCGCCGTCCAAAATGACAGTATATATGAAATATATGGATACTCATTGCATTTAACCCACGTGGATAATCAAGAGCTGCACAGCAGTGAACTTGAAGATTTGCCTTCAGTTGGCTACAAACGAATTTTTTCTTAATTACCTTTTGTTCTTGTTTTTATTACATCTATTTTTCAATTTTTCTTCGAATTCAGCGTTTTTATAACGTCATTAAAATATCACTGAAATTAAATTTTAATGCATCAGTTGCGTCCCTGAGCGTGATAGAAGTCACCTATACATTGCTAATTACCATATGTGTCCTTTTATGATAAATATTAAATGAAATAGAAGCTGAGAAGCTTTTTCCTCTGACTCTTGTAAGAGGATGAAACGTAAGAAAATGATCGATTAATCGTGTAAAGAATCCGAATTCAAAGAAAAAAAGCAGTTTAAAAAAGAACAATGATTGATTATTGTTCTAAACTTAGCTTTTATCTACATTGTTTTTTTGTTTTGCTAATTATGGGGAATTCTATTTACTTATTCGAAAATTCAATCACGAGTAATTCAACAGAAATCCATTAGGAAGCAAAAAATACCATTTGACTTTTAATAGCTCAACAGTAAAGTCATCATGAAAACATTTTTATCAAAACTCGCTCAAAGGCCGCCTACGCCAGCCATTAAGCTCAATGTCAAGTCACCTCCATCTTATCAAATTATTATAATGATTATTGGCAAATAAACAGGATAAGGGGAGATAATCTATTATTAGTACTTTTTCACCCCCCCCCCAAAAGACATGTCCTTACTTTTGACTCCTATAAGAGAAAAAAAGTATCCCCTTACTTTTGACTCAAAAAAAAAAAAAATTCCCATCAATTTTGATCCCTAAAAGTAAAAAGAAAACAACTGATTTTCGAATCCCTAAAAAAAGAAACTGCTCCAGTATACGAGGTCAGATAAAGAAATAAACACACGAAAAGTATTACCTAAATGTATGGCCAGGTAAAAAATCAACTTCTAGGAAAAAATATGATCAGGATAGGTGTTGTCTTGTAACGTCTCAATTTGCTATTGAAAATTACCCTGGTCAGTTTGATACTTCAAATTAAAGCATGTTGAGGATGTTACGCTAGAAACAAAACTATGTGTCATTTCTGATCGGTTACAGTAACATACATACGGACTAGGACGTTTGTGTACAGGACAACTGCATACCGGACATTTGCGATTGGCAAGCCTTCGGTAGAACAAGCTCAACCTTTAAGAACAATAAAATCCTATTAGTCCTAAAAAAAAGTATTCAACCAATATATCTTCCTGATAGTCACCTATGGAGCTGAAACATGGAATTCAATCAAGAGACTGCCTTTCAAACTGAGAACCGTACAACGCACCCAGGAAATAATCATGCTAACCCTCACCTTTTTTTCTGGCCTTTTTTATTACTTGGCCGAGCTACGGGGATGCAGTTCGCTCCGGGGCAGCACTGTTCCATTGCACTAAGAGGGACTGGTCGGGCTCGTTTTGATGCTTTTGTAACCTTAATTGCTCCAACAACCACAGTCGTGTTGGATGGAGCTGTTTTTGATGGGTTTCTGCATTTTTTTCCAGCTTGACCTTGTGTCGCATTTTGCTCTGGTGGTTGTGCAAATAAATAGAAACTACACATAGAGAGATCACAAGACAGCACAATACATCAGGAAAAAATAGGAGTCCAAGACATCATAGAATCCATCAGAAAACTCAAATGACAACGGACTTGTTATGTTGCAAGAGTGGCCGACAACCAATAAACATCACGAATCACAACATGAATACCCAGAGATCAAATGCATAACCGAGGCCGGCTGAATACAAGATGGAGAGACGAAATAGACAAGTTCTGAAAGTATTGGCTCCATTACGCCCATGATGGAGAGGTGTAGCGAATCCTAGGAAAGGTATATGCACAACGACAGAGTTGAAAGACTGATGATGATGATGATGATGATGATGATGATGATGATGATGATGATGGTCTTTGCGTCTGAGGCATTTGCATCCCGCTGTATATAGATATTTACATAATGCTATAATTGTCGGCAAATAAAGGCCGCTTATGAACATATTGACTTTTGACGCAATGGTGTACTTAGAGAACACTTTTTTGGTGTGAGCTGAAGTATTGCTTTATTTAAACAATTGTTACTATTAATTTTATCTCATCACTATTCATTCTCATTTTGATTTTTCAATCTCCTTTTCTAAACTCGCAACTATAATCATAACCTTTTATTCACATTGCTCGGGCTGTTCGCACAATGCTTTTTTTTTCAAACAAATCAATAAGATTTCTTTTATTTGATTTATTCACTTGATTATACAGAAATCGCTTTAAGAAATATTTTTGAAAAGGAAAATATTCTCTTCAGCGAAAAATAACCAATATTTCTATACAAATCAAAAAATGGTATCCCGAAAATTAAAGGAAAAAATATGATTAAGTTAAGATTCCAAATACTTCTTTATAATTGTTTTCCGGATTTCATCGATATGGTATCGTATAAGGAATTTGCCGTTTTGATGTTTGTTTTTCATGCAGAACTAAATCCTGCTGACAAAACTGACTTTTTATCACCCTTTTACAATCTAATGCCACATGTTACTTCTGGCGGTAATCTTCATGTGCTGTTATTACAAACTAATGACCGACCCTAGTCTTGCGAGAATATAAAACCAAACGTGCGAAATGATAAAACCAACCGACTTGGAAAGAAGAAACGAAGAAAGAAAAGGGGAATATATGGATAATGAATATAAGGAGGCTTGATATTTTCTATAAAATATGCTTTAATGAACTGAAAATACGTGCAAAACCACTAGATTAACAACGCAGATATCGCTCATTAGTCTACTCGAATAGTGTAATGGTTAGCACATCTGTTCACCTGCAGAAGGTCCTAGGCTCGATTCCCGGTTATCAGCAAAGAATGTAGAGAGTTCTTCATTAGGACAGATTTTGTTATGAACTCAGCACTAATTGAGTACAATCTTAAGCTGTGTAATTAAGCTGGAGATATCCATTTGATGGACTTGTATCCTGCTAAGGGGGTTATCATGAAAAACTTCTTCTACATGGAAACTGTCCATGATACTGTCTTCTGTCATTATTTATCTCAGACATTCATCATCACTGAATTGCCACGAAAAATATCTTAAAAGTAATGGTCCTCGGCAAGAACAACAGCAAAAACGGTAGAAATAGTGAGTGACAATTAGTTGTTTATTGGGGCCATTAATTTCGAGATATTCATGTATCAAAATTTGAACAATTGCATTCCCAAAAACGTTATATATTTTCAGCAATTAGGTGCCCAAGAACCCGAATAACAATTTTCATTCTCATCAATTCAGCAGTTCCAAAGTTGAATATCTTTTGCATGTTGTCATATGATTATTTACATATGAAATGTAAACAAACAATCGGATCGACGGTAACTCACGATTTATCAATTTATCACCCACTCCCTAACCGGTAAAACCTCACAAGAAGCCTACATATAAAATCTTATTGAAATATATAAAGGAATAACGAAATTATCCTATTGAGACAGAAATACTGGGGGACGAATATGAAGTAAAAGATTTCCAAAAATAAAACTTTCATTCGACGTTTAGATATTTCGTTTCAGACGACCCCAATTATCCTAAAAAGAAGAGTGTACAACCAATGTATCCTCCCAATGGTCACATGGGGCTGAAATATGGAACCTAACCAAGAAACAAACCCACAAACTGAGACACATGCAACGTGCGCATGAGAAAATCATGCTCAACCTCACATGGAGAGATCATAAGACAGCACAGTATATCTGGAAGAAAACGGGAGTCAGAGATATCATAGAATCCATTGGGAAACTTAAATGGCAATGGGCAGGCCATGTTGCAAGAATGGCAGACTACCGATGGACATCACGACTCACAACATGAATACCCTATGATAGAGAATTGTGGCGAATCCTGGTGAAAGTCTATGTTCAACGACGGACGATAAAAAACAGATGATGATGACATTTCATTCTAAAGTCACAGAGAAAACAAAACTGTTCACTTGATTTTTCGCTCCCCTGTATTTGTGAAAAGAGTATTTTATTGGATAAGAACTAAACGGAATGGCGCTTAGCTGGGTTTAGCTGTGATTGCAGTAGAACGATAATAGCAGCCGAAGGCAAAAAAAAATTACTTGGTTTCGACGATGACTACCCGTAAGGGTAGGATAATTATGTTGGAGCGCTAGGTCAGTTTCTCTTAGGAGAAATCATTGACGGGCATGTTTTTTTAAACACTGCGTATTTTTAAAATGAACAAAAAGAAAAAGAAAATCAACTTGAAAGCACTCAGAGAGTGCACACCTCTATCAACGTCATATACTAACTGAAAATTGGGATTTTCTCCATCCATTTACCGCTTTCGATCCAAGAGTAAATGTGTAAGTTTTGATTTCCCATACTTCGGATTATTTTCTTCGTGAAAAAACATCTCTCAATCGAAAAAATACTCGGATTCGTCCCCAAATTTAATCAATCCTTTTTTGGCCCATGACCAATCAAACCAAAAATGCAATTTAAATTCTTTGAGGACTTTTGGAGACACTGTGTGTACAAACAGACAGACTTGAAAGAATACGAATAAAAATATTGAAACATATAAAAGATATCTCTCAATAACCCCCCCCCCAAAAAAAACCTTGATTCGTCCCAAATTCGACGAATCCATCGTTACCGCGTAGTCTAGCCTTCCATGAAATATCATTGGAACTCATTGAGACCTTCCAGAGATATTGGGTGGACAGAAAAAAATATATATATGAATATATGAAAACAGAAAAAAAATTGTCTCACCATCAAAAACAAGCCCTAGATCCAGCACAGAATTTAATTGATTCTCCCTTTGACCTTGGCCCATCCTCCCACAGAATATGTGGATTTCCTGAGAACTATAGGAGATATTGTGTGGATAGGAAGATGAGCGAATAGTATGGCGTGTCAGTGGAGCTACTAATTGGCAGAATTTCAACTTTTTCTTTCCATAAATAATAATAAATAAATACTTAGTCTTGATTTGATCAAAATCCTTTCAATCGGAAGAAGGATATAAAACAATTATTTTTTACAATAAGAAGTTCGATAAATCAAACTTTTTTTTACAAAAATAAGTAAAGACGTAGTTGGTTTTTTTTTTACAAAAAATCATAGATTTGATTTGATCGAAAGATTATTCGACCAAAACAAGGATTCAAAACAGGTATTTTTTTTTACCATCAAGTTTATGTAATCAAAGTGAAATCAATCAGGTTTTTTTTTTCACAAAATGAAATAAAATTTCACCAATCAGGCAATTTCAGCGATTTGGTGTAACATCATGTACCTCTTTCAGCTTCATTGTCAGAAGTAACAAAAACCAGTACTACTAGAGTGACTATGACAACTGCTATTACTGAAGATACTATCACACGTAATCTAACTCGATCCTTTCTTTCTTTCTTCCTTTCTTTCTTTCTTTCTTTCTTTCTTTCTTTCTTTCTTTCTTTCTTTCTCCCCCTTCTCTTTCTTCTGCGACTTTTGATGATTTTGTCTAGATATTTTGCAGTTATAACCACATAAATATAACAAAAAAAAAAAAAGAAGCTAGAGACATAACAAGTAGGCGCTAAAATAAAGCAAAAAATAATGATTATCGAATTAATAAGTCTGCTAAAGTCCAATAAGAGATTATGGATTCGAAGTATGTATTTATCGAATCATACCTTATTTGAAAATCATTCCTAACATTAATTCTTAGATCACATTTAATTGAAACATATGGGGTGAATAATTGAGATAGATAGATAGATGGTAATCAGATCATTATAGGTTCTAGCGCGAACGCAGACGCCACAATATCATCATTTTTTATGGAGGGAATCTTCAAGAACTAACTTACAGAAAACGAGTTAGGATGCCCATCAGTACTCACAGAAAATTTCATGGGGATGTGTTTAATGGTTCTTGAGTTACACTGTCATATAGTGATGGACTGACATCTGCTGAATTATATTCGGATAAAAATATTCATTGTGTTGTGATTTATTAGTCATAGGTCAGTCTGGTACGAGGCCACAATTGTGGAAAACGATGAAGATTGAAGTCACTATAGTAGTAATGGCCTGGTAGACTAGCTCGCTGACCATTGCTACGTGGTGAGGCAACGTAACATTTACTTATATAATTAATTAGTTTGACTTTTCTGTTTCTTTATCCGTAAAAATGAACTCTTCCACTTAAAGATAAAATCCCCACTCTATATTTGAAATGGATTCTTCTGCTGAAATGATATCAATAATTTCCTTCCCAAAAAGCAATAATTTTTCAGAAATTCACACAATCTGGAATTTTTTATGGGGACCAACTAATCAGTAAATTCTCGTTGTAACGGCACATGTTCTAACGACACTTGTTAATGACACATGTGTTCTAATGCAAAGTTTATTTCTGTATTCTTCCAAGACTTGTCGGAGATTATATCTTTCACGATCAGTTTGAAAAGTAAATAATCAGCTCGCAATAACTTAAAATTTGCATGCCGTATTCTTAATCCACCTGTAATGACGGCAAATTCGTTTTAACGACGCTCCCCGTTGTCTCTGTCATACCAGGAGCATAAGCAAACTTGTAAAAAAAAAAAGATGCACGATTCAGAGGGTCTAGAAAGGCTGAGTATCAGAGTGGCCAACTTAGCTATTTTTGCGCTAAATTCAGTGCATATCTTCTTTTGGCAGTGTGAAAACATGCCTAATTAGTGCAGGCGTGCTTAAAAATTTCGGCCATTTTTGACGTGGTTTTGGCCATTTTTAGCATTTTGTAAAATGACCATTTGGGCGTTTTCTGTTTTTTTTTTGCTATTTGCTAATTTTAAAAAAAAATTAGCACTTCTTGGCTGTCAAACTAGCGCGAATCTTTTTTTGAGTTGCAGACACTGCTGATTACGGTGTTTGGAAATCTATTGTTCTCCTATGGACTCATCAAAAAAAGGTCTGTTTAAATCTTATTGATCTGCCTATGTTTTCGTCCCGTGAGTATCGTAGAGAGAGAAATCCTGAACGTCAAAATGACAATATTGAAAGTGAAACTGAAAGTAGAACGGATAGAATGCTAGCTTGCCGGTGCCGTTACGCTGGTTACAGCATTAGCTGTCCTTGTTCAGGCTTCCCGTATGACTAGTTTATCTTGTCTCGGCTTCCGATATGTGAGCTAGACGTGGAGGCGAAAAGCACCTCTAGCAGCGTCAGTCGCATCAGCATTCTCACTTAAGGCGTCTGCTTTTCCTAAGCGGTCACCCATCTAAGAACTGACCGGGTTTGACGTTGCTTAACTTCGGTGACCGCACGAGATCCGGTGAATCTAAAGTGAAAAAAAGGGCTGAAATTTAAAAAGAATCTGAAATATCCCTCCATTCATAAAACTAAAGCCGTCTGTCTTATTTGTGTAAATTCTTTTTTTATTCAGAAAAACAAAAACAAACAGGGGAAAAAAAAAACAACAAACCAAACCTGGAAGATGATGTGCCGGCCCTCTCTTCTTATAAATATATCTTAATCAAGTCTGGCCTAGTATGGCACAAGTTCAGAAGTTTGTGATCACCCAGTGAGCATCCTTTCTCGTAGAATTTAGATGATGATGCTGTGCTGATGGAGTGAACTTTACGATGTGGTTACACCGGACTTAGTACAAGTTATTTGGAAGGAAGAAGAGTTGGAAAAAATAATCCTGTTTTTAGGTAAGTTGTTGTTGTTGTTATTATTATTATTATTATTATTTGGAATCTCACACCAGTTGCCTATTATTACTATTATTATTATTATTATTATTATTATTATTATTATTATTATTATTATTATTATTCCTCATGATTTCTCGTAGTGTGTGTTACACACCAAGTTTTGGCTTGAAAATAGGGCAGGCATCGTTGTTATGATTTATCAAGCACTGGCTTTTTTTTCATTCCACGTATACGAAAGAGGAGTCAATGCTGGACCAATAAAGGCGGCTACACAAAAGAACAATACATTATTGAATGACAAACAAAATATTCACAGCGCTTTTCGAAGGATATGTGCGGTGCCTGTGAGAACAATTTTCTGTATTTCATAGACGTTTGGGTTTCCTGGTATTCTACTTAGATATTTGCCGGCACCCTTTTTATGACCCTGAAATGCTCCTACAACAAAAGATATTGTTACAGTCACAAATTGCTTAATTTTTGTGATCTAATTATTTTTATCCTTACAGTTTTTCAAACTCTTTTACAGATATGAGTGGGTCTGATGGAATGGTCATATCTATTAATAGTCATCCCTTTTCATATTTGTCCTTAATAATTATGTGAGAGCGGTTGGATCTGATGGTTTGATCCGTATTATTATTATTATTATTATTATTATTATTATTATTATTATTATTATTATTATTATTATTATTAGGAATCTCACACCAGTTGCCTGGTGAAAACCGCTGGAGTTTATTATTATTATCATTATTATTAATTTTAACACCTGTTGCCTGGTGGTCACAGCTGGAGACTGTGTGACAGCAAGTCTCCAGCCCTCCTCTACACACTTCCACGGTCCACGGCAGTGCTGTTTATAGTTTCACACCAGTTGCCCAATGATTAACGCTGAAGACTGAGTGACAGTAAGTCATCTCAGGCTTCTCCTCTCATATCTCCCTCACCAACCACAGCAGCGCAGTTGCTCGTCCCTACACCACCATTTGTGGTGTGTTATTATTATCATTATTATTATTATTATTATTATTATTATTATTATTATCAATTTTCACACCAGTTACCTAGTGGTCACTGCTGAAGACTGAGTGACAACAAGTCTCTTCGGGTCTTCAGTCCTCCTTTACGCACTCTAACAGTCCACAGCATTATAGTGGTTCACGGTTTCCTCCCGTTTGCTGAAGGCTAAGTGACAGTTAGTCTCCTCAGGTCTCCGGCCCTTCTACATCTCCCTCACCTACACAGCAGGGCTGTGGTTCGTACCCCCTCCACAACTTTTCTCCTTTCCAAGTTAGGCCACTGCTTACAGCTGGGGGTCGTGGATCTAATATTTTTAGTACTCTCCTCAATACTCATACAGTTCCTTTGTAGTTAATTGGTCTGTATAGCTTTCAGCTCCCTTGCCAAGTCCTGGTGTTTCCTCAGCTTTCCACTTTTTTTTTTTTTTTTCCAATTTGCTCATTTACTCTGTGATCCACTGACATGGCCACATCTATTATCTGGTTGATTCTCTTTCTTTTGTATTCTTCTTCTTCTTCTTCTTTTTCTTCTTCTTCTTCTTCTTCTTCTTCTTCTTCTTCTTCTTCTTATTATTATTATTATTATTATTGCTGTTGTTGTTGTTCATTTTCACATCAGTTACCTGGTGTTGTTTACAGTTTCACACCAATAGCCCGTAGGTTAACGCTGAAGGCCGAGTGACAGTAAGTCTCATATTTCCCTCACCTATTTCAGCAGTGCTGTGGCTCGTTTCTCCATCACCATTTGAGGTGTTTGGTCTGTGTCTTTTTTTCAATTATTAGTCTCCAGCTGCCTTCTCTACACTCTTATAGTTCTTAGCAGTACTGTGGTTTACAGTTATTATTATTATTATTATTATTATTATTATTATTATTATTATTATTATTATCATTATTATTATTATCATCATCATCATCATCATTATTATTATTATTATTATTATTATTATTATTTGTACAATAATTTAAAGTCTTCTTTCTTCCATCTTTTATATTCATCTACTTCCTTTCTTCTTCTTCTTCTTCTTCTTCTTCTTCTTCTTCTTCTTGTCGTCGTTGTTATTCTTATCATTATTTGAATTTCTACTTTGTGGTGGTAGATTATTATTATTATTATTATTATTATTATTATTATTATTATTATTATTATCATTATTATTATTCACACCATTTGCCTGGTGATTACCGCTGGAGACTGAGTGACTGTAAGTGTCCACAGATCACCAGCCCTTCTCTTCACACTTTCACAGTCCACAGCATTGCTGTGGTTCACAGTTACACACCACTTGTCCTGTGGTTATTGCTGGAGACTGGGTGACAGTAAGTCTCCTCAATTGTTTGTTTGTTTTTTGTTTATTTGTTATTTCTCCCTCTCCTCCACTCTTCTCCCTCTTAGGTGACTGGTAACAGCTGGGGTCGTAGAACTCATAGTTCTAGCTCTTTTACTCATTATTTGTGCAGTCCCCAGCAATGTTGTGGTCTGTATAGTCTCAATCCTTCTTGTTATCCCTAATTCTTCCAATCTCGCTCTCAGTATGCTTGGTACGGTTCTGAGTGCACCTACGATCACTGGTACTACCCGGATTTTTATGTTCCACACCTAATTCAGTTCTGTTGCCAGATCCTGGAATTTTCCAGCTTTTCACTCTCTTTCCCATTTACCGTGTGGTCCGCAGGCACGACCACAACTATTATTTGGTAGATTCTCCTCTTCTCGGCCACGATCAGTCGATCCGGTCTCTTTTGCTTGGATGAGGTGAGCAGTTTGGATGTTAAAATCCCAAAGTGAATTGTGATTTCCATTCTCCTGGGCTGTCTCCGGTTTCTGCATGGTTAAATCCCATTCGTTTACTCAGTTCCCAGTGTATCACTGTTGCTACTCTATCGGATCTGTGTTTATATTCCCTCTGGGCAAATTAACTACTTTTAAGAGTTATGTGGTTTACGGTCCAATCCCTTACCCACATAGCCTGCATGTGCTTTTTGTTTTGTCGATTTTCGCTGCGATATAGTTTGTCCTGATCCATCTGTTTTGGGCTGACATGGTGAGCGATTCTGTTTCTCCCTTCAGGTTTCCTTTACGTAGCCATGTCCATGATCCTGTATTATCCTGTATCTGTCTTTTAAATTCTCCATATAGTTTTTCTGTTCCCATTTTTCTTTTCTTGTTTGCAGTGCTGCTCCGTCTGTCTCAACTTTTTTCGTCCATGGCACTACTTCAGGCACTCTTTAAATTGTTTTCTCTGTTTGCTTGCACATACTTTTGAAGACCTGTTATGGCCCCCTGGACACAGTCTTCTATGCTGATGAGTCGTTTGTCGCTTCCTTTACTCTCCACGTACAATCTATTCGTATCATCTCTAGGGTGTGAGGCCTTGTGCATTGTCATGAGCTTCCTTGTTCGACGGTCCATTGACTGGAGGTCTTCCTTTGAACAGCCAAGGAATGGTCCTGTGTATCTTACCACTGATACAGCCCATGTGTTTCTTCCTTTTTTTCAGATTCCTACAATTTAGTTCGAATTCTAATATTTTCCTTATCCTCCAAAAGAATTATCTCCTTATTTTCACCTACATTTCATCCCATTTTATTGCGTCACATTCGAAAACTCCCATGTATTTGTATCGGTCTTGTGTGATCAATGCTCTAATCTTTTTGCGGTCCAGGAATTCGATTCCCTCTATGCTGAAAGCGTTCCTCTATTATTATTATTATTATTATTATTATTATTATTATTATTATTATTATTATTATTTGGAATCTCACACCAGTTGCCTGGTGGTAACCGCTGGAGTTTGAGTGACAGCAAGTCTCCTCAAGTCTCCAGCCCTCCTCTCCTAGTACTCATAGGTCGCAGTAATTCTGCGATTTACAGTTTCACACCGGTTGCCCAGTGGTTATCGCTGAAGGCTGAGTGACAATAAGTCTCCTCAGGTCTTCAGCTAACGTCTCCTCTCTCTTTCGCATATCATGACAGAGCTACGATTCGTTGCAGTACTTATATCTCTAGCACCTTCCTCAGTATCCGTGCAGTTCCCAGCAGTGCTGTGGTCTGTACGGTCTCTATCCTCCCCCTAATCCCGATCTCCTCCAGTCTCTCCCTCAGCGTTTTGGGGACAGTTCCAAGTGCTCCCACTATGACCGGTATTACCCTGGTTTTCATGTTCCACATTTTCTTTAACTCCCTTGCTAGGTCCTGGTATTTTTCCCTTTTTTCACCCTCCTTCTTTTTTACTCTATGGTCTGCAGGTACAGCAACGTCTAGTATTTGGCAGGCCTTCCTTTTTTTGTCTACTATTACTAAGTCCGGCCTTCTTGCCTGGATGAGGTGGTCAGTTTGGATGTCAAAGTCCCACAGTAGTTTGTGGTTGTCATTCTCCAAAACTGCCTCTGGCTTGTGCTGATACCACTTTTCCCCATGGTTGAATCCCATTTGTTTACTTAGTTCCCAGTGTATCATCGTTGCTACTCTATCGTGTCTATGCTTATACTCCTTCTGGGCGAGTTGGCTACATTCACTAGTTATGTGGTTTACTGTCTCATCTCTTTCACCGCACATGCGGCATTTGCTGTTTGTCTGTGTTCTGTCGATTTTTGCTTTTATGTAATTTGTCCTTATGCTTTTGTTTTGGGCTGCCATGATGAGCGATTCTGTTTCTCTCTTAAGGTTTCCCTTTCGTAACCACGTCCATGATTTCTCGTCTGCTATATCTTTTATCTGTCTTTTAAACTCGCCGTACAATTTTTTCCCTTCCCACTTTTCTTTTCTAGTTTGCTGTACTGTTCCATTGTTTTCTACTTTATTGTTTGTTGCACTATCCCTCGCGCTCTTTATGATTTCTTCACTATTTGTTTGCACATATCTATCTAGGACTACTTTAGCTCTCTGGACACAATCTTCTATGCTGATGAGCCCCCTACCACCTTCTTTTCTCTTAACGTATAGTCTATCTGTATCATCCCTAGGGTGTAATGCTTTATGCATCGTCATAAGTTTCCTTGTTCGCCTATCCATTGATTGGAGCTCTTCCTTTGTCCATCCTAGGAATGGTCCTGTATACCTAACTACTGACACAGCCCAGGTGTTCATTCCTTTTATTAGATTTCTGCTATTTAATTTGGTTTCTAATATTTTCCTTATCATTCTGAGGTATTCTCTCTTAATTTTCTCCTTCATCTCTTCCCGTTTTATCGTGTCACATTCAAGGACACCTAGGTACTTGTATCGGTCTTGTGCAGTCAATGCCCTAATCTTGTTGTTGTCCGGAAGTTCAATTCCCTCAGTCATTGAAAGCCTTCCTTTATGCATCACCATGATTGCGCATTTTTCTATCCCAAACTCCATTCATATGTCCTCACTATATTCCCTTACTTCGTTGAACAAAAAAGCGTCGGGCTATTATTATTATTATTATTATTATTATTATTAATAATAATAATAATAATTTCACATCAGTTGCATGGTAGTTATCACTGGAGGTTGAGTGACAGCAAGTCTCTTCAAGTCTCCAGCCTTCCTCTCCACACTCTCATAATCCACCGCAAAATGGTGGTTTACAGTTTCACACCACTTGCCCGGTGGTCATCGTAGAAGGCTGAGTGACAGTAAGTCTCCTCAGGTCTTCAGCCCACATTTCATCTCTCACTCACCTATCACACAAGTGCTGTGGTTCACACTTCCGCTACCATTTGGGTGTTTTTTTCTCCCTCCTCCTCTATTAGGCCATTACTAACAGTTGGGGTCGGAGATCTTATATTTCTAGCACTTTCTTCAGTATCCGTGCAGTTCCCAGCAGTGCTGTGGTCTGTACAGTCTCAGTCTTTCTTTTTATCCCGAGTTCCTGCAATCTTGCTTTCAGTATTTTTGGGACAGTTCCGAGTGCACCCATTATTACTGGTACTACCCTGACTATTATTTTCCACACAATATTTAGTTCTTTTGCCAGATCTTGGTATTTTTCCAGTTTTTCACTCTATTTCCTCTTTACTTCATGGACTGCAGGGGAAATGCCACGTCTATTATTTGATTTTTCCCTTCTTGTCCACAATTACCAGGTCCGGCCTTCTTGCTTGGATGAAGTGTTCCGTTTGGATGTCAAAGTCCAAAAGTAATTTCTTGTTTCCATTCTCCAGGGCAGTCTCCGGCTTGAACTGGTACCACTTTTCCGTATGTTTAAATTCCATTCGTTTACTCAGTTCCTAGTGTATCACTGTTGCTACTCTATTGCGTCTGTGTATATATTCCTTCTTGGCTAGTTGGCAACATCCACTAGTTATGCGGTTTTATTACTACTATTATTATTATTATTATTATTATTATTATTATTATTATTATTATTATTATTATTATTATTATTAATATCATCAATTTTGAAAAAAAATATATTGTTGTTGTTGTTCTTATTATTATCATCATTATCATTTTGCATTTTCACGCAATTTGCCTGTTGGTAACGACTGGAGACTGAGTGACAGCAAGTCTCATCAGGTCTCCAGCTCTCCTCTCCACACTCTCACAGTTTGCAGTATTGCTGTTGGTTACAGTTTCAAACCAGTTGCCCAGTGATTATCTCTTCAGGTCTCCCGCCCTGTTCTCATATCTCACTCTACTATCACAACAGCGCTGTGGTTTGTTACCCCACACCTTTTTCTATCCGCTCTCTGATAGGCCATTGGTAACAGCTGGGGGTCGTGGATCGTAGTGAATGGTGAATTTGTTGTTGTTATTTTTTTTGTTGTTGTTGTTGTTGTTGTTGTTGTTGTTGTTGTTCTTCTTCTTCTTCTTCTTCTTCTTCTTCGAAAATTGAAAACTTTTCTTGAAAGATGATTAATCGATTGATGATAATCGGTAAGAAAATTGTATTTTGGTAATTCCAAATTTATGAATAAATTTCCCAAACCATAATTCTATTCCAATTTTGATTTACACTTTACTTCCTTCGCCGCAGCTGTTTAAGAGCGTCCCCACTGCACTGTGTATTCTATGTTAGATTAGCAAATCAGTGATTGATTGCACGTGATGGATACGCCATGTCTTCAACTGTAAGGCTTTGCGTCAGCTTTGGCGATCTCTCAGTTAAGTGTCTCATATTATTAAAATTTTTGTGAGGAGACCGTAAGTGACGAAGCTGCCACATTGTGTCATAAAGTGTAATTATGGTTTTGTGAATTTTGTTCATAGATCTGACGCTATCAAATTACAACTTAGCATGCAACATACGTGATCTCATTGGGTCATTGACTGAAAAGACTAATCACCAAAAACATGGTCTCCGTTTCAAATAGGTGGAGGGTGAAAAAAAAATTGAAATCTTGGATAACCTATTGCAAGAGTTGATACAGGATTTTGAGCAGGTTTGGGTTAAAATGAAATGACAAATTTTTGCAAAGAAATACGCGAAAAAGACAACAAATTTCAAACATCAGGAACTAAAAAATGTAATATATGATCGAGCATTTTATCCTTGCATTTGAGTCATAGCTTTTTTTAGCAGCAGAATTGACCAAAAGTAGAGTAAAAAAATTATCAAAGAAATTTACCACAAAGCCAATGAATAAAGTATTCATAAAGAATAATTTTGAAGACATCTTACTTATATTAGATGAAAAACAAGATTTTTTTCGTTTTGTTTTTCGAGTTTAATTTTTCTAATGATTACGATGATTTAGGGGTTTTTATATGTATATTTTTTTTCATCTGGATATTGAAAAAGAATAATTGTGCTCTGGCTGAGGAATGTAGGGAGGATTTTGTATCAAAAGAGCCCACATACTGGATTCGAACACCGTTTCCGTATCTCAACTCAAATTTTCCTGAAGAAAAAGAAAGTTTTTAAAGTACATGTTTTTTTACTGATAATTCGAATCACTTCTTTCCTACTGAGTGACCATTAAGTTTAGACATTCCACCAATTATACACTTCTCAAAAATTACACTTAATTTGTATTTTGCTACTTTGTATTTTTTGGGTTTTGAATACAGATACCATCGCTTTTCGGAAGGTCAATTTCCATCACTTTTTTTCCTTCCACTAAAGATAAGGTCGACAGCAATCAGCGTTTGTTTTGCAGCAAGTCATTATAGCGCCTGCGCACATCCTGTTCCTCTTTCTCTGACTCAACAGCGATGTTGCCAACTTTGAAATATCTCTACGTTAGTTTGAGTGCTAAAAGCGATAATTAACAGAAACAATCCATGGAAAAAAAAAAAAACACAATGGCAAGTAAAAATAAAAAAAATACTCGAGCGCAAAAAAGCGCTCAATTAACCACACTGCAACTCAATCTCCTGTACTTATCCAACGACTCAGCCTAACATAAGATCAATATCATTTCTAGATATGAACATTAAATAAATAAACGACGAAAACTAATTATACATAAATCTAAAATGTGAATCTACGAGTTAAATTTTATGTATTTTTTTTCAATCCATATACGAATGTTAGCTTTCGCCCCCAAAAGTTCAATCAATTCCCTCACCCGACGTTTAACGACCTCCTTTTGACCCCAAGGCATTTATCAACCCCATGGGGCCAATATCGACCGCTTTAAAAAGTTCTAGTCTACTCAATATCGGATAAACATGAGCATTCAAAATGCGCTTGAACAAAATCGATCGGCACCAGATTGGATAATTATCTGTAACTATCTTGAAATATCATCTATTTTTGTTCTAAAACACACCCCTTTAAAGAAACAACAAAAAGCCTCCATTCAAAACCTACGACATTGTTTACACAATTTTGATATCATTTGGCAACGTTTGTTTCTTTAATAAAACATGTTTGCTCTTAATTGACCAGAAAAAAATGAAGTAAAGCTCTTAATTGATGATCAAAAAATATCCTCTGAAAAAGGACACCGACTGGTTTCCTCAACCCTCGCTAAATTTTTCGTTTGTATTTAAGGTGTGTTTCAATTAGTGTTTCCCATAAGTTATTGGTAATTAATCAACGCTTACAATATGAGATGTCAAAAAATAGTAGTGTGACGAGAAAAGAGAAGGAATCCCCCTTTCATCGCACATACACACACACTCTCTCTCTCTCTCTCATACACACTCTCTTTTCTTCCTCCTAGACGCTATTAACTTATTCAGATTTGTTCTAAAAGGAAAACATTTCGGCATTCATGGAACTATCGACTTTGGTTTAAGTTGAAAATGAAATCCTAGTTTAAATTAATGTAGGCAGGACAGTTTGATTTGATAAAAAGAAGATATTATTTAACGAATTTAATGTAAAGCAGATGAATGAAGAAAGAAAACTAAAAACGTAATGAGAAACTGCGTAGAATTGAAAAACAAAAATTCTGGAAAAGAAGTTGTCGTGAGAAGGTATTGAGAAACCAGCTTGAAAGAATGAAGAAGAAAGAAGAAGGAAGAAGAAGAGAGGACACGAGATAAACTCTAAAACGGACATGTTTTCAAAAGAAACCGTCATGCAATTAATCTCCTTTCGCAGCATGCTTTGGTGCAGCGATCAATTCAAAGGGGAAAAGCCGGTGATCAATGAATAGGCTGAAAAAACAATATTTTTTTCTTGACATAATAAGGAGTAAATATTTAAATTTCCATTCCTCTATCTCTATCGGCAGGACTCGAACGCGCAACACATGCATACACTGGAAAAACATGTTTCTTTATATCTGTTTGAAAACAAATTACTTCGTTGAAAAAAAAGTTAACCTGAATTTATCAGTTTATCTCTTAGGCAATTTTACGATTAAACATGATTAATAAAACTTTGAGATAGGCTAATAAATTTGTGTAACTAATTCAAGTATTTTTCCAAGTTTTACTATGTAACACGTTTTTCAGGCCAACCAGCCAGCCAGCCAGCTAGAATAACTTGAAGAGAACTATCATGAATTTGACAGTTTCGTTTGACTGTTTTTTAAAACAAACATAAAAAATTGTGGACGAGAGCAAGAGAAACCCTTTCCGAAACGAAACCACATTTGAAAAAATATATTATCATTATGTTTCAGGATATAAAATAACTTCGCCATCCTCGTCAATAACTGAACAGCCGTTGCGTCAAAATTTGATGTCACGTAAAAAAATTCATTGAAGAATAAATATGGTCAGAATAAAATCTTTTTATGGCATCCTTGTTGTTTTCCATTGGAGAACATTCAAAATAAAATTTAAAAAAAAACATCTAGAAACGTCCAGATTCTTCCTAATCGAGACGTTAGTAATGGAGTCGTCAAAATAAAACTCCCAAATGTCAAAAAAAGTATCTTTTTTTTAAATAGAAGAGGGCGTCTATCATCAATTTTCTAGTTTGTATGGCCAGGAGTGCAGAAACACAAATACGCACACGTGTAAAAAAGGGTGAAGCCCTTCACCACCTTTGGTGACTACGGTTGTTCAACAAACCTGGCCGTTCAAGGATCAACTCTCTTGCTTCATTAAAATCTAATAAGTAAACGAAACGGAATTCATTTTCCGTACATTATCATTCCAAAAGTACGCATCCCATTTCAACTCCTTTAGAAGTGGGAGTGGATTCGTCATCCATTTTACGTACGTCACTCTTATTCGTGTATGACGTCACTGGATTTTATGTACTCACAGTCATTGTTGTTACCTGCGAAAATGTCGTCAAAAGTCATTGTAGGAGTTTTACAATAGACAGTAAAAACCTGTGAATCTGAAATGTATATCTGTAACGTATATCTTTGGTATTTCTATTTCATACGCAATCCGTGGCTATGGTTGGTCTCAACCGGGGAGATAACTCCTGGTGTCACTCCTACCTCTTTACAGAGCCTCATAACTTCTTTCATAACCTATTGCCAACCCCTAAACTCACACGTAGAGAAAATTCATTGGAATCCATTGAGAACGTTCGGAGATATCGAGTGGACTGTCATAAGCGTTTGAATAAATGTATGAAAAAACGAGAAAAATATCTCTCAAGCAAAAAATAAATCTTGATACGTCCTAAAACTTGACCAACTCTTCTTCACACTATCGTTCCCCCATCCCTTCAAAGATTTTAATTCTAATTCATCGAATGCTTTTGTTGATCTTATGTAGAAAGGCAGATGTTTCATTATGAACAATAATTGCTAAAAAGCTGTACAAAAAAGTCTTTTGATAGTCACCTTGGTTTCATCCTCACCAATAGCGTCATATGGGGCGAGTTGCCCCTTCCTTGGTCCACCACTAATACGAATGTCAGCTGTTGACCCTTAGAACATCAATCGATTTCCCCAACGGTATTTAACAACATACTTTTGAACCCCAGGCATTGATCGACCCCTTGGAGAGTTCCCTCGACCTCAGGGGATCAATATCAATCAACTTTGAAGACCCCTGGTTTATTCCATAGCAACATCTGTGTGCATAATGTTGAAAAAATCGGTCAACGCCAGATTGGATAATAATCAGTACCTTCTAAAGAAAAAAATGATGTTTATTTTTTGCCCTCAAATAGTCTCCAGGAAACAAAGAAGAACAGATCCTGTTCAAAACCTTCGACGTTGTTTACACCGTTCCATCTTAACAGCATTTGGCAACATTCGTTTCTGTGTTAAGTCATAACTCTATTTTATAAGAATCTAGCTCCATGAATTACGAAGGCTTTCTCTTACGTCAAATTTTTGAAAAATTTCGATAAGTGATTTTTAAAAGAAATAATACTAAGGCGAAGTGAGATGTAATGGAAGAATAAAAATCCACTTTTTCGTCCACTCTCTCTATCCTTACTTTCTAATGGTGTGTGAAGTTACTCATTCGTTGGTCATCTCTATTTTCTCCAATTCAGTGATAGATCAACTCTAACTCGTGACCAACGTTTATTAGTAAGTATACAAGTCAAATACAGCATTGGGGCAGATTTAGATTTGTTCGAAAGTAACGAACTTTCAAATATATAAAAATAACTCTTTTGGATATAGGAACAATAATATATGAAATATACATCCTTCCTGACATGCTCAGTGGCCTTGACTAAATCATAATGAATGCCAAACTTTCCAAACAAACTGAAGTATTCCAAAACCAAATAATGCTCTTTATCACTGGGTACAGACAGATAAATTAAGAAAAAAACCCAGAAGAAACCAAACCAATCACAAACATCTCTTTGATCAGACAGAAAACTCGTCCCTGAAACTATTTGGACCTATCAAACAATCGAAAGGGCATTTGCAAAACTACATCTTGGATATTGTGCACAATACCCAACACAAACGAGGACAACCAGAACACTGATTGTGTGTTCACATACTCTTTTGGTCAAAATCTATAGAATTGACCCAGATTAACACTCATAATCAAAATGGTTCAATCCATATATATATATATATATATTCCATCTTTTTTTTTATCATTATGCAACGCTTTTTCCGACTAGGGTAAATTGCGAAATCGCATGACTTATTCCCGCTTGGATTGAACCATTTTGATTATGAGTGTTAATCTGGGTCAATATATATATATATATATATATATATATATATATATATATATATATATATATATATTTATATCCCTTATAACATAAGGCATAGCTCCTGGTAGTGGACTCTAGTTCCACAAGGGAACTTTAAACCCTAAAAACACATACTCACACAGCACACACCACTGAAGATGGGAAAAATTCCGAAACATGTCAGGACCATTTACATCTAAGGATTAATAAACTGTACCTCTAAGCACTTTACTCCCGAGCCTGTCTCCCTCTTTACTCATTATCCTAGAAAGCTTATTTGTGTCACTTCAGTCACCCATTTCCGAATATCTGTCAATTCAACTTATATGTGTTTTTAATGTTTTATAAATACTTCGTTATTGTACAATACATAAATCGTCTCTTGTTGGGAGCATCAGTTGTTTACCATACAACTATATATATATATATATATATATATATATATATATATAGAGAGAGAGAGAGAGAGAGAGAGAGAAAGACAGAACAGACAGAGATATATATGCAAATAACATGAACGGAAATAAAGCAACAATTTTGTCTAGGAAAATGTTGGAATTTAGGCTTCGAAAAATCACTGGAAAAAGTTACAATTTCGGTTACAAAACGTCACAGGATCCACCACACATCTCTATCATGGGCGTCGCAGAGCCAGGACTTTCTGAACTTGTATAGTTTGTTTCGCCATCTAGTACTCTGCTGGCCTCGGTTGCGCATGTGATCTCTATAATTTCTGACGATACAGGCGTCAATTTTATGATATGGCATGTTTTCAAACAAATCATGTTTTATCTTTGACAAATCATGGTAATACGACACAATCATTTGTGACCGTCGTTCATAGGTGATACGCAGCCTACACATTATTAACAACTTACATTAGATCATCGTATTACATACACATTAAAACAATAATCGACTGAAGATGATTACCACAACTTTTTTATTGAACATATGATAAACATTTTTTCAGTTTAAATGTTTTTATCTATTAAACTGAAATAAGCCCTTGCGTATCGATGAGATAGTTTTTGGCATATTTGTAATACTTATCAGTTTAGCTCAATCGGTAAGAGAGACGACTACCTCTCACATCGTTCTTATTTCAAATCATGTTCATTTTATGAAATTACTTATCAATTAGAATGAAATAGTCTCATGCATAGTTGTTAGATAACTTTTCGTATATCTATGATATTTGCCAGCTTGGCTCAGTCGGTAAGAGAGCCACCTGGTCGTGATTTCAAATTACGGTAGGGTGATGATCATTTCCGTATTAGTTAGGTTGTACGTGACGGGTCAAACAGACAGTGAAGAGTTGACTCTCCTAAATTTGGATTGTTGCTGTTGATACGATAGGAATAACAAAGTCGTCTCTCTCTCTCTCTCTCTCTCTCTCTCTCTATATATATATATATATATATATATATATATATATAATCTCCGCATGCAGATGTTACATGTTCTCAAGAACACCCATACTGATGTCGTGAGATATCCCATTGATAACAAGCTTGGCTTCATTAGGGTCAAACTCCCTTGCTTGCTCCGATAAAATCTGAAGAGTAAACAAAATAGAATTTATACCCTCCATGAAATATCAGTCGAAAAATACGTGTTTCATTTCAACACGTTTATCAATACATCATGTAAATGGGACTCGTTAACCTATGTTGGGTTCTATAGTGGGAGTGAATCAGTTTTTGCGTAAGTCACTATGTTATTCGTGTATGACGTTACTCGTTTTTCTTCTGGTCATCGTCATCCGTCATTGTTACATACGAAAATAAAGTCAAAAATAATTTGTAAGAGTTTTGCAAAAGAAACGAAAAAATGCCTACCCAGCCTAATGGTTGATCCACCAGCATTGACAGCAAGAAAACTCCTACCCAGCCTAATAGCTACTTATTTTGAAAGAAAAGAAAAAATGTTTTTCTCTTAGTTGGATCAGATCTCAAAATCTACCACTGTCTACCTGAACGCCATAGACTTCTGAGTCATGGAAACAATACTGCAAAATGTAATTTATTTGTAATTATAAATGATATGTCGTAGTTAAGATTGACGAGACATCCTTTGTAGCAAAGTAATTCTGACCGAAAAGAAAAAATAAAGAAAATACTAATACTTGTAACTATGTAAAAATATTGTTTTTTCATAACAGAAATTCAATGCTTACAAGACAAAAACAAACACAGAGACCTGGGAACGCAAGCTGACACGATACGACGTCATGGAATCAGTCTTTCTTTTTACTTCTTTCTCTTTTCCACGTCTGATTAATTAATGAAGATAATGAAGTCAACTGGGAGTTGGACAATAGGTTGGTTTTGCTTTAATCAGAAGAGTTTCCATCATTTGAAATCTATTAGAGTTGGTATTGTGAAAATTCTTGTGTTTTCCAAAAGGAGCTGACGGATACGAATTGTAGAGCCATGGTTCTTTGGATTGTGCTGGTGGATAGACTTGTGTGGGTTCCTGTTATACATTTAAACCGATTTATTCATGATAACAGGAGTTGAAAAATGACAACACTTGAAATATGAATATAGAATTAGAGAATTATAATAAAAAAACTGATACTAATTAGTTTTTAAATACCAGGATCACACTTGATAATAACTGATGATAGCCGAAAGATCTCGAATGATCAACTCTAGGAGTTTAAAAAAAAACCCCAAAAACTTCGATGACATCAAAAAAGGTTTCCATGCAAACTTGGAAAATTAACAAAAGCATCAAATAGACGGAGTTTATCTGTTTATCTGTTTTTAGCAGTTCACGTACACAAACATACACACACAGACATATATATATATATATATATATATATATATATATATATATATATATATATATATATCATGTCGGATTGATATGGAACTCGGTAAAAACTTTCAAACAAAGCATCCCCATCTTCCGCTTCTTCCTCCATTTCTTTGTCCCCCTCCAACTACTGCTACTACTACCACAACTAGTGTTACTAAATATCAATTTTCTTAGTCGTATCATATTAGATTGATACGAAACTTGGTCTTGACCTTCGGTCGAATTATACTCATTTCCTCTTCGTTCTCATTCCTCTCCACTCACTACTACTTCAACTGTGGATTCTGGATGCCTTGTTGAACTTAGGGTTCTTGTTTTTTTTAATTTTAAGCAACTCATTCAATAATTAACCCACCTCAACAAAGCTGAAAAGAAGTGCATGTTTTAACTGTTATCAAAAGTTTCATGTCCTACTCCAGCAATCACTGAGGGAATTATTTAGAATAAAGGCATATTTTACAACTGCAAACCAAACTGAGAGGGGTACATGCATTCACTCGTGTCAGTCCGTCTGTCCACCTATAAATCTGTTCATACGATATCCCAAAAAGTTCTAAATGACTTTTAATTAAATCAATGGATAAATGCTCAATTGTGGGCCAGAAGAAGAAGTCATTATATTTGAGAATGGACGCAGGAATTTGTTTTTCGAATGAGAGATATTTTGGTATATTCTGCAGGAAAAAGGGGTTAAAACAGTCAGTTTCTGAAATAGTACCAAAATTTAAATTTCAAGAAACCCAGTATTTGTGCACTCAACGTTTTATCTCTCGTATTCATTTTTAAAAAATATTTTATTCACTTATCTTTCAACGAATGATTTTGGTCGTGTCTGTTCGCCGGAGGGTTTGTTTGTTCATCCATTCGATTGTTTATTTATTTTTTGCAAGGGAGGGGGGATTCGTCCGTTCGTTTATTTGATCAAATAATTGTTGACATTCTAACTTAGACTCCCAGCACACTCAAAATAGATTCTTTCTAAACTTGGGTAATTTTGTCTCACGAAACAAATGAGTTGAGAGGCATCTTTTCAGGACCCGGATAAAATCAATAATCACACCTACCATTTGCTTATATTGATATTGAACTATATTTACTCATCGCTATACATGAACCCAGGCCAGAACAGAGTGGATGCCGAGTGGCCTAAAGTGGACCTATTGGCATGAGACTACAATTTTGAATGAGTCTACCCTCCCTTGTGGAGGCAAAGGGGGACTCTTGGGAAAATGATATTGATATCGTGAGGTAAGTGATGGGGGACCCTTCAACGCAGATTTTCAATATTTTAGAGAAGATTAATAAATCATAAAAGATTCAATTCAGATAAAATATATATGAATAAATACTGATGATAAGAACCAATTTATGTTCTAAATTCAATATCTATGGGTCTCTTTATTAGATTTTCAGGAAAATTGGCTTCAACATGCTATCGCTATAAGTAGTTTACTGCTAATAAAATAGTAGATTTTAAATTAATTGTTTCATTATTAGCCCTGTTGTTCAGTGCTGTCTTTTACATTTCATACATTCTTGTTTTCATCTGTGACTAGCTCGGGTACCCGGCGTTGCCTGGGAAAATCTTCGAATATAACAACGTGAGGAGGCAAATAATTTCTTTTTATAGATTTCATAAAATAAAATAGGTGTGTGTGTGAAGAGGGGGTGAGAAACTGAGAATCCATGTGCTCACTTTTGGCCTTAGTGCTTCGCACGTCAGAACAGACCATCGGATTCAAATCGAGTCCATTTTTTATTGTCATGTTTTTGGTCGGAGTAAGAGTTAGGTTAGGGTCCGATTCAAAATACTATCAAATTTGCATGAGCACAGAAAGATGAAGAAATTTACATCTGTGAATTTCTTACGTCAAACGGAAATTAAGTGTTCAGTTCAGCATTATAGTTATATAGTAAAAATAACCCTTAACAGCAGCAGTTTCAGTTACAGCCTTTTAACATCCATCGTAGGAAATATTTTCCCTGGGATTTTCAAGATCTCTAACATGGGCGCCTTAATACGATCATCATTATCATTTTTTTTATTGTCCATTGTTGGATATGGACCTTCCTCAGGGTGTGCCAGATTTCTCTATCATGGACTATGTAGAGCCAATACTTTCTGAACTTGTCAAGTTCGTCCCTCCACACTTTGCTCTTCCGGCCTGGGTTCTGTGTGTGATTCGTGGGGATCCATGTTGTAAGTCGTGATGTTCATTGGTTGTGTGCCATTCTTGCAACACCAGAATACAGAAAAGGAAAAAAAAATTGTATTATCCTTTTTATTCATTTATTGCATGTTTCTCTTAGAATTTTTTAATAATAAAACTATTGAAACAATGACTTACATACAAAACACACAATAATATAATTATAAGAATACAAAACAAACAATAAATCATTTTAATATAAAATCTAATCTTCCAACATCAGTTGACAGGAAAAAAAATAGCGCTAGCCTTTTATTTTTATTGTTGAATGTTTCTCTTTAATTTTATAAAACTATTAAAACAATAACTTGCAAAGAAAATGCACAATAATTTGATCATAAAAATACAAAACAAACAATGATTCATTTCAATAGTAAATCTGATAATAATTAATGATTAAAAAGAAGCCGATAAAGAGTTGTCATGAGTCGAAATAAGTAGAAATAATTTAGTAAAATCAAATTACTTGACTTTAGAATTTAGAACAAGAATACCAAGTGACACGGTTTTCGGTGAGCGCAATGAATAAGATTCATAACAACATTTGATTTTCTCAATTGAAAAATGGTTCAAACCAAATTATGTTTCATGAAGAAAACCATTGAAATATAACAGTAACAACCTCTCAAATTGAAAATAGGAAGTTAATGCTGTTTTGTTGACGTGAGACGATCAGATCAAAATCGGAAATGCAGAGCTGAAGGAAGTAGATGACTATATCTACCTAGGACATCAAATCTTCATGGAACCCACAATAGAAGAAACCAAGCAAAGAGTTATCTTATATTGGCAAGCTCTCAGAAAAGCAAACTAAACCTCCGAGATTGATCCTCAAACAAAGAACAGAGGTCTATGTCCAACGAAGGATGCTAAAAGCTGCTGCTGCTGCTGCTGCTGCTGATGATGATGATGATGATGATAATGATGATGATGACGACGACGATGATGATGGGTCTGTTTGATCTTTGTTAATCCACTTGAAAATCTCAAAATAAAGAATATGGAATATAAAATGGAAAGTGAACAAGGGAAAATGAAGAAAGAAACTGTTTATAATGTGTACAGATTGTTCCGAAAAACAGCGTTTGTTTAATCAACAATAATCTATTAACCTTTATCTGAATACGATTCAACCTTGCTACGAAAATGAGAACAGCGAGAGACCAAGCGGATAAGTACTACAATTTCTAAACAAGTCAATTCCAAAAATAACTGTTTTATAACGATACTGCAATGACGATATGTCATCTCTTTGAGATTATTTAGGTTTAATTGTCACAGAGTCAGTAAGAACACGAATTATGACTTCCCTATTATTGTTCCTTTCATTTGGGATACGAAATTCAAAATGCTTGAAAAGGCGACAATCTGTATGAGGAACTTCAGGTGAATATGTAGGATACTGCGAGACATCCCATCTCAATTCCCTAAACCCAGACAAAATTAGTTGAGAGGTGTTAATTTTTGAGGGTATTTCATTCAATTCCATTTTCCTGATTTCTAAGCATTCGTATTGCCTTGAGATGACGTGACATGGTCGTTTTTCGTCTTTTTCCCCCCGTAAAACCAAGAAAGTGGTGCAAAGCAAACCTCTATGGTAGATATCTGTATTCACAAAATCATAAAAACGCCGTACGATAGTATATTTTTTCACTCATGGTCTTCCGTATTTTGATCGGATAAGCTTAGATTTACTGCACTAGGTTGAATGGAGGTAAACAGAGTAGGTAGTTTGTCAGCCACCCAATTGCAGTGGGCTTATCTATCTTCAAAATCAGCTCGGCAATCCTGACTGTATTTATAAAAGCTTACCGTTGTCTGTTTTGTAGGGTTGTCACTGTGTCACCTAATTCCCGTGACATATGACAATAATCTGACACGGCAACTAATCCAACCTGACTATGATACAATGGAGGTCAGACTATATGAGTGGCCGCACATGATAAGTATCAAACGTTTCAGTAGTTTGAAGCTCAAACACTTGGCATTATGATTCTGTCACATATTACAATGAATCATATGAATACATAATCTGAACATAATTTGAACATAACGACTGATTTTGTTTCTATTGAAATTTGGTGAAAACCGTGTGTCAAATAATTGACCAAGTTTCACCCGCGATATTTTCAATATTTCAATCTCTGATTCTTAGTTTTTGGTTTTAATACGCATGAGAATACTTATAGCGTGAATTTTTTTCAGCTCTGAGAGTTCATTTCAGATCGCTTTTAAAAAAAACTCTGATCCGTTGTTTTGCTTATTTAACCGAAAGCCATGTTTCTTAAAATACTAATTGCGTGATGAGTAAGACAAGCGAACGTTTATTTTCTGTCGGCTGAAAAATTAGGAAGATCTCACCTTATGCATTTCAACTTTGTAAGTACTTAGGAATGAATAATGTAATATGCACCACAATGATAATGGAAAGTGTTCGAGCTTTGGAATGAAAAATAATCGGAGCCTTATAGTTCAACAAATAACAAAAATAATGTTTGTCAAATTTTAAATTCGATTTTCGCAACTTTGGCTCATTGGACATCAAAAACGACTACACATATAATTTGCACCTAACTGTAATAAGGCGTAATTGGCGGCTTGATTGTCTTATTGCTTGGTTGGTCCGTCTGTCACGGAGTAAAAGAAATATAACATTTTGATAGTCTTGAATTTCCCAAAGTTCTACTTCCTTCTCCTTTTCCGTCCAGCAACGTAAACCAATTCACAGCCCCGACCTTTCCCCATGATAAGGTGAAAATCAGACAGATGATACTTCCTAAAAGAGATTATTTCGTATTTTGAAAAGTAAAACGATTTATGAAGAATCCTCTCTAAGAAATAAAAGAATAATTATTTCTGACAATACGGATACGGTAATATTCTTTACTAAGAAAGTGTGAGCATCTTGGTTATGTGCACGCAGAATGCAAAGTGGCAAACGGTGTTCAAATCTAGGTTGAGAGTGGCTGTCATCAACAATTTGGCTATAGAAAGCATGAATCTATCCTACCGGTGCTCTGTTTCACTTTTAAATATATAGACAAAAGTAGTTATTTGCTGCTATCTTATGATAATTGATGTTATATATATATATATATATATATATATATATATATATATATATATATATATATATATATATATATATATATACATATAAGATCTGTTATTAACTGTCGTTGTGGACTGGACACTGCTTGTTTCCCTAGAATATACTTGTATTTGATTGATATGATAACAAATAACTTCTGATTACTTGAACCGTAACACCTGCCCCTCACAGCGGCTGTCACTCACAGTGGCTTTTACTCGAGTTATCGAATCGAACACAGCTGAAGTCACTCAATTGCCAATCTCTCACACAACCAGAACTTCAGCCGAGTAGAAACGGTAAAAGGAGCCATCATGTAGCCTATATAGCGTAGTCTTCATTCACCCAACAAAAAAAATGATATTCAAGCAAACTTTGATCAAAAGAGTTCATTCACATTTACCATTTGATTGTGAACTTAATACTCATCATCATCAACATCATCAGTCTTTTAACGCCTGTAGTTGGACATACACCTTCCCCAGGATCTGCCACTATCATGGACGTTGCGGAGTCAGTATTTTTCGAATTTGTCGAGTTCATCTCCCTATCTTGTATTCTGTTGGCCAAGGTTTCGCATGTGATCTCTGGGAATTCATGTTGTGAGTTGTGATGTCCATTGATTGTCTGCCATTCTTGCAGCATGACCTGCCCATTGCCATTTAAGCTTTCTAATAGATTCTATGATGTCTCTGATTCCTGTTTTCTTCCTGATATATTGTGCTGGCTTGCGATCCCTCCATGTGCAGTTGAGCATGATTCGCTCATGTGCGCGTTGCATACTTTTCAATTTGCAGGTCTGACTCTTGGTTAGGTTTCATGCTCCATGTGTGACTATCGGGAGGATGCATTGGTTGTATATTCTTCTTTTTGGAATTATTGGGATTGTCTTATTTTTAAACACTCAGTTATCTTTAAATGATTTTCTTGATTGTTCAGCCTTGAATGCTCCATAATAAGCAGAGGTGAAATATCAGAATCTGATAGGAGGTATGTGATTTTGAATCTCACAGGGAGTTTCCAATCTGCACTGTATGCTCGCTGCCGTACAGTGACGAAAACGAACCAGTCTGGTTAGTCACTCAATAGAAACTGTCCTGTGACCATCATCCTTCAGGCAGATGCCGTGTTGGGCGTGATGAATCAAATATCCAAAATTTAAAAAGGGGATGAACGATCATTGAATAAGTTACTTCTCTCGCCTGTTGTCTTGGCATTTATCACTAAAAAGTCTCAATTAGAAAAGAAAATTGACGGGCACAGAATAGTGATCAATTTAGCATAAACTTAAATTGTAAATTGAACCAATCACTAAAAACCTATTGAGGTAGGGTATCAAAAAGATAAAAAGAACATTTTTGTCGACATAACTAGGAGTAATTCTTCAAACTTTCAGCCCTCGAACTCCATTGGAATGACCTGTATACGTGATTCATTCATGAAGTGAGTCAAACTCACTCTTGCAAAACGAAATGCATCAATCGATAGAAATACATTGATCGATACAAAAATCATGGCGAGCAGTTGTTGAGTTCGATGATTTGGAACCATTAATAACGCCATCAATGGGAAAATGAATAATTACAGACTTCAATATCTGGTTCGGTGGGTAAGATCGCATTGATTCAGGTTTACTACCATAACCATGTAGGTTTGAGAGTAAACAGAACAAAGACAAAAGTAATGTTCAACAATAAAGTCCAAAAATGAACACAAGAACTGAGGGTGTGGCTTTAGAAAAGCTTGGTCATTACAGTTGTGTTTTAATTATTTTCTCCAAGAATTTTAATTTGATTCAATTTCAATTTTTTTCAGTCGAAAGGAAAGAAAAAATGTATTATCGTTTAGTGGATGTGTAAAAGGATGAATATTTACACCTAGAACAACTAATGAAGTTAGAAAAAAAAACTTGAAGCGAAATAAAATTATGTCTGTCTGAAAAGCATTGAGACAAATTAAAGTGCACTTGGCCAATGTGCATAAAGAGTAAAGTATGTAATGAATGTATGAATGGAGTACCGAAGCGAAACATAGACACCAAAGAAGCAAACAGAAAACTAACTCAAAACCTCACAAAGAGCCATAGTAAGAGCATTGATAGAGATAACCCTGAGACAAAAAATAGTAATGGGCTGGACAATTGAAATAGAAAAGTTCGCTGGTAAGACATGCACAATCACGGTAGTCATGGAAGGAGATGGAAAAGGCCCTTGTCTAGCAGTGGACATGATGATTAATGATGATGTAGGTGACAGAGGTGATGTCACTTCAGAACTTGTTGCCTCAAAGTCTATTCTCCCATATTGCACACAATCATGGCACGAATATTCTATCGGGACCCCAAACATCGACATGTCACTGACACATACAACGTTGATATCATTAACCTCAGAGCGACTGGAATCAAAGAAGTGATCAGCGCTTACGTCAACGAACATAGACTACTGCTGTGTTTTGAAACGACAATTTGACAACAAACGGTTGACCTTTAAATGAAGAAGAAGAAGAAGAAGAAGAAGAAGAAGAAGAAAAAGAAGAAACCATTATGAAAATGTTCAATATTCTTTCTATTTCTATCAGTCATTAAACGAATTGAAGTATTTTATCAACTCAAACAAAATCCAAACGTCCAACACGAGGATTTATTTGATCAAGATTGAGTTGAGAGAGACTTTCATTTCATTCAATGGCTACCAAAGATGTAATGAAAAGGGAAGATTTTCATAATTCCAGAAAAACATTTCCTTGAAAGAGTTTTATCAATAATAATAATAATAATAATAATAATAATAATAATAATAAAAAAAATAAAATAAAATAAAAATGTGGTATCAGCATAAACCAGAGACAGCCCTTGAGAATGACAACCACAAACTACTCTGGGACTTTGACATCCAAACCGACCACCTCATCGAGGCAAGAAGCCCAGACTTGGTGATCGTTGACAAGAAGAGGAAGACCTGCCAAATAGTAGACGTGCCAGTACCTGCAGATCATAGAGTAAAGAGGAAGAGTGAAAAACAGGAAAAATACCCAGACCTAGCGAGAGAACTGAAGAAGATGTGGAACATGAAAGCCAAGGTAGAGTCAGTCATAATGGGCGCACTAAGAACTGTCCGATTGCATTTAACGTAGCAGGTCCCCAAGTGGACGCTTCCGTGGCGGAGGTTGCTTTGGTTGCTTTGGTTGCTTAGCAAACTGAAGCTGCGTCGGCTGGATCCATTTTTGGGATGGATGGTTTCCTATTCTTCCTACGTTAAGCATCGACCTTGTGTCATGTTTTGCTGTAGTGGGACAACAAATAAATACCCCATCCAGTACCACGAGGCAGGATTAGGACGCTTCGCTTCAAACCCGGAGGCCGGTATCCTACCGCTGAGCGACGTAACTGGAGGGTCAGTAAGGCTGAATTTAAGCGATATATTCTATTTTTGGTTGAATCCCCCATCCCACCAGAGTGTTCTATTCCTATGGAAGAGCATTGCATAATGCTTACAGTGAACTAGTTACCTCACTTATATATATATATATATATATATATATATATATATATACATACATATATGCAAAGGTCAAAATTCTTACATTGTTCATTCACTGTCCATATGTGCTCTATTTGCTTTTAACACAGACAATTATATTATTGAGAAATGGATATACATAATCCGACAAAAATAGTTATGAATTCATGATATTTATTTGAAACTCCGTTTGAAATGACCCCCGTTAATGCACGGTGAACATATCATCTGGCCTACAAAGTGTAAATAGAATAAACAATTTGAAAAATCATCTGCAATGTAGACTTTATCATTTAACTGATAAATTGATTAATTAGTATGCTATAAATATTCCACGAATGGTTCTCATTATTGGTAGCATGTGTGTACCTTTTGGCAGTTAAAAGGCTAGGTTTCTATATATATATATATATATATATATATATCTTCTCATTCTGTCCCTAATCCCTTCCAATCTTCACTGCCAACCCATGATTATATCCAAATTGTATGCAAACAAGGATTTGTTTCATATGACATGGGTAGGATTCTTAATTCTTAAAAATTGACGAAATATCGATTCGGATTCTCCAACAAACGATCAGTTCAAAGAACGCCTTGGAGAAAAAATAGATCAATTCTATTCCCAGTCGAAGAAGACATTGCCACAGCAACGAAAAAAAAAAGATGATAATATGCAGGGATACGAATGCTGGGATTGGGAAGTGAAAAGCAAGAAAGGACGTGTCGGAGAAGAGTAAGCGTCGAAAAGACTGGTGAATATGATGGTTGATAACCAGGCAGAGATGGCTTCGTGGCACTCAGCCTAAAGGTCGTCATTATCATTATATTGTTGTTGGCTTCCAGTATATTTAAGTCAGCAGCCAGGTCTCACCTAAAGACCTGACGCTGGTAACCTTTTTAGAGTTTGAATCTCGGAGCTTTGGAAACATAAGAACGAAGTGACGTTACAACACTTTCCTAAACATACCTCTCTCTCTATATATATATAATGTGATGTATATTTGGTGTAGTACATACAATCAAACTGAAAAGAATATCATATCATTAATGTGTGCCGTGGTTATTAATGAGAAATAATCTTGCTTGATAATAGTTTAAAAGAAAGAAGAAATACGAGACTGTTTTATCTTTTAAAAATAATATAATGTAACAAAACTGAAAAATTACGATATCTACGTATATCTTCGTCAGTCAAAATCCATATGGAAAACAACTTCCAAAACTTTAATAAAAATAATAGAAAAACGAAATAGAATTTGAACACCACATATCGACGTGCCATTAACATGGTGTGACGTGCAAATTCTATTTCGTTTTACTTTGCAGAACGCATGATTAAGGTTTTGGAAGTTGTTCTACATTTGAATTTTGACTGACGGAGATACATCAACATTTTTCAGTTCTGTTAGATTTTATCACGTTATTACAATGCATTTTCATACAAGTCACCTGGTGGTTATAGTTGGATTATTATTATTATTATTATTATTATTATTATTATTATTATTATTATTATTATTGCCTGACGGTCGTCACTGAAGACAGACTCCTCAGGTCTTAGCCTTGCTCTCAACACCCTCAGTCCACGGCAGTGCTGTAGTTAGCATTTTCACCCAAGTTATCTTGGGGCTCTCACTGGAGACTAAAGTTGCAGTCAGTCTCCTCATGTCTCCAGGCCTCCTATTATCCTCCTTACATATCTCTTCCATTTTCACTCAGTGATCTACAGACACAGCCACGTCTATTATTTGGTTGTTCCCCCTCACCTTGTCTACGTCTACCAAGTCCGGTCTTCTCGTTTGGATGGGGTGGTCGGTTTGGATGTCAAAGTCCTAAATCAATTTGTGGCCTCTTTAGGGCTATTTCTAGTTTGTACTGATACCATGTGTCGAATCCCATTCTAGCTCCCAGGATAAAACTGTTGCTACCCTATCGAGTCAGTCCTTGTGCTTCTTCCGGTCAAATTTACTACATCCTCTGATTATGTAGTTTACAGTCTCATCTCTTTCTCAACTGAGGAAGTAGTCAATGTTTGTTCGGATTCTGTCGATCTCCACTCTGACGCATTTCATCCTGATGTATTTTTGGGTCCACATGATGAGCGATATCATTTCTCTCTTCAAGTGTCCTTTGCTTAGCCATATCCATGATTTCTCCCCCGTGATGTCTAATATCTGTCTTTTAAATTCCCCATGTAGTTTTTTTTCTGTTCCAATCTTTTTTCGCCTTGTTATCTACTTTGCGTCTCCCTCGTTCGTTTCTTTTTTTGTTGTTTGTTGCACAGACGTTTTGTACGATATTTTCACTGCCTGCTTGCAGATACTTTTCTGATCCTGTTCGGTCATTCGAGTTCTGTATGCTGATGAGTTCTCTGTCGTTTTCTTCCCTCTTCACATCCAGTCTGTCTGTGTCGTCACTGGGTTGTTAAGCCCTGTGCATCATTATAAGATTCCTTGTTAACCGGTCCATTGATTGGAGTTTTTCCTTTGTCCATCCAAGAAATGAGCCGGCGTGTCTTACTACCGATAATGCCTATGAATTCATTCCTTCAATCAAATTTTTGCTATTCACCTTGGTTTCTAATATTTTTCATATCCTCCAAAAGTATTCATTTTTTGTCCTCTCTTTCCGTTTTATCGTGTCATATTTGAGAACTCTTATTCATATCAGTCCAGGGTGGTTAATCCTCTGATTCTTTAGTAATTCGATTCCTTCTGCCGCTGTGCACCACATTTTCGCGTTCTTAGCAAGTGGCGTTGTGTTGCAGTTAACATTAATATACAATAGATGATCCTGCTGTTATAAATATACGGGTGAGCAGTAAGCATGATGTTCCAGATTTCACAGGGACATTAGAAATTTTGGCACAATACTGGGGAAAGTGCTAGAAATATAAGGACTGCAACGCTAACTGTCAATAGTGACCCAACAGAGGAAGGCAAATGAAAGTGGAAACTCAAATTGTAGCACTGACATGATAGGCGAAAGAGAGAGGAGACGTTAGCTGAAGACCTGAGGAGACTCACTCAGCCTTCAGCGATGACCACTGGGCAACCGGTGTGAAACTGCAAATCGCTGCATTACTGCGACCTATGAGTACTAGGAGAGGAGGGCTGGAGACTTGAGGAGACTTACTGTCACTCAAACTTCAGCAGTTACCACCAGGCAACTGGTGTGAGTTTACAAATAATAATAATAATAATAATAATGATAATAATAATGATAATAATAATAATAATAATAATTATATGAAAGTATTATTATGAAAGTATTTAGTTCACGTAAACCTTGGCACATAAGGACATAAATCTCCGTTCGCGGACCCAAGCCATGAATTTTAACTTTCACGTATTTGCAACAGCTACAATAAAGCAAAAGCGTATGCACATTAGTCGAGATGCCCTGTTTATGAAATGAGGATCATAATTCAAAGATGGAGACGTTCCAATGCCTAGTTTCTAAGTCATGGTTGAATAATGATTTTCTTACATCAACCGAGTCAAGTTACTCCATTGATATATCAGATCTCACATACTCACTAATGTGTCTGGTTTTGCCGCCTTTTTATTATTGCTCATTTCCCTTATGGGTTAACAGTCTATATGAGAGGTCGGCAAACTACAGCCCACGGTTCAAAACCAGCCTACAGTCTCATTTGATCCGGTCCGTCGATTACGTTGAATATTTTACGTTACAGTTTATATTTTTGATTTTTATTCCCAATCTAATTTTGGTTAAAAGACAATAAAACCCAGTATGAAAATAGAGAAAAAGTGTAATTTTTGCAGTGTCCTCGATTGAATCAATATTTTATGACTAAATTTGTTTGTATAGTATGTATTCCTATCGTTCTCTAACTCATCAAAATTTGAACCACAATTTGGCAATGAATCTGCGAGTGTCGTAATAACAGGATTTTACAGTATATACTTAGTACTTCGGCGAATTAGAAGTGGTAGAAGGAGACATGGCATCATTTTTTAGAATTTCTGAGACTGAGTACTCTCAATATTGCTATGACGTCACCTCCTAAAAATTCTAATTTGGTAGAGTACTAAATATATTTAATAGAATCTTGTTATTACGACACCCTGGGGATTTACGAGTGTCATTAATATGAGTGGATTTTATACGAGGCATATTGATAATGAAAAACCAAAGAGTATAGACAAATTACTTCTTGTCACCATTTCAAAGTATAATGACTCATGTTACTTTCAGCGACATTATTCTGAAGATGTACTGATTTTATTTTTTTGAAATAATGCACCAAAATGTTGCTGTTGTTTCAAACTATTCACCGATAATAGTGTTGCGATAATGCAAAGAACAAACGTGTTTTTAAAAACGCATTGGTCATTACATACAGTGCCGCTAGAAAGAGTGTGGTTACAACTACAGTTTACAGTAAATGAATGAGCATGATCGTGCAGTTGATAAACCTCAAGTTCTGAGACACGCATCTTGATGCAGGGGTCAAAGTCTTGGTGATAAACATATTTACAAAGATCGGCAAACAGGATTCATCATCAGTCTTTTAACGTCCGTCGTTGGACACAGACTTTCCACAGGATTCACCACACCTCTCCATCGTGGGCATCGTGGAGCCAATATTTTCTAAACTTTTCCAGTTTGTCTTGCCATCTCATATTCTGCCAGCCTTGGTTTCGCATTCGATCTCCGGGGATCCATGTTGTGAGTTATGATGTCAATCAGTTGTCTGCCAATCTTGCAATATGACCAGCCCATTTCCATTTGAGTTTTCTAATGGTTTCTGTGATATCACAGACTGTTTTCCTTTTTATATACTGCGCTGTCTTGTGATCTCTCCATGTGTGGTTGAGCATGATTCTCTCCTGTGCCTGTTGCATAGTTCTCAGTTTGCAGGTCTGTCTCTTGGTTTGGCTCCATGTTTCGGCTCCATAGGTGACTACCGGGGAGATGCATCAGTTGCATGCTCTTTTTCGAGGACTAATTAGATTGTCATGCCGAGATATAATTAACATAGGCTACAAGGAGAACAAGGATATAATAGACACGAAGCGTTGTTATTTTCCTTGAATGATTACTTGTGCATCAGTTTCCTTGTCTTTGTTGTGTTGCCCTAACATTTGGTCAGATGAATCCTCAAGCTCTTCTCAAGTGTCGTCTGCATTCGGTGACTTGCTGGGAAGGTTGAACGCGAACATTAATTTGAACTGCATGATTTGCTGTTTTCATTCCAAATTTCCGGTTTTGAACGGATGAATTCATCGCCCTGTAATAATTTGACATATAGAATCGTTGAACTTACTGACTTGACCAGTATTATTGCACAAGGCAAAGTGAGTGATCGTCTGGAGGTGATATGTCTGGAAAATACGCCATATTCTATTAATTGCAATCTGAAAAGAGTCATCATGAATACTCATAAAATCATCGTTTGAATGAAAATGTGTGTTTGTTTGTGTGTATGTGTGTGTGTGTGTGTGTGTGTATGTGTGTGTGTATGTGTGTGTGTGCGTGTGTTAGTTTGTACGGTCGAGTTGTATGGATAATTGCTTGATGGATTAATCTGAACGACGCGTAGGTTTGAAAGGACAGATTGGAATTGCAGAAGGTTCTGAACAGAAAGACTAAAAAAAGTGAATATCAATTGGGAGCAGCCCAATCTGTATTCTATCAATACACTTTTCAAAGTAATGCATTTTAATACATAAAGTACTTTGAACGAATGTAAAGGTTTTATCAATGATATCACTGCAGGTATCCCCCCCGCAAAAAAAATAATAAGGATGACTTATTAATTCAAGATACTAATGGATTTGCTGTCTTACCACATTTTTACAGTAGAAGATTATAAAGTTCTTTGTAAACTTTTTATCGGATAAAATATGGAGGGTGTGGGGAATTTAAAAAGGCATTAAAATATAAATCAAAAGCAGTAACTTTTATGGTTCTTCAAAAAATAATCATATTACGCCAGTTCATCCGTGCCGTCATGAATCTCAGCATGTATGAAATATATGAATACATTCATTGCATTTTATAGACGTGGATAATAGAGATTTGCATTGCAGTAAGCTTGGAGTATAGCCTTCTATACACATTGCATTTTATAGACGTGGATAATAGAGATTTGCATTGTAGTGAGCTTGGAGAGTAGCCTTCAATACACATTGCATTTTTTAGACACAGATAACAGAGATTTGTATTGCAGTGGGCTTTGAGTATAGCCTTCTACACACACTGCGTTTTATATACGTGGATAATAGAGATTTGCTTTGCAGTGATCTTGGAGAATAGACTTTTATTCACATTGCATTTTATATCTGTGGACATTAGTGAGCTTGGACGATGGAATTCTCTTGGCTACAAACAGATACATTTTATACACAATTCTTTTTATTACTTTATGTATTTTTATTATTCATTGAATTCAGGATTTTTAATACGCCGTTTGAGCATTAATGGAAACCCATTCTTCTATGTCAGGGGAAGACAGTTCCAAAAAGTATAAAAGAGGAATCCTGCGCACCTCACCATACTGTTCAACATCTAGTAATAGAAATGGCACCAGAGAAAGACCGAAGAGTATAACGACCGAAAACTATTTAGTACGAATGGACCATATTACAAAGATTGATTTAAATTTTCAACATATAAAATTTTTGACGGCAATTTTTCGAGAAGAATGATAGGTTTCGGTTGAATCTCTCTTTCTCTCATTCTTTCCTAATGGCTTTACTTACCATCGTTGTTTTCCCCCTTCTTCTTGGTTTCCTTTCTGTTGTCTACACCCTTTTGTATATGACCCTCCTTTTGGTCTCTCTCTCTTGTTGATCTCGCTCTTTCGTAGTCTTCCTTTCCTTTCTCCTAATTTCTCTGCCTCATTTGCAACCTGCTCTTAGCCTTCTCTTTCAGGGATTGTACCCCTCCCTGTTGATGTTCCTCCGACTGTCCCTCTTTTCTCGCTGTCATTATTTTCTGTCCTTTCTTCTTCCCTCCTCCTCTTTCTTTTCTTCCCTTCATTCTTTTTGCTTCATTCTTTTTTTCTCTTCCCTTTTCTTTCTCTCTTTGTTTACCCCCACCTTCTTCTTTCTTCTACCATTCTTCTCCTTTCTCTCACTGTTTTTACATCCTTTCTTTCTTCCTTTTTTTTGTCTTATCTCTCGCTTGTTGTACTCCTAATTTTTTAGCTTTCTTTCTAATCTCTCAATTTCCTCCTCCTGTTTGTCTTGAATATTCTCTCCCTGTATTGTTATCCGTCGTTTCCTTCTTTTTCTATAAAACATCTTTTCCCCTTTCTTTTTATCCATTGTCACTTGACCTATTTAGAAATTTTGTCGTTGCCAATTCGAGATATACTTGTTATTTTAGATAACTTTAGATAAAAATCTATTTTTTAAGATAATTTTCGATAAAAAAGTCTTTTTTAGATAATTCAAGATAATATACCTATTTTCAAGATATTCTAGACAGAAAATCTACGTTTTTAGATAATTTTAGATACAAAGTCTTCCGTCAAAAAAAGTTTAGATAAAAGATTAATCTTTAAAATGACTCTAGATAAAAGATAATTTTAGATAAAATATCTATCTTTCAAATAATTTTAGATAAAAGCTCTTTTTTAAGATGGTAAAAGATTGACTTTTTAAAAGATAATTTCAGATAAAAGCCCCTTTTTAGATAAATTATAAGCAAAAAATATATTTTATCAGAGAATATTAAATAAAAAGTCAAATTGTTTTTGGAAGATTTTTAGATGAGAAATTTATTATTTTAGATAATTCTTAGATGATCAGTTCTGGTACATGCGTGAGATACGATGCTTCATTTATGCAGTTATTTTCTTCTTTAAAACTTATTATAACAATATTTCATCAATTTTGACATCTGCACAGCCCAATCATTTTTATTCAGGTTTTCATCAACTTCAAATACAAGAATTGAGATGAGGGCAAAAATCAGTCAAATAAAAAGGTCAGGTTAGTCACTCAATGGAAACTTTTGCGTGACTGATGTCTTTTTGCAGCTGGTCGTGTTGGGGTTGATCAATCAAAACAATTTGGAGGGGGTGATTGATAGATGAAGATACTTCTCTCACCTTTTTGGGGGTAGTAATCACTGAAAAAAATCTAATTTTCTCCTCAAAAGAGGTGTGAACGCTGCTGGACAAAAGTTGAGAATGCAATTTAGCACATTTACATTGTAAATTGAATCCCCTACTAAAAACCTAATCAAGGGGTGACTATATAAAAAAAATTGTTCTTAGTCGACTTGATAAGGGATAAATATTTGAATAAATACTTTCCAGCCCTCTAGCTTTAGCTTGCTACGATCAGCAATTCAAATCTGACAACCACGCCCTGACTAATGTGTTGTTCAGATTTATCCATCAATTGCTGCCTATCACTCATAGCCAGCCAGCAAGACCATCTTAAAATCTGAGGAAACCTACGTTTAAAGATTTGGTGACAGTTTTGATGGATTCTTTGTAATAGATAAGAAAATTATTTCAACGACTACAAGTGGAGAGAAAAGACGAAGGGAAAAATAGAAAGAAGTTATCGATTCAACACAGTGATAAGCTGCAAGCCAGTGGTGATTCTTTTCTTTACTATTGGAAGACATCTCTAAGGAGACGATAATATCAAAAGATATAAGAAGTGACTGAGAAAGAAACATGGCTGACAAAGAGTCTCGCTATCATTATGAAAGGTTGAAAGAAAATACAAGAAAACATCATCATTATCATCATTTCAACTTTTTATTTTGAAATTCATTAAGATTGGCTAGATCTCTCTATCGTTAGCCTCACGGCACTGATATCTCCTGAACCTGTTTAAATCGTCTAGTCATCTTATTTTCTGTCGGCTACAGTTTCATATATGATCTCTGGGGATCCATGTATGAGTTTTCTTATGGATGTCATGTTATCTCTGACTTCTATTTTTTCCCGATGGTATACGGTGCTGTCTCGAAATCTATCCAAGTATTGGTGGAATGGATGCAACGCAATCTTGGTATGAGTCAATCATTATCGGATGAAGAGAACAATATGCAGAGCACAACATAAGATACCATGACGCATATATATATTTACTTAACATCTACATTGTAATACATCTTCCCTGCCCTTCCAGTATCATATGTACAAATGTCATCCATTACGTTTCTTTCATTTGATAATTTGCCCAACCCAGTTCTTTTAACTATTCCTTCTTGCTTACCCTGTATGGAGAGCTTGGAATAAACATGACACGTAAACTATGTTCTCTTCAGCAAATTAACGAAAAACGTAATGGAAATTATCGTCATTCACAGTTGAGGATTTGTAGTTGTAGCAAAGTTGTATCTGGCTGGGTCCATACTTATTTCATTTTGACCTTTCAGACTTTTTAAAGATCCTAAAAAAGGGCAATTTATCCATTGATCCCTATCCTCCCAATTCTATTTCATTGATCACCCTTAACATGGCATACTACCAAATGACATCAGTATGTGTTTAGATTTCTGCATATACCTCCTGTGACCTTGTTCAGATGTCCAATTTATTCGGCAGGATTTATTCTCTAATAGATTATTCGAGATCTGAAAGCAGCTGTAATCTATGAACCAGTCAGAAGAAAAGTATACGTATGTGTTGATCGCTGACATAATAAACGCACTCCGGTCATTAGTGGCCCTGGACATTCGTGACCGTTTTTTTGTGTCTCGTACATTTGTGTCCCAATATATTATATCAAATTAAATGTCATTTTCCATTTTCGTATATTTGTGGCAAAAATATCACCATAACGATATATTCATATCAGATATGATTTTAAATATCCGTGTATTTTCTATCAAAATATTATCGAGTGTAGGCTGTATTGACGTTTTTAGTGGGGGTTTAAATTACAAGTGGAAAACGCCCAACAAAAGGCGAAAGAAAGTGCTTCATCTATTTATATCACCCTTTTCCAACGTTTTAATTGATCACCGCCAACTCGGCATACTTGCCTAAAGACGGTTTCGATTGAGCGACTAAGAAGACCTGTCATTATGATTCCTTCATTCTGGCAAATTCAATCTACTCGCGAGCAGAATAATATTTAAGCTAAAATTCAATATCCGCTAATGACTTGAGGGTTGTTGATATCAATGTATCCATAACGTGTTGCTATGGAAAGCGATGTCATTCCACAATAAAAATGAATTTATCAATTCTTAGTTGACAACCAGCTGCACAAAATTACATTTAGTCCCATTCCGTCAAAGCGACAAGTAAATCCCGAAATGATAACATCATTCTGCTTCAACTATGAAGTGTTTTTGCCGCCTTTTTCTTGTTGCAACCATCTAATTACATTATAGACATTTCATAGTTATTAGACGGATTTTTATCTGAATTTTCTGTCAAATTCTCGTCCAAGTCGGAGGCTGGAGTTGACTTTATTTTTCCACCATAACAAGAACAAAAACAATCCTCACCTGATTCAGGAAAGTAAAATTCCTCACTGTTTTTCTCTTCTGTCAGGTCAAACCGAACCGATATATAGAATTAAATGACTAAGTGATTGGTAGGCAGTTCTCTTACGATCTGAGCCAGACACCCAAGTCTTATATATCTATGAAATTTTACTTTATTCGTCATATGTGCATAAGAAAAATAATTTTCAATCGGGATGATAACTGGAATGTTCGATGGATATGATAAATATTAACTGCTTTATTAAGTGCATTGACAAGAGTGGGGATTATGCTAAAAAATGAATATTCGCTGCGTAAAATCAGAACTTTTATCATTCTTTAGGATACTGACTATCTATATAATGAACAGTGCAATTTTTCTGTTTCTCTGGCAGTAACAATGGATTCTTCCACGTTAGGATAACACAATGTGAAACTGTAGACTCTTCTACTGATATGATTTCAGTAGTTTCTTTCCTGAAAGGATCGTCTCATAGAAATTCAAATATATATATATATATATATATATATATATATATATATATATATATATATATATTTCTTCACAGGGATGACCAAGTCATTGAATAAAGCATTTTTAGTTGATCACCCCAATATGGCATGCTGCAAAAGGACTTTGGTCACGTAACGGTTTCTATTAGTTGCCTAAGAAGATCTGTCTTTATCATTCATCCAATTAGCTTGATTCATTTTATTTCCTGCAATGTGGCTGACATTCGAGTTAAAACAATCAAATTCCCATCGTCTCGGAAAATATTTCAATAATTCAGCATCATAGCTACATTGTGTTTGGGGGAAATCTAATAATCTTGCCTTTAACTATACAAACAAGAGCCTGGAAAATATCATTGAAACTTCCTGTCTCATCAATGTCGATTATCTCAAATATTGTGCACACTTGTGTAGTAGACGAAATACTTTTCTTACTAAGTTGAATCGTTTTTTTTTTTTTTTGCTCCTTTCCAAAAATATTACTGAGATTCGTGGATAAGGATATCATAACTCCTTGGCAATATATCATCTGAACGAGCCAAACAAGGAACAAAGTCAAAGACTGGATTCATCTGACTCTTGCATAGAATTTTTGAACTGAGAAACTAATGTCTCATTGATATGAGACTACAAAGAATTTGACTCGGAGAGACAAGACCTATATAAGAGTACTAACCCCGTGCTATACCGCAGAAACTGAAAGAAATGTTTTGAAAATAAGACCGTCATAATATTTCCTATTTCTATCCATGTTCAGCACTTTGCTGTTTTTCGAAACTCTCACCAACTTTGTTTTTTGTTATTCTTGTAATTCGGACTGGAGAGCTCTGTTATCTTCATGACCAACCCCTCCCGTTTTCAAATCATTTCACGGGTTCAAAAAAACTTTTGTTCAATTGGGAATGGGCGATAATGTGCAATTTAGCTCGGATTTTAATGTGTATATGCGTGTAGGCAGCTTCCAGACAACGTAATATCCAGTCGGAATCAACCAACATGTTTGGTGCCGGAAGTAATTCGATGTATAACGAATTAATCACGTTCCTTCTCATTGTGATTTTGAACTCTGAAGCGTCAATTTCCGGTTGTCTCTCCGAAGGTTGGCCATGTATCCAGCTTTGAAAACGCAAATCACATTTTCAAATTCTTTCCCTGGCATTCGTACACTTTCTTCTTTCATCTTTCTTCCCACCTCTCTCTCTCACACACACGCTCACACACACACACCACTTAAGGTGAACAAATTTTGATTTGAATGACGAGTATTCTTCAGTTCCTGCGCAGAAGATATTTTTTCTTTTTATTTCCCTAGTCCAAACACACAAGTCTTGAACTGTTATAAAAACAAAATAAACAAACAAACAAAAAAAATCAAAACACAATAAGACCTCAGGTACCACTTTAATGGTAATGCCTCTAATTAAGCATATCCCAAAATGTCTTCAATATTTTCCCTTCAATTGACGCCATTGAATGTTTTTGCTGTAGACTTAATTAAGATTTTCTTTTCATTTTTTTAAAGTCTGAGTATGGATTTTATGTGCGACTACATAAGTAGCCATCGGGTCGATCTGTTTTTGACAACTTTTTTGAATTTTTTCCTTATGTTATTACTTTATCTTATTGAAAAGAAAACTTGTACGCTGATGGTAAAAGGTGCAATATATTTCGCTTAACATATACTTTTATTTTGCATACATTTACAATGAAATTAGAAAATATCTCAATAAATGGGCCTAAAAAGCTTGGTATTATTTGCACAATGGTAATCAAATTGGACAACTGTTACGAATATCTTTGAAATCAATATATATATATATATATATATATATATATATATATATATATATATATGTATATGCTCCTCTATTCAGGGTTCAGCATTCTTTAAGTGAGGTAAGCTATCCATTGTAAGCTTATGCAATGCTCTTCTACAGAAATAGAGCATTCTGGTGGACGGGGAACTTCTGTGTAAATAAATATATTGCTTACATTCAGCCTTGCTGACCTTCTAGTTCCGTAGCCCAGAGGTAGGTTATGGGTCTCCGGGTCTGAAGCAAAGGTTTCAATCCTACCTTGCGGTACTGGATGGGATAATGGAAAGTCTATAGCCACATTGGACAGATTTAATACATCAAAACAGCTGTCTGTGGATGACACAATTATATATATATATATATATATATATATATAAAGATTAAGAGGGTAAACTCTCGAGTAATGCTAAACCAAAAATATATACGAATTAATAAATTGCCCTACAACAATTCGAAATAAACAACCTTTGGATTTGAAAGTGGACCCCTCACCAACCGGGCTAAACTGAGAAGTTTTATACGTATGCAAATTCATTTATTATATACAGTACAAAAGTTGCAGTAATCATCTTTAGTCAAAATAGAAGTTGGAGTGGTATTTGACCCTGCAGCAGTCAGGCTTCATGTACCTTATGATTTACACTTCTGCTGGATGTTGTTACAGTCTGAACTCTCGAAAAGTCTCTGCAGTTTGTTATCTATCCGTGTCTTACTGTATCAGCTAATAGTAATGCCTTTGTTAAGGATAATAAAGTAATTCATCCTTCATGTTTCATCGGGCCGATAGCAATCCCTTCACTCCCACTAGCTCCCAAATAATAACAAAAACAGCAACAAGCACAGTCTTCACTAATTTTGTCCGTCTCGTCACGTCAAACCAAACAGAAATTCAAAGTTAGCGTTTCTCTACCATGATTTGAAATAATCTCCGATTAGAAGAGGGGTAGGAATTGTGTTTTAACCCTGAAGTAGCAAGACCTCTTCCTTTCAATATCTTTCACACACGTACGTTCGTGCACACAATTCTTACACTCACATCTTAAGAGTATTGCTACTTTGTCTGTTCCGACCAATCAAGAATCGCCATTATTTTAAGGCTTAATTTGAAGGTTGCGTTGCCCTAAGGGAGATAACTCCATGGGACGATCATTTCAACACAACCATTGGCCAATTAAATGCTTTCCGATCGTCAAAATCAATTCTAATTCCTTTTTTGTGCGAATAAAAAGCCAGAAGCCATCGAGCCATTCTTGAAAATTAATTTTCCATGTTGAAATTATTCGATATTTATTTTAAATTTGATTTCTATCATCTCAAAATTTCAAGATGAGAAAAAAATCGTGCTTTTATTTTTTCTGCAAATTTGTAAAAGATTCGATTTTGGGAAGATAGTTTGTAAAAAAATTTTGGAAGATAGTTCGTCAAAAAATAAGTGGAAAATTAATTACTTTCAAATACGAGTGGCTTAGCGGTTAGAAGCATGGATAATAGAATCGGCAGGGCCACTTCGAATTGAGACTGGCACAAGTTGCCAGAAAGCCAAGCTTTTTTGTGGTTGGGAGAAAAATGGATTTTTGCAAAATACACCCAGCTGTTGTTTGATCTAAAACTCAGTAAGTGTACGAGAGACACAAAACGCACAGAAAGGTAGCTCTAGGGTTAATCTTGAGATTGGTCAAGGTACCATCGACGTCCTCGTGATGGTTCCTAAAGCAAAAAGATTCCTCTAGATTACCATGTCGTTTATCCATAAAAAAATACCTCGTTATTATTTTTATCGAGATTGTTCTATCCTTAAGCCAACACTCCGATGCCATCTATCTAGATGTTTTCCTGACGTCGAAATGGCGTCTATCGAGTTTGTTAATTTCTTACATACGGCGCCTATCGAGATTGCTATTTTCTTATGACAACACTAATGGCGTCTATCAACATTTTTATTTCTCAAGACCATCCAAATTCAAAACAAAAGCTGAAAACACCTGTAGAGCCCTGGCCGTTTAGAGTAAAAACTCGAAACTTTACAAACACCACGCCCTCATTGAGTAGGAGTGACTTTTTGTTTTAAACCAACCAAGCAATCCGGTACAAACTTTACGTTTTGTATTCATATTTCCCGACTGAATTTTTTAAATTTGGTTGAGTGACTGAAATGGTGAGATTTTCTATTTATGTATGCGTCAATTGTACAGCTCCAACCATTCGTAGTAGCAACTTGAAATTTTACACCCACGCACACACTCACGCACACACTCAACTCAATGAATACATAAAATAGTTGTTTTTCTTCAATCCCAGCCTAGTGACTGAAATAGTTGCGTTTTTCTATCCATGTATGTATCACGTTTACAGTGGAGGAAATAAGTATTTGTTCGGAATGAAGAATTGAACTTTTCATATAATAACTTTCTTCATGCGTACTTCAATAGATCCAAATTACCCGGCAAATAAGATATGAAGTTGGCATTGATGCACAAAAAAAAATTGAGGTCAATTCGTTTGAAACCTCAGTAGTTATTTAACAATATTCAAAAAACATACGAACAAAATTACTGGTACGGTCGATATAAATCATAATAAATCAGCTGGATATTTCAATATAATTTTTTCCATTTTCATTAAATCATTTGATGCATTCGTATAACTTGCTTGATGGATATTTTTTGGCGAGATGCAATATTGTATCATCGAGCCTCGTCTTTGAAGCGATATATTATTCATACAGGAATGGTCTCTGAATTGGGGGAGTAAAATGTACACGGTTTCAGCTTCTTTTCTAAGTTATCATCTCATAGAAGGTCATGTACAATATTCGTGATTTATCCTCATGTGGATTAACTACTCATTATATTTCCTGCATCTGAATATTCAAGCAAGATGTCCAGTTGTTATCACGGTCATCTTTAGTCTGTCCTTACAGCCCTGTGCAGCCCTCAAATCATTCGATGACCGAATGGACGCAATCTTCAAAACTGATGAGTCCTTTCTTCCCTTGATCCATTTTCGCGTCAACCCTATCAACTTCATCTGTAGAGGCCAAAGCTCTATGCATGGTCAGAAATTCCTTGGTTCTTTGATCCGAATTGCTCAGATTTCATGAATATTCATTAAACTCTCCCTCTGCTGTTGTGCCTTTTCTTTTTGCAAATCCTGTTTCGACTTTCTCAATACGGTCCTCGATGCGGACGAGTCCCATTTCATCGTCTTTTGTTTTTTACACTGACTGACACAAAGTATACTGACTATTTTGATTTTTTTGGATGTTTGATTTTTCCAACTCAGGTTTTGCAGCAGCGTTGACCAGGTAAATTAGACTCTGTTATATTGTTTGTTTCGATGCCTTGTAAAAGCTAATTTGCATTGTCAGCTTTAGATTTTAGTTCTTAATTTTGAGGAACGTTAGCTGTTTTTTTTTTATCATTCCTCCCTCATTCTGAGTACGCATATTTGTTACATTCCTTTTCCTTCTTCTTCGCGGGAAAACCTTCTGAATCTTAAATTTGATATTGATAATTCTTTTTTTCGTCCGTATCCAATCTTCTTTCGATGGAGATTTGTGATGTTCCCCGATTCTTCCCTTGAAAGATCTTTTTTGTTACTAAGTTTCTGTTGAATGTCTTGCAACTCCTGATATGATAACCAACATCTGAGGGTTTGTTATGGTCTGGTCGAAACAATAAGTCTCAGACTCAATGTTTCTAATGGTGTTTATTTCTTTCCAAATGGCTAACATTTGTTTTCTGTAACTTTTGTTGGCTCACTTTTCAGATAGTTCAATCGTTTTCATTCCATTTTTCTATTTTACACGATTATGTACCCCCCCCCCGTAAACCATCAGTAGAGCTTAGATAATAATGATAAAAATAATAATAATAATAATAATAATAATAATAATAATAATAATAATAATAATAATTATTATTATTATTATTATTATTATTATTATTATTATTATTATTATTATTATTATTATTATGAATCTCACACCAGTTGCCTGACGGTAACCGCTGGAGTTTGAGTGACAGCAAGTCTCCTCAAGTCTCCAGCCCTCCTCTCCTAGTACTCATAGGTCGCAGTAATTCTGCGATTTACAGTTTCACACCGGTTGCCCAGTGGTTATCGCTGAAGGCTGAGTGACAATAAGTCTCCTCAGATCCTCAGCTAACGTCTCCTCCCTCTTTCGCATATCATGAAAGAGCTACTATTCGTTGCAGTACTTATATCTCTAGCACCTTCCTCAGTATCCGTGCAGTTCCAAGTAGCGCTGTGGTCTGTACGGTCTCTATCCTCCCCCTAATCCCGATCTCCTCCAGTCTCTCCCTCAGCGTTTTGGGGACAGTTCCTAGTGCTCCCACTATGACCGGTACTACCCTGGTTTTCATGTTCCACATTTTCCTTAACTCCCTTGCTAGGTCCTAGTATTTTTCCCTTTTTTCACCCTCCTTCTTTTTTACTCTATGGTCTGCAGGCACAGCAACGTCTACTATTTGGCAGGCCTTCCTTTTTTTGTCTACTATTACTAAGTCCGGCCTTCTTGCCTGGATGAGGTGGTCAGTTTGGATGTCAAAGTCCCACAGTAGTTTGTGGTTGTCATTCTCCAAAACTGCCTCTGGCTTGTGCTGATACCACTTTTCCCCATGGTTGAATCCCATTTGTTTACTTAGTTCCCAGTGTATCATCGTTGCTACTCTATCGTGTCTGTGCTTATACTCCTTCTGGGCGAGCTGACTACATTCACTAGTTATGTGGTTTACTGTCTCATCTCTTTCACCGCACATGCGGCATTTGCTGTTTGTCTGAGTTCTGTCGATTTTTGCTTTTATGTAGTTTGTCCTTATGCTTTTGTTTTGGGCTGCCATGATGAGCGATTCTGTTTCTCTCTTAAGGTTCCCCTTTCGTAACCACGTCCATGATTTCTCGTCTGCTATATCTTTTATCTGTCTTTTAAACTCGCCGTACAATTTTTTCCCTTCCCACTTTTCTTTTCTAGTTTGCTGTACTGTTCCATTGTTTTCTACTTTATTGTTTGTTGCACTATCCCTCGCGCTCTTTATGATTTCTTCACTATTTGTTTGCACATATCTATCTAGGACTACTTTAGCTCTCTGGACACAATCTTCTATGCTGATGAGCCCCCTCCCACCTTCTTTTCTCTTAACGTATAGCCTATCTGTATCATCCCTAGGGTGTAATGCTTTATGCATCGTCATAAGTTTCCTTGTTCGCCTATCCATTGATTGGAGCTCTTCCTTTGTCCATCCTAGGAATGGTCCTGTATACCTAACTACTGACACAGCCCAGGTGTTCATTCCTTTTATTAGATTTCTGCTATTTAATTTGGTTTCTAATATTTTCCTTATCCTTCTGAGGTATTCTCTCTTAATTTTCTCCTTCATCTCTTCCCGTTTTATCGTGTCACATTCAAGGACACCTAGGTACTTGTATCGGTCTTGTGCAGTCAATGCCCTAATCTTGCTGTTGTCCGGAAGTTCAATTCCCTCAGTCATTGAAAGCCTTCCTTTATGCATCACCATGATTGCGCATTTTTCTATCCCAAACTCCATTCCTATGTCCTCACTATATTCCCTCACTTCGTTGAACAGAGTCTCAAGCTCTCCCCTGATTTTTGCAAACAATTTAATATCGTCCATGTACATTAAGTGGTTGACCTTTCCTTTTGTTTTAGAGAAGTGGTATCCTTTGCTGTTTTTCAGGATTCTGTTAAGCGGTATCATTGTTAGAACAAATAATAGTGGGGACAACGAGTCTCCTTGGAAGATTCCCCTTTTTATCCCTACCTCGGCTAGTTTGTCCCCTGCGGCTGTCAAATCTACTTTCCAGTCTTTCATTGAATTACCAATGAATTTAACCACCGGTTCACTAATTTTGAACATTCTAAGGCATTCGAGTATCCAGCTATGTGGAATCATATCGTATGCCTTTTTGTAATCTATCCATCCCATTGCGATATTCTTTCTCCTTTTCCTTACTTCTTTTAAGATCATCTGGTCTATGTAGAGTAAATCGTTTGCCCCTTTGGTTCCTATCCTACACCCTTTCTGTTCTTCTGGTAGTAGCCCCCTTCTATCCATTGACATGTATATTCTCTCTGCTATTTGCCCGGTCAAGATTTTCCACATAAGTGGTAGGCAAGTGATTGGTCTATAGTTGCTTGCTATGTTCCCCTTCCCCAGGTCTTTTTGGATGAGGGTGGTTCTGCCTTTAGTCATCCATTCTGGTGCTTTGCCTTCGTTTAGACAATTTTGGAGTAGGTGGGTGAGTCTGCCGTGTAACGTGGTGAACTTTTTGAACCAATACCCATGGATCCCGTCGGGACCCGGTGCTTTCCAGTTGGCTACTTTCCTAAGAGTATGTTTCAATGTGGTTTCATTCAGTACTATTGGTTCTCCCTTGTCTATATCTTCTAGTTCTTTTCTCATGTTTCCTAACCATTGCGGTGTTACATTGTGTCTTTTTGGGTGCCCCCATATGCTATTCCAATAGTTCTTGGCCTCTGTGGCATCTGGTTTTATGTCCTGCCTTCTTTCCCCATTTAAATCTTGGTAAAACTTTTTCTCATTGTTTTGGAATGTGCGGTTTTGTGTGTATTGGGCCGTTCTTAGTCTGTATCTTTTTAGTCTTGCCTCTTTAGCTAGTCTTTTCTGGTGTAACTCTTCGACTACAGTTGCGATGCCTTTTTGCGCTACCTTATATTTGTTATAAAGTCTTACTCGTGGTCTGTCTGTGTGTGGTGTATTTCTAAGCAGTACTTCGCCTCTCTGTAGTTGGGAGATCTGCCTTTGTAACCTTCTTTCCCAGTTGGGTTTCCCTTCCCTATTATTGCCCAGGTTCCTATCTTGTGTTGTGAAGCTTTGTGCTACCATTTTCGCCCCTGCATAAATTAGGTTGTTGAGTTCTAGGAGGGTGTCTGTTTCTATGTGCTGTAAGAGGCAGTTGACCTGTTCGGTCACTTCTCCGACTTTCTTTCTGTCTTTGTCTCTTTGGGAGGGGATTGTTGTTTTCTCTCCTCGCATGATCTCTTTCAAAGCTTGTATTTTGGTTTTCTCTTCTTCCGTTGGTGCCTCGTCATCACCCTCTGGTGCGTAGCTTACTGTGGGGGTCTCATGGGGGATTATTCTAGTTTTGTTATTGGTACTAGTTGTGCTGGGGGGGCATTTTTCAGATGTGTCACCTGAATCTCTCTCTACATTAATGCGAATCTCTAGTAGTTCAGTCTCAGACAACCATTTCTTCTTTTGAATTTGCTTTACTTGGTCAGCAAGGCGTTGGTTCGTATTATTATTATTATTGCCTGGTGGTCCCAGCTGGAGACTGACAGTAAGTCTTCTCATCCTCAGGTTTCTAGCCCTCCTCTTTGCACTCTCACTGTTAACTTCAGTGCTGTTGTTTACAGTATCAAATCACTTGCACGATGGTTATCGCTGGAGGCTAAGTGATAGTAAGTCTCCACCCCTCCTGTCATATCTCCTTCACCTATTACAACAGCGCTATGGTTCGTACCTCCACCATCATGTGATGTTTGTTTGTTTTTTTCTTTGTTTTTCTTTCCTTTTCTCCCTCCTAGGCCACTGCTAACGGCTAGGGGTCGTAGATCTCATATTTGTAGTACTTCCTCAGCATAATTATCAATATTCGTTTAATTGCAAGTTTCACGGCTGCTGCACCTGGTTTCACAAAGCAACTGAGTCTCGAATGGCAAGTGTTTCTTCACATTAAGAATATTGAGAGGATGCCCTGATTTCAAAAGAACGCAATATTTTGTAGTTTTTTTGCACGTTGCTTACCTTGAATCTGTTCAAAAAGGTGATAAAGATAATTTTTGATAACGCCCTATGATACAAGAAAAAACACTTTAGTTCTTGTGTAAGCGTTCCATATTCGCCAAATCTTTACAACTCGATACTCCATCATCTTTCCTGTTCACCTGAAATCAAAAAAGGTTATTCAAGTGTGTTTGTTTGTATATATCTGTGAGTGTGCGTGTGTGTGTGCTGTGAGACTACTCAATACTCTATTTTTTTTTATTAGAATGTGTGAAAATTTGCAATAAACAAAGTAGTCACGAGTCTTTTTCCTTTTCCACATTGTCTACATTCCCATATTATATCGAATCTACATGCTTTCTCCACACAAACACACACACACACACACACACACACACACACATATATATATATATATATATATGTTTGTGAGTGAACACTAGAGAAAGCAAGCAACGTTCCTATATTTGGATATTGAAATCAAGGATTGAATTTTTATAAATAGTTTGGTAAACAAGATCCATTTCTGTCCTGTGTCTTACAAATGCCTTTCAGAATAAATAGTATTTCGTCTTATATATTTTACAGAATAATATTATGAGAATATTTGAGAATCGCAAGACTTGCTTTTGGATTTATTGATTTTATACTGAAAATTATTCCTTCAGTTATAAGGATGGTCAATCAACGCGCCGAAATTAGTGAGATATTTAGACGATTTAATAAAACCATGATTAGACATTCTGATTCCTTTAGAATTTATCAGCTTGGCTATGATGAAATTATAACGAAAATTAGAGAGTATGTTGACGAAAATATAAAAATAGAAATAATGAATAATGCATGTTAAAATGAATAAATTTGTATTAAATTTAGCGGAATTATGTAACCAAAAGAGATAGATCCAGTTTTAGTCAGTACTGAAAATAGTTGCATTGATTAGAACCAGGGAAAGGGGAAAACATTTGGCTCTGGTCCATTTGTTTATCTAATAGGCAGTACGTATTGACTTGACATAGCAAAGCCCAACACAGGTGTGAGTGATAATTGGAACATTGAATTGTGTCAATTTTCCCAAATAATTTGGGTCTCATTACTTTAAAACTTAGCATTAAAAATCCTGAATTTTGACCAGCGGTACCGGTAGAAGGTATACAACTGTTTCTTTGAAATTTTCGATTTCTTCTGATCTTTTTTTTTTAGATAGGGGAATACTATTATGTAAAATTCTTTTGCAAACGGCATGTATCCAATATTGTCATGGGCCAGCGTGGAAAGGTAATGCCAATGAACTCCACGTCACTTTACTTGGAGAAGGGGGGGTCTATGTCCCTATGGCAGGCCTGGTAAGCCTGGAGTGGATTGTTATTGATCGCTTGAATGTAAAATAACGGGTGGGAGAGAGTGGATTGAAGTAATAACTCCCCGCCCACGACACTTGGGGTATGAATAGAAGATCATTTTAAATCGTGGTATGTCAATGCACAGAGATCACGGCCAGGATTCGAACCAGTTATTGATTTTGTTCTCCAAGCAGGTTATCAGACCTCCATTTGAAACACTTATTTCACGTAAATATATTCACACTAACACATACACACACATATCTAAACACACTAATACACACATACACACACAATACAAATTGGGATGCATTTCAAGCCACTATTTTGCTTACATATACCTACTCAAATACACCAGCACATACACAAATACACCCGAAGACACACAAATACATATGCACATACACACAAAATCACATACGCACAGATTCACACACACTATACCAATTGGGATGCCTCGTCCTTTGTGATAGAAAGGGAAGCGCCACACGGATTCGAATTTTATGATTTCTATGGAGAAATCCTCATTCGGGACAACCGACATATAAGTAAACAAACAGCTGTTTTGTTTAGTGATCGAATTTTCACAGATGATGTCAAAAAATAATCGATGTCGATGGCCACTTCAGCCTTCAGAATGGCATGAATGAGATGATGTAGAAAAATATTAAAAAAGGAAAACATGAACACACACCTAAGTCTGTATTGAACACAAACCTAATTTTATATTGTGAACTTTCTCAAACCCCACCTCTTTCTCTCTCTCTCTATATATATATATAGAGAGAGAGAGAGAAAGAGAGAGGAAGACCGTTAGATTTGTCTTCAGCTATCGATTAATTGAAGTGCCGTAATATATCAGCTGAGCCTCTCTAAGTTGATGAAGGACTGTTGGCTAATACGTTTAATTTCCCAGTTCCTAAACCGAAGAATTTTTTTTTCTCAGGTTACTTCGTTTTATATCGAAAACGTAGCCTTTTTCTTCAGCATTTATTGTTTCACAGCCTATGTGCTGTGTTCATAGGTGTCGTACCTTTGTGGAAGTATGAGTGCTGGACGATATATATTTTATAATGTGATTCCAAATAACACTATGATCGGACATATATCAGATTACCCAAATGGGTTAATGAAGTGTCTTATCCAATATAGGAATTTGATGCTTAATAATCATAGAGGTTAGAAAAGGAAAGAGAATTTGTAAATGACAATAGTGTTGGTTTTAGGGAGATTTGATGTCATGCATCGTTAGTGATAATAAGATAAGAGGATTTAAGGCTTTTTTTTTACCTATTTCATATGTTTTTTTTTTAATTCTCGACTGGAGTTGTGTATAGAATTACGATGTATTTATTTGCTGACTCGTCTTGTAAATAATTCTGGTACATTTGGTTAGAATGTGACAGGCTATTGTAGCGGAAAACCGTCAGCCCACACAGTCAAAGTAGGTTTCTCCAGTTTTCAAGTTAGTCTGGCTGGACTGTATATGTATCTATCACATGGACTGGCTGCAAAAATGAAATTCATGAGTTAAAAACATAAATATTTACGCCTTATTATATGTAGTAAGACTTTTTTTAACTCACTCTAAATATATTTTGAAGGGGTTCAATTTTCTATGTAATTATATGCAAAATTGATCCCTTGTTTGCATCCGGTAGTATCTGTATTTGTTATTTGAAATTCAGATTTTTCAAGTGATCAATGCCCCCAAAAAGGTAGCTGAAGTAACTTTTTTTTACATTTTTTTTCATCGATCACCCCCAATATGGTATGCAGCCAAAAGACGTTGGTCACGTATTGATCAATGTTTTTTTTTTCTTGATATCATTGATTAAAAAAAAATAATCCATGGGGAGACGAGATAAGATGATCTCTATCGATTTAATCTTTGCCGACGACTATTTTTGATGATGATCTCATAGCGGGGAATACATTTGCTATTTGAGTAAGTGAGATAAATTGACTGGACTTCATGTCAGTTCAACGTAGGTCAAGTCGATGCAAACAATGTTAACCGTGTCCACTGGTAAATCAGCACGATACGGCGTAGTTTGTCATCTCTGTTAAACGATATATCAAGGGCAAGATTCATGCAGTTACACCCAAAATATATCGAGTAACAATAATACTGGATGGTGCAAAAGTAACAAAGAGATTCGATAAATCATAATTTTTTCTATTTTAATGCTTTTTCTTTTTTCTTTTCCTCAGATATATAAAGGGAGACCTATTTATCCATTGTGGATGACATTAAATCAAACAGTATATTCGCGTTATTAAAACGTGGCGAAACCATCATTTGAGTCCAGAATTCGTTGTTTGTTCGTTGTGTGATTATCCATGAACAGGGAAAGCACGTTAAGTGCCAAATGCTGAAAAATCCTTTCCGTGAGCGAAAGGGCAGGTATCCTTTGAGGAATGTTTTCCAGGAATTAGTAGAGCTGAAAATGATGGGTATTTGAAAATAATATAATTTTCCAAACAGGTTGATTGAATTTCTCTTGGTCATATATTTCATTAGTTAATTATTTTTTTTAACTGTTAGAATGAAAGAAAGATATGAATGCTTTAAATTACTTAGTGACTTTGGGGTTCAGATTCAATATTTAGGCTTTATCACCAATGACCACCTTGCCAGCAAATGTGTATTTTTGTGTCGAGAAAGAAGATAAACACAGATGTTTAAACGCTGTCTGATTTCTTCTCTTCTTAGTACGTAGGGAAGCCATTTTCATAGCTTTTGAATGTTCCCTAAACCTGGTCAACAACGACTTTCTCTCTCTGTGTCCAGAAAGTGTCAAGAAAGAAAACATAGATGTTGAAATGCTGTCCGATGTCCCTTCCTTTTAGTTCATAGGGAAGCCATTTTCTTGTAAATAACGGATAACAGTTGATTGATTGTATAAGCAATAAAAAAGAGTTAACTCTCCAGAGTTATATGCTTGTAACATCTTCCCAACATTATGCCAATGATGGTTGGAACTGTTGAATTATCTAAATAAAGGAGATGTAAGTAGTAACAGACCGACATTTTGGAGTGCCTTGAAGTTTGAACTGTTGTGGGAACCCTTTCCCAAGCAGCAACGAAGGGCAAGAACTAACAAGGTTAGGAGTGGTCTGGGTGACTATTGTTATCTTCTTCAATCAGATTTGGACGAATCCACGGCTATCTATCTATTACTTTCTATTTTGAAACATTTCAAATGCTTTTTTTGGTATGCATGCACCACAATGATAGAATCATATTTTATCTGTTTTGTACTAATATAGTTGTAAAAAAAGTGGATCGTTACCATTTTATTAGGTCTATAGTGTGGTATCAAGCCTCAGAGTAAGCACTCATTGGAGAACGTTGCTTCTGAGACCCCACTAGAATGGAGGGCGCTGAAGCTTGAGATTTGTTCGTTTCATTGTGGATCCGTCACCAAAAAAATAAGTGTAAATGCTACCGGGCACAAACTGAGCGATCGATTTAGCATAAACTTACATCAAAAATTGACCCATCCATTAAAAAGCCTATTCACCAGTGTGATTTTAAAAAATTAAGTCATCACCAGAAGTGAATGTTTGAACTTTCAGCCCTCTAGCACCATCAAAGTGACCCGTACGCACACTAAATACATACCCAGTCAGCCAGCCAGACGAACTTAAAAACCGAAGAGACCTATGTTGATGGTTTTTTTTGTGACAGCAATCTTTACCGCTCCCGTCTTTTGTTAGGCAGTGATCGCTAACTTTTTTTTTTGCACACATAATAAGTAGTAAATGTTTTAATTTTCGGCCCTCTGGCTCCACTGATGTGGCCTGTACATGTAACATATACATAGCTTGAAAGTCAATCAGGCAGAACCACTCAAAAACTGAAGAAAGCCACGTTGGTGGGTTGACTGTTTTGATTAGTGGTTGGCGCTCGTTGGTGAGATATGGAAGTATGTGTGAAAATCTTCTAGCTTTTTGCTCACAAAACGCCCTTTCTAACCATCGATAATCTAATCTTGCATGAAGGCAAAACCTGTTCTCATCACTGAACACTACAGAGCCCCGTTCGACCCCCACCTCCAGATAACCCCCTTGCAACACAATAGACGACGTATGTGACAGTATTGAGGTGTTTGTGGAAGTCTGGGAGAGGCACACGGGCACGGGGTCCTGTTGCAAGTAAACCATTCCGAACGGTCTGTGTTGATACCACTGGGACCACTTATATTCAGTGCTTCCATAAATACTGTTACAAGTTCATATCATGTATATTTTCTGGTATTTTCTCATATAAGTGATCGTGTTTTGTCAATAGAGAAGTTTCTAGCTCTCCCTTTTCTTCTTTCCAGTTATATGATTAAGTAAATATAGTATTTAACTATGGAATGAGATGTTAAAAAACCAAAAACCAAAACAGAATCACGTTGATTGGCCTTTATAAGGCTGTTGATTAACTTCCTGTTATTTTCAAACAGCTCAAACCATTTGGGGTCAGTAGGTTGTCTCTGTTTAGCATCATAAATAGATTCATTGTACATTAGACTAACGAAGACGTATAACAACCAGGCCGTTCTTGCACAGTAAGGACCTCTTTTCTATTCTATCAACTTTTATTTTAATCAACGGATACATGCGTAACAGTACTTATGACAGAACTACGAATAGTCATGAGTGAAAGCATCTGAATCATTGATAAGAATAATATCATACGGAAGAGGTGTAATTCGCATAGCTATAACGATGCAGGCAATGGAATCAGTCGTAGCTGTTTATGTTCACCTTGCAAAAGGCTGCTATAGATAAAATTGCAGATTGGACCTCCGAGCATTAGGAAGGCAACCAGTCTAGAAGAAGGATACCTCTAATTCCAAATCAGGGAGTAAAGCCCTCGGGGCGGTTGACTCATTCACTTACCCATGCGCTATATCATCCATAGCTGAGCAAAGAGCTGGATCCATGCCTTTCGCAAGGGCATTTGTGGAATGTGAACAAAAAACTGTCCCAGCTGTGCTTTAAATGCACATCTCTTAATGATTGGAAGCATGTATAAATCACTTACTTATTTGCCCTCAAAACTTAATCATACATACATATACGTTGGCACTCTACTTTTACTTAACTTAATGTTGAATGTATTGAGCACTTTATGAAGTGAATGTCATTACAGAATGGACATATGATCCGACAGAATGATTATGAATTGCATTATATTATATTAAAACACTATTTAGAGTGATTTCCCGTTATTACACGGTGATTTGGGCTTCGACAACGAAAATCCAATGAACAATTAAAGAAAATGTAGCAACCCTACTTTCTTTAAGTGTTTAGTCTATTTATGTTGCCCAGGCCAATTGATACATTCACTGCGTAAAACAATAGAACATTTCAATATGATATAACGCAATTTATAATCATATACTTATATATATATATATATATATATATATATATATATATATATATATATATATATATATTCATATATGTATGTATTATTGTGTAATCCGCAGACAGCTGTATTGTTGTATTACAACTCTTCAGTGTGGCTATAGACTATCCGTTATCCCATCCAGTACTACGAGGTAGGATTGAAACCTTCGCTTCAGAGGCTGGGATCCTACCTCTGGACGGTCAGTAAAGTCGAATTTAAGCGATATATTTATTTACAGATATATTCCCCATCTACCAGAGTACTCTGTTCCTATATTGGAAGAGCATTGCATTAGCTTCTCCAACGCAATAAATCTTTCAGACAATATTTTTCTCATCTCTGATCCAGACATCTTCACAGATACATATATTCTATTCAGAAACAATTGATCCATAGTTAAATAGTCATTAGCGGCGCGAGGATGTCTGCATAAGAGATAAGAAATATATTGTCTGTGAGATTTAGTGAAAGGAACAAGTGGAGTTAATTAGGGGAGGGGAGAGAAGTGAAGATAAATCTGGATGTGAAAGTGAATTACCGCTATAAATCAGTCAAAAGTGTCAATTAATGAGGAAAAAAGAGAAGAAAAGTTCTCGAGAAGAAAATCGATCCAACAACATGAGCGTCCGTGTGCAGGGGTTGAACGAGGCATTCGATTAGGCATTGTCATCCAGGGTCATGGGTTTGAAAGTTGGAATGTCTTAGCTAATAAAGGGTAACGTTGCAACACAGCTGTTTTCCGTCAGCCTAAATGAATTTTCCTTTATAAAAGCACTGGAGAAACCGTTCGAACCCATCAAAAGCACAGGTAGGTATCTTTAAATCGAATGTATTACAGCCTCCAGTATATATATATATATATATATATATATATATATATATATATATATATATATATATATATATAAATAAAAAGTGGCATTTTGGATTATTATTCCTCTTAATGTAATGATTTGGGTATCAAAATTATGATTGAATCAATTAATTGTTAGTATATCTCTGAATTTTTGAGATGAGGTATTATTATTATTAATATTCGGACCATCCTCATCTCGGTTGTTTTTCATACAACGTTTCGGCCGTTGCACTCTACAGCCTTCGTCAGGTATCATCTGGTAGATGTGGGGAAGTAACAAACCGAACCCTTTATTCATCGGACGGGGGTATATTGACCGTACTCCCCTCTTAGCATTAGTAGTATTGTTATACTGTCTCGCACTAAGTTCGAACCTAGAACCATCAGATTACTTTACAGTGATTTGTCTGATGCTGTAACCACTGCGCTATGTGTCAAGGTGCTAATTTTTAGGAGCCTTAAACCTCAGGTGACAGTTTTCATGTGTTTGATGTTATTGTTTTCTGTCTTTTATTATTAGAGGTTCCCATATGGTATCCATTTCAATGCTTGTTTCAGAGGGGTAGGTGGTCTCCCTTTTCTTTCCATGAATGATCAGCTATGCCTGACTTGTTGGTTTCACCTTTGCTCACCGCTTTTCGGTGTTCTTCCACCCGAACCTTCAAGGGGGGGGGCATGTTTCACTTGTGTATTTGTGCCCACAGCTGCACGGTATTGAGCATACACAGTTTTTGGTGTTCGATAACCTCTCCCGTACTAAACCACCCACTGAGTTATCGTTGTATGAAAAACAACCAAGATGAGGATGGTCCGAATATCAATAGAAACAATTAATTCTTGTTGTATTTTATAGTTTTATTTGGGTAGTTGAAAACTATACTGGTTAGTAAATATTTGTCTGCATAGCATTGACTCCCTTATTATGTATAAAGTATTTATTAGTATTCAATATTTTCTATCTAGTATTTAGTAATGAATGAATTAAATTTATGGTGTGAATTCAAGTCGGCTTTAGTAGGTGTGGTTGTTTATTATCATCAGTTGTTATTGTAGATGTTATTTGTTTATATTTTATTATTTTTGCATTTAAGCTTTCATTTATGTCTACATTTTGGCATAATTTCGTTTCTCTGATATATATATATATATATATATATATATATATATATATATATATATATATATATGGACTAGTATCCCAATAAATTTGATGTATAATCAAGAAGTAAGGGAAAGCCACTCTAGTAAGAGATCATTTTATATTAAATAGCTTTTATCTATATTGTGAAAAAGGTTTTGTGTTCATAGTTGTACTTCTCAGCTCACAGAAAATGTTTCTCTAACCAGTTTCAATGAGCTTATCAAGAGAGAAACGTGTGTCATTAAGGTGATGGCTATTGGAGAAAGGATCCTGTATCAAATCAAATATGCCATCTGTGACAGGTGAAGTTCTTTTTATGTATCATGGTATATGGTCAGTGAGTAAGAGGTCCTTAGAATTAGGGAGTGGTGAGTATGAGCCCCTTGTCAAGTTTTTGAGTGTATAGGGGATGATAGTAGTATATGCATACATCCGTACATACACATGAAGAATACCCACATCTACACACATACGCACACACACACACGCACATACGTACATATATTAACAAATATACATAAATACATATTTACACACACACACACAGACACACACACACACACACACACACACATATATATATATATATATATAAATATATATATACATATATATGTATATATATGTATATATATATATATATATACCTTATACATATATACCATATACACATACACGCGTATTCACGTACGAATACAGGATTTAAAGTTCTAATTATGAAGTTATGACTAATTTTTATTTGCACTTGAGTTTGTATACGTAATAAAGGTAGGGTTCCTGTTTTTCCTCTGAGAAAAAAACAACATTTCATCACCTGGTGAAGGTTAGATTCCTTGGAAAACCATTCTGTCAAACAGGCATAATTATAAAGAGAAACTGACGTCCATGTTTACCTTGGATGAATTGCAATTAAGGTTTCAGTTCAGCACTATAGGTACATTGTAAATAGATACCCCCTTGAGAAACCTTCCAGTGATATTTCCTTTCACTAACTGACAAATTTCTGCTAAGTTTGAAAGCACGCGTAATGAAAAGAAAGGAATGAAACTTTTCTCCTCTGGTTTATGAGCTCAGTCCACTGATTGTACCTACCTTGTTTTTAAACACTGATTCGTTGTTGTCCACAATGATTACGATAGCAATACGATTTGTTTTTCATTAATTTTTTTTTAGTTTGGCCTGAAGAGGCTTGCAGTAGGATTGAAATTGTGCTTTGAAACGTTCAATTGAAATTGAAATTGAAATCGAGTTGAAATTTGAAATCTAAATTGAAATGCAAATTGAATTGAAATGTTTAAGGTTGCATTTGAGTTCGTATTAACTTAAGGGGTAGCGTTAGAGTTATGCTCTTAGAAAAGCACATTTTACTGTCAGGCTAGGGTTAGATGCCAAAAAAAATACTGCCAAGCTGGCATAAGCACTGAGAGGAAATGAAACTAAAGTAAAAAAAAAAAGAAAAAGAAAAAAAAAAGATTTTCTTCATCAAATTTTGAACTCAGTCAGCCGACTGGATTTACCTTGTTCCCAAACACTGGTGTATTGTTACCCTCACTTATTTCTTTAGCGATGAAATTATTTTTTCATTCAAGTGCGATACAAACTGCATAGAAAGCGAGGAACATTTTTCTTGTAAAGTTCTCCTTTAAATTATGACATTTCGAATATGCTTTTAATTTCCCCTATGTTTTTTTAATTATTATTATTATTATTATTATTATTATTATTATTATTATTATTATTATTATTATTATTATCATTATTATTATTATATCCATGTATATAAACTGACGGGAAATAAAAATTGCAGCATCTGGAATGTAAGTTTCAATTTACTCAGGATCAAACATACAGATTGTAATTAATTATCACGTACACTGATCAACCCGTTCACAGGTTCCAATATAAAGGGTGTATCAACTGTAATGAAAATTCAAATTAATACACTTGGTGTTAACTAGGTTCCGTATTCTTGCATGCATATGATCATGCAGACGGCAAATGCAATCCTGCAATACATTACTCTATGCTTCTTTTGCCCGTTGACGCAATTAAGCAATAGTTGGAAGCGGGCTGACTGAACGAAGCAGGTGTCTTCCCATTATGACCGATACATGCTCAATGGGATAAGTCTGATGATTGCATCAACCAGGGAAGATCCTGCAGGAACAACACATCACCCTCCTGTTGCAGGAATGGCAGTAGAACATGTTGAACAATGCTCTGGTGCTGGTCAACTTTCCTCCTACAAACACAAAAGGCAAGAGAAAGAATTGTAACTTATGGCACCCCACACCAATGATGCAAGGGTTTAGCTTCTGTGTTGAGGGTGAATATACTCTGGAATACTCAGGTCTACGTCGCACACGCAAACGGCCATGCCTTGCATGGAAGTAGAACCTGTTCTAACTACTGAACACTTCTGGGCGCCATTCGATCTCCAGGGTAGCCCTTTCACGGCAACACAGGTATTGTAACATAAAAAATATAAGTCTGGCTAGAGGCATGTAGGCATGGAGTCCTGTTGCGAATAAATGATTCTCAACGGTCAGGGTTTATACTCCTTGGGCCATATTTGCTCTGATCTTTGCTGTTGACTCCGCGCAGTCTGCTACTGCTGTCCTGAAAATGCGTCATTTTGGCGAGCTTCTGTATTAAGATGGCGTCAAAATCCAGGTCTGTAAGTGTAGGAGTGTTTATTTGGCCAAAGTTGCCTACATCAAAGCCTCACTGATGAGTCGTGTCCAACATGCGCATAAATTATGCGTAAAGACGATCCAGCTTCACTAGGGGTATAGTTCTGACCGACCTCAAACGGCTCTAATTAAACAAAAAGAACATGTGTGCGTCTCTGTGTCTCAGCCGCTATCAGTACTGGACTCTTGTATCACACCAAACCTTATTGCAACATGCGTTACCGTCTAAAGCTCGGATGCAGGCCGTTGCACTGATGTTTGTCACTTCTTCACAAGATGGCCGAAGGCTTATATCCAACTGAGCCCCTATCTACAACCCCCTAGCATACATATATTGGACCCCGATCAAAATCAACATCGTCTTTCATTTTCGGCAATATATATATATATATATATATATATATATATATATATACATACATATATATGCATATCTGTATACATACATATTCAAATATAAGCACGTATATATACATGTGTATATGCATGTATATATATATGTTACACATATCATGTGTGTGTGTGTGTATATATATATATATATATATATATGTATATGCATACATATTTTTCATACACGGGCAGGGGGATTAACCGAGTATCTGATTGAAGAGCCAACCACTTAAATGGAGAAAGAAAATGAGCCTTGTGCAGAATTTGAATCTGCGTCAACCATAAAGCAGTCTTAACTCAACTCTGCTCAAACGATTGAGCTACGAGAGCCTTCTGTAAGCAGGAGTTCGAAACAGTGCACTTTAAACCCCCATCTCTGTATTCTGCGGTTGGAGGCATAAATATCTACATACATAAGTGTGCTCTCATCTGTGCTGACACTATATAATTCCATTGTCGGGCGAAATATGTTTCCAAATATTTTTTTATATAATTATGATATTTTGTCCGACATAAATTGCCCAATCTAATACATACATAAAGTAGCGATTAAAAAAAGGAACGATTTATTCAAATATAGTCCTCAGTGATAGTATTGTCACATGATCTCGTAATTTATAGAAATCATAACCGTCGATGTGTACGAAAAAACTTGTATCAAATGGTCATAGAAAAGAGATATCCGAGAAAAATCTTGATCTGAATAAAATAAAGTAGACAAAAATAAGAGAACAGATATGCTATATCATTTTTATGATTTACTTTACAAAACAGCTATTGAACATTTGTGAATGATTTAGCTAAAACTATTCGTATGGAGAATAGAGATCTTTATTAGCAATAACGTCAGTGCGGCGACGCCCACGGGATATGATAAGTTTCTTGCATAGATTTTTTCTAATTTGTCTTACATCATTTTCCCATAAATCGACTTGGTCTTTGTTCCTTAACCTTATTCTTCTATTATCTTGCACAAATTATCGATTGGGTTCGAGTCGGGACATGGAGTAGGTCTTCTTATGACTCCAATGTTCTCTTATTCAAAAGAAAAAGAATTCTTATGTACGAGTGTGACAGGAGACGCTGTCTTGTGTAAAAATGGTTAGCTGTGTTTTGTGTAAAAATGGTTAGCTTGTTCGGGGGTGCTTGAAGAGGAGTAATGGTAGATTGCATCAGTATGTTCAGTCATACCTGAACACTTATAACTCAAGTCTGTCGCCGTTAAGACGTCAAAGGAACTTCCTGACGCCAGATCGAACTAAATCTAGCTTTATTTCATCACTGAAATGAATTTCAGATCAATTCTCATCCTTTCAAACAACGTGTTCTTCGTAATAATCAAACGTAGCCCCATTATTCTTTTTTTATTCATTATAGGTTTAAAATGTAAAGAACAAGCATTCAATCCAAATTTGTCCGACCCTCAGGATAATGTACAGCATCTCACCTGCGTATTGGGATCAGCTTTGATTTGCTTTGGAATTTCTGCTGCAGTGTTGGAATTATAATTAATGATACAGTTTTTAATTATTCTAATCTTCATAAAACTTGTTTTACGTGGTTCGTTATAGTTCGTTTAAAAATGAGCAGATGGAAAATGAAGTCCTCTTATGCATATAAGATAGAAAGATTTCGAGTGCGTGCGTACATGTGTATGCTCCTGTGTGAGTGGATATTGAAATCATGTATGTGTTTCAGTCTGAGTGTAATTTTGTGCGTGTTTTGTTCTGTTCCCAGGAGCCAAGAGAACATATCAAAGCGTGTGACCCAAAGGGGTCGAAGGCTGGTCTTTCATAAAATAATCCGAGAAGTATTGACAACGAAGGAATTAATATCTTATAAGCTGGTGGAAACTGATTATATTCTTTAAGACAGACATTTTGTCGGGATATTTCCTGTGTGTTTGTATATGGAAGTGGCGTACAGCTAAATCAAGTATGTGTGGGAAAATAAATTGACAAGGGGCTGACAAGCGTGGTCGATCGCTAGCCGAGGAGTGTGTGTGTAAGAGAAAGAGAGAGAGAGAGAGAGAGAGAGAGAGAGAGAGAGAGAGAGCGTGTGTATATGCATTTATGTGTGTAAGTGTATGCGTTTGTGTTCTGATGCCTGCTATGTATTTTGTGGATATATGCATGCGCATGTGTGCGTCTTACGTTATGGTAACTGCGCATTAAATGGACTAAGGAGCTGATTAAGAGTAAAAGAGGGTTGTCAACTGCTGCCCCCCTTTGGGCCAGGTTGAAAGTATCTCGTCTCATCAGGAAGGTAATTTCAAGTTAGTACAATTGAATTTCCTCATCGTTTGTTTTTTTGTGAGCAGAATGAAGCTGTATCTAACTTTCAATCAATAAACCTGTCTCCAGAGAGAAAATTGACACACGCACATCTTGAGGAATGAAATATAATAGACATATGGATTTATCTCATACAGACGTTTGTTCTAATCTACCAAGAATAGAGCAAGTTGCTTCCATTCACAGTTATGCATTTTCTTGAAGCGTTTTCATTTTAGGGCTGTCACAATGGGGATGCAAAAATCCACACATAAAACTCTGCATAATCTTGCATAAGGCTTTTTGGATGAAAAAAAAGATTTTGCTTCATCATGAAATTCCAAAACTCTTGATATTACATTCCTGGACCGGCCCAATCCCATCAGTCTTCATCTTGACAATGTATTTTCTGGTAAAAGTCACTTTGGCAGGTTCTGGAAACTCATGCAAGGCTGAAAATCTAGCTACTTATCGTTTATCGCTGGTTGATATCGTCATACGTCGTGAAAAATTTCTGGCACCTGACAAAAACAAAACAAAAATGCTCTTTTATTTTGTTCTCGAAATTTCTTTCAAATGAAGCTTTTTCCACGACTTTCAACAAAGTAGAAGTATATACCAACAGCTACAGTTGCTATAAGGTATAAGATCATGGGGCTATTATTATCAATAAAATGTACAGTACACAATATACAATGAAACACAATAATACCTTTATCTGAAATTATCCTCAAAATCAATTTGGTAATAGAAATAGCACAATCTTAATACTTCTCTGGACATGAAAGCAGTAAGGGATATTCATACGATTGTCCTCAGTTAGCTATGCGAATAGTTTGAATGTCCTGCGATGCCTTTGTCACAAAACAAAAGCGGTCTTTGGAATTCCAAACGGTTGAAATCACGAAATGGAATTGGCCAAAATGTCGTTGTCTGATTTTTACCGGATGGCTACACATTGCAATGCATCGAAACTGAACAAAGATATTTGGACTTTTCACGCCAGGGAAGATCATTCTATATTTGTCCTTTTGTGCCCATGTTCAACACAATGCCTCCTCGATTTTATTTGACGTGACTCTCTTTTCTACTTGATAGATACTTTGATGGTTTATCCTACGTGGCTTCTCTTTATTGTTTTATCCTTTTGTTTTTCGTCCAATCAGATAGTGTTTCAATTGACACGTCTTTTAACACATAATGTCCCAGGTTCGAATCCTGGTTTGAGTGAAGAGTATAGAAAACTATTCATTAGTAGCTAATTGTGCACGCCCTAAGCTGTGTGATTTGCATCCTGCCTAGTGGCTTGACAGAAAAATTTTTGAGAACATTCCTGGTCCTGACCAGATTTGAGACTTGCAAGGATCACTAAGCTGGCGCATGCAACAGAAACTGGGCCTTCATGCCTTTACCATTTTTTTTTACATTTGTTTGGAAAGCCCTACTATCTCCAATACGTGACAAACGCCCCTTAGCAATCAGAGAACCTGGGCAACTGACCGTGTAGCCGGTGACCAGGCCAGCCCTGGATACGGGTGCACAAAACAACAAAAGGCGTCACAGTGAGGGCTGCGTCCAGTCTGGTCTATTTAAGTCTCAACTCATTGAGAGCAGATGTTTTTTTTATAGTGACCTGAAGTTAAAAGTACAAATGGTGATTGCAAAGTCTCTGAAGCCATACAGTAAAGAAAAACAAGAGAAAAAAATAACAAAAAAAAAACCTCGAAGAAAATGATTCAGGCGACATCGGAGGAAATATGAATATTTTTGAGGTGAACTTTTCTGATGACATTGCATTTGAACTCCTATCGTCGTCTATTGATGCCCGAGCGAGGAAATACCAAAGGAATAGGACTATCAATCAACATTGTTAAAAGAAAATGTATGTTAATTAGTTGGAATTTCAAACCTTTGAATATCTTCATTGATGGAGGAAAAGTCCAAACATTTGATTATCTGGATATCGTCTTTCCTTGAATGGAGATGACTCTGTTGATACTAAACATGGAATTGGTCGATATTGGGACGCTTTTGATAAGAAGAAAATTCTTCTAACACCAGAAAGAATATCAGTCAAGATAGAAACTAAAATATGTAAAACGTTTATAACGCCTATTGTACTTTACGGTCTCGATTGGTCCGCGTGTAAGAAAAGATCTCTGCAAGTACTTGAAGTGTTACAAAATCACATCAGGCGCTCCGTGACCTCTCACAAAATGCAAGACCGGATCAATATGAATCATGTCAGAGAAGACATGAACCTCAGCACAAAAATATCCCGACTGAAAGAAAGGAAAGTATTTGGCCATACTAAAAGCAGACCAAGACGACGAGCAGAAGTATAAGTAGATAGAAAAGTTGGAGGTAAAAGAGAAAGAGGCGGATACAAGCAGCATTGGTTTGACGATATAAAATCGTAGACCTATATCTATACTCATGAGCAACATTGTAAAAGATTGCCCTTAATGCAGGAGTATCTGCATTCTGCAACATAGCGGAAGAAATGTTTTAGATGTGATCAAATTGTAATCAGGTAGTTGGAAATATTTCTCTTGAATTTTGCCAAGTAAAAGCGAAAAAGTAATGTAGAATATCACTGGCAACGAGAATAGATACTACTACCAATATCTCTGTTATATCTCTATAATACTAAAACTATCATATCTATTGGTGACGTACTATTGGTCAAAACCTTGCATAATATCTATGCACATTGTATTGGTATACCCCTAAAATGTGTAAACTCAGGGAATGTAACTACGGACGAGATTTTTTGCTAATTCTGACGGAACTCAGATAATTCTTACAATGCACCGTTTGGACTTCTTCGTGGTCACATATAGATTGACAGGATCAGACTTAGTATTAGATGGATCATCATTATTGGGGTGAGGACGAACACAGATGCCACATTATTCTCTTTTGTCGAAATAAAAAAAATAACGCGCTAAAAATTGCTGATACTAACTGTTGCCGAATAAACACAGTGATCAACGAAATCTCAGTGTAGATCTGGATTTTCATTGTATAATAATCGATATCAATATCAGTTTTTCAGCGTCCGTCGATAGATTAACACCTTCTAGAGATTGGCTGGACCTTATCATGGGTATCGTGGAACCAATACTTTCTGCAAATGTCTAGTTCGTCACATAATTTTATTTTTTGCCCGTATTTTTGCGTATGATTTGTGGAATTGTGAGTTGTGTTATCCAGCGCTTGTCTGACATTAATGCACCTTGTCCATTTGCCGTTTGAATTTTCAAATGGATTCCATTAAATATTTGATTGAAATAGGAGTATTTGTTTTTCCATTAATAGGCTACTGACATTGATTTTTATGTGATGAAACGTGTACAAAACTGCATCCAGGTTGTGGGGGATCATTTTGAACCTCAATTGTAAAGATAAATAGTATGTTCAAGTTGTATATTTTTGTATGTTGTATCTTTAAAGATTCGAAATGTAGTTTAGATACTAGTTGTCAAAAAAGATGCCTGCAAACTTTTCGAAACACCCTGTACATCGAAGAAAATATATTTGCGTGCAATTTCAGCATGTAATCGGCTTATGATGATTCACCGATCAATCACGCTCAGAGCTATTCCATCTGAGACGTCAGAAAAAGGAAATTGAAGTTTTAGCACCCCATAAATAAAACCGGAGACTCGGCAACTTGCAACCTTACTCGATCTTGGTCTATCAATCACAAAAGTTGATATGTTCGAATAATGATATTCCAAGTAATGGGGGTCTGCCGACCTTGAAAATCCACATTTGAATGATGATATTCCAAGTAATGAGGGTCTGCCGACCTTGAAAATCCACATTTGAATGATGATATTCCAAGTAATGAGGGTCTGCCGACCTTGAAAATCCACATTTGAATGATGATATTCCAAGTAAAGAGGGTCTGTCGACCTTGAAAATCCACATTCGAAATCATGGCTTCAGCAAGGTTGGAACTCTGCTGTATTACCGGGGAAAATGTAATCACTTATCAAACTTACCTTGGTCTGTCACAAGGCTACAATTGTTGGAACCCCCTGATATGTTTGAATTTTCCATACATTAGACTGATTACCGCTCTGGTGGGTTCGTGCTAGTTATCCGACTGTATGGAACACAATGTGCATCTATATTAGAGTAGTAACCGTAAAAAAAACGTCATTATTATTTATATATGAATCGACATTTTTGCCAAGGATTAGAGTATCTGTGCGCTCTACCAAGGATCAGGGGGTAGTACATGAGTGTTCTACCTAAGATCTGAGTGTACTATCTGTACAGACCCCTGGGACCAGAGTACAGTATCTGTGTGCTCTGCTTAGGGTCATAGTTTAGTATCAGTGCGCTCTCTTTAGGATCAGAGTGTAGTATCTTAATAATTACTTATGGTAGATTAGAGTGCTCCATAAGTGCACTCTCCCTATAATCAAAGTGTATTATCTGATCTCTCTCTATACAGTATCTATGTGCTCTGCCTAAGATCAGAGTGCAGTACCTGTGCGATCAGTCTAGGATCGGGGCATGGTATGCAGTTCACTTATGCTCCACATATTGCAGTAGTCGCCATTATTTAAACACGCTCCATTTGAGAGGGAAAATCGGAATGCAAGCCATCGGCACCTTCCTGGTCTACGCACCCAGGCTTCTCTGTCGGTTGATTACAGAAATGGCAATTTCAAATGGATCTCCTGGGGACCAAACGGATTAAAGAATAATTTAAAGGAACTGATGTCTTCATAGTTACTTATTTCAGACGATAGATTTTGATCGATGTATAAATAGTCTTTTGAGAAAGTTTTCCTTTTGTTGAAAGCATTTAGGCTGGCAGATGTAAAGCCATTCCGGAGATCAAAGTCAAGGATTTTGTTTATGAGGCAATATGTGGCAGCTGATCAACAGTCGATGCCAGCATATTGTTTTTATTTACTTTTAGCAATCCCAAGCAAAGCCTTTTCACATCAAAGAGTTAGTCAGAAGGGCGTCAATAATATTACAGAATCAAGACCAGTAAAAAAATGAAACTAAAAACATGTTAGAGATGTTTATAGATGTTATAATTGTAAAGTTGGAAACTAAAAAAAGACAAGTTTAAATGAAGACTAAGATGTCAAAAAAAAAAAAGAGAGTTCATTCAAATGACTTAAATGAGTAAAAAAAAAACCCTGATGAATGAAAAAAAGATTTACATTGGGTGAAGCATTTGTGCACACTGGATTTTATAATGATTGAACTCATTGGAAAAACATTCAAGAGGGACTTTATTCCACTTAACAGATGGTCTTGAGAAGAAACTATATGCATCTAACTCTTCATGACGTTAAAATAGAGAGATGCGCTCCTACCCTAGAGCAGTATGACAAATTGATATCCCAATCATATGGGGAGGGGGCTCTCAATTTGTGAACGGTCCTGTCAATGATCTACTCATAAAATGATTCGTGTGAATTTTTGTTTCTCTACCCGTAACAATGGACCCTTCCGTAATAATTCTTCTGATAAAAATATTTCCTACCTACCTTTTGAAACGATGAACTCTTCCACCGAAACTAGTTTGATCGGTTACTTTTTTCAAGAAAAATTATCTAATAAGAATCCAAACAAATCCAAATGTGATTTTTCAAAGAGATTGAATCGAACCTATCGGTAAATTGTCTGATTGTTGAAATTTTGAAAACTTTTTTTTTGCTGAAAATAATTAAGTGCATAATTATAATTCGATTAAAATTTCATTTGATCAAAACAAGGTTATAAAGCAACTATCTTTTTTTTACAATAAAATATTTATCAAATCAAGCTTTTTTACAAAAAAAAAACAAATACTTAGTTTTTGTCTTTTTTTAACGGAATAATTACATAGATTTAGTTTGGTCAAAGGTTTATTGAATGGAAACAAGAATATGAAATAACTAATTTCAAGAACATAAAAATCTCACAAGTTCTAGGAAGAAGAGCATGCAATAAATGCATCCACCTGATAGTCACCCATGGAGCTGAAACATAGAACCTGACCAAAAGATTAGCCTTTAAATTGAAAACCATGCAAAATGCACTGGAAAGAATCATGCTCAACCTTACGTAGAGAGATCACAGGACAGCATGGTATTTTGACTACGGCACTTGCTCTACCCAAGCAGCCAATCGTATAAGCAGTGACCAGGCTCGACATTGCTTCGGGGATCACACGAGAACCGGTGTATCCAACGAGATTTGGTTGTGTCTTATCAAATACACATCACTGGTTCGTTCGACCATTGATCAACGTTCAGAGCACTCAGAATACGTACGGAATTTTTTCAATAGAGACGAAAGTTTTTCATTCAGATCAAATTTGAATTGCTTCATAGCATTCATAAGAAAGGAAGGATAAAGAGAGTGAGCGAAGAAAGACGAATATTTTTCATTTTCTACGTCATACTAATTCATATTTTTTCCCTTTTTAAGATCAATTCTCAAGATAAAGAAAAGAAAATGTTTGAAAGAAAGAAAGATGGAAAATAAAAAAGTAGACTATACAGTGTTTATAACTGATGTATACATAGTGGAATGTATTGTTTGCCTGCACTGATGTTACATGCACCACCGGTTCGTTCACGTGTGTGACAGCATGATAAACTTTGTGGGGTGTGTATATATGTATGTGTGGGGGACTAATTTGATATTTAACCTTGCAGTTGCACATTGTGTGCGTATTCCAGGGACTAATGTTCGCACATATTCAACCTAAGGAATATGGGATAGTCTATGGTTGACTGCTAGCTTACCATTGCCTCTTCAGCCCTTGGAATTTAGGCAAAGCACGAAGCCACAACCGGCACCAGAAAATATTCAAGAACACTCGCGACGTATCTGGGAGCTACAGTCTATCATAAAACCACAGGAATGAATTAGACAAGCAATTGGAACCATTTAATATTGTCATTGAAAAGGACAGGGCTAAAAATGAAATAAAGAATCAGCCAACGGGGACAATCTTGAAGACTCCTGTCGGCTCTCTTCGCCGTGCTAAGATCGATGAATGGAACACCTTTGAAAGGAATCCCCTGCTAAAGCGACGGGCTACTTTGGCTGCAGCTATCCACGTTGGTAATTGGCAAATCGATTTGTCAGTGGATAAAGGACCTCTCCCGAAAAAGCTGATAGGTGCCAGAGGCAAAGGTCTAATCTGGTCGAAGATAGTTCCATTATTTGAGATAGCAATGGCACAGAGAGTTACTGACTGGACACAGAACTATTAAGACACAGAAACAGAAAAGTTTGAAGTTGATAAATGTTGAAGAATCAGGAGTTGCACCTGTCAGTGTGGCTAATGTTTCAATGGTACAATTAGAAATCGAAAATTACGAAGAACTAAAAAATAAACAGATTTATAAAAAAAAAAAACAAGGAGGCGAAAGTGAAAAAGTACTATATATAAATTCGACTCAACGAAACAAAAATTTGATAGTCGAGATTAGATACCCGCCCTAACGGGCGTTATAAATATCTGTCCAAAAGACAAATAGAGAGATAGATAAATGGAAATCTTGTAGAGTTTAATTGGTTCTTAAAATTGATTTAATACAACTTTTTACTCAGTTAGAAAAAATGCTAAAAATCTAATGTTGAAGAAGTGGGGTGCTAATGTAAAGAATGGATATTCAGCAAATGGGAAAATGGGCATTAATATTAGAAACAAAACAAAAAAAACTAATCTCCAAGAAGAGGGCGACTGATGTATAAATTTTTTTTAAAAGTTTAAAAGGCGAGGTATAATGTTAAAATGGGGACGTAATGTTAAAAAAAATGTGAGTAATGTTGACAAAAGGGGGACTAAAAATAAATGCTTGGGATTTTGATGCCTGAAATTGGAAGAAAAAATCTTTGCCCCTCGATCAGGACCAACAAAAGTGGGAAAAAGATATCCCTCTAATTCGACAAATAGAAAAATGAAAATTTCCCATCGATTTTCCCAAAAGTGGAAAGAAATTCCCCCTCAATTTCGACCCCTAATAGAAAAAAAGAATTAATTTGGATTTAAAACCAAAAGAGAAAAAGAATCACCTTCCAATTTCAAAAGTGAAAAAAAAAAATCCCACCCTGCGAATTCGATACCTGAAAATAAGAAAAAAAACTTGCATTCCAACCCCTGAAAGTAAAAGAAAAGAATTATCACTCGATTTTCATCCTAAGAAGTGAAAAAAAGTTACCGTTTGATTTTGAATCCTAATAGTAAACAAAAACTTCCTCCTCGATTTTGACCCCTAAGAAAGAAAAATAAGAATGTCCTCATTGATTTTGACTCTTAGAAGTGAAAGATATAAGTTTTCATCCATGTGATTAACATAACATCTGATCCCGAGATTTTGTGTTTAGAAAAATATACCTCAACTGGACTGCATCAAAACATGCACTAATCCAAAAACCACTAATCAAGGTATTCATGTACAACCAATGAACATCGGGATGTTCTGCTTTTTTCCGTATAAAGAACGCAATGTACGTCACATTTTTATCTCCAAAAATCGATTTGATGGAAAAGAAAGAAAAAAATATTCTCTTATTACGTCATCAAATAGTATTTTTACCATTGATTAATAATCATCAAAACTCCCTTCCTAGAATCATATTTTGTGGGTTGGTTTTTAAAAACTGATTTCCTAAAAATACTTCCCGGGCATCAAGTCCGTACCCACAGAAAATTTCATGGATTTATATCAAGCAGTTTTTGTGGTAAGCGTGTACATATATACATACATACATACAGGTAAACATTCGGCGAATTGTAATAAGATATATACAACGCGATAAAGCGAGAGGAAGTGAAAAGTTTATACATGGGAATACATAAATGCATCGGTATGGCCAGCATATGGACCGTAAGTTCATTTGTATTTTCATCTTGCATTCCTGAAGAACCATGTTGTAAAGAGGGTATAGATATAGTCTGTTTGGTATACTAAACTGTTTGCCCAATTAAGTTTTCAAGTGTTTATGTCGGTCAGGGAATGTACGATGGTACGTGTTTCTTGAAGTATAGAACTGGCGGTAATATTCTTTCAACTTGAATTGTGTCCATTATGGGGAAGAGAGAAAGATCTCCATGGAAACAAATGCCTGCTTGGATTATCGATTCGTGGTGTCAATTAGAATTTGAAGCAGTGAATTTGCGGACCAGAAAAAAGGAATTAAAAAAATTCTGGCTGAGGATTGGAGAAGGGGCGGGTTTCACTCCCTATTCAGGGCATGTATCCCTCTTGCCTATTTTTATCATTTTCGCTGACGGACAAACATTTTTTGAGACTCTACTACTGTTGGGATTAGAAACTTTCATCCATCAATATTTATCTTTCTATTTCAGGAATTATCGGGTTTAGTTCATATCTCGTTTCGCACACCACTTTGTATATATGGACGGACATTTCTGAGACTTTTAAAATTACTACAACTCAAGTTTTCTATTAAAAGAATGAACATTTACTTTTCCAGGCTCCTTTTTGGAATAGTGATCCGGGCTATTATCGGAACAAATGTTGCCAAATGATGTGCAAAATTGATAAAATAGCCGTTGCAATTGTCAACGTATATTTCCAGTATATTGCAAACACATGAACTTCAGTAAAACAAAAGCCACGTGCAACAATCAAGTCGAGAATAAAAACACAACTGTAAAAATTGAAGATGCATAACTTGAGAAAGTAGAAAACTACATCTACCAAGAGCAATGAATCTCTATGAAACGCATAAAAGAAGATATCAAGCGAAGAATAGCCCTAAGATGGTAAGCCTTCGACAGAGCAAGCTTAACCTTCAAAAACGAGACGATCCCAATAATCCTAAAAAGAAGAGTATACGGCTAATGCATTCTCCTGATAGTCACTTATGGAGCTGAAACATGGAACCTAACCAAAAGACAGACCCACAAACTGAGAAGCATACAACGCACATATGTGAGAATCAATCTCAACCTCACATGGAGAGATCACAAGACAGCATAGAATATCAGGGAGACACCAGGGGTCCGAGACATCATAGAATCTACAGAAAGAAAATTTGATGGCAATGGGCTGGTCATGTTGCGAGAAGGGCAGACAACCGATGGACATCTCTACTCACAGCATCGATCCCCAGAGATGTGCAGCTGAAGCTGGTAGAATACAAGATGGAGAGATGAACTAAACAAATTCAGAAAGTACTAGCTCCATGACGCCCACAATAGAGAGGTGTAGCGTATCCAAGGGAAGGTCAATTTCCAACTATGGACGATTGATGATGATGATAGAATATAGTGGAAATCTATTTTATTATTACTAATAAAATTACGGATATTGACTTAACCGTGTGAGACTCAGTGATCAACGAACTCATTTTGGAATTAAAAGCCACTGAGACTACCTTTCCAATATATATATATATATATATATATATATATATATATATATATATATATATATATATATATATATATATATTCATTCTATATATTCATATATGATTCTGTGTTGGGTCCCAGGAGAAGAGGGAAACGTTCATTCCTATAGAAGTTCAAAAGTGGAGGGTGACTTTTCCCACGTTTTCAATGGAGTCAAAAACGGAAAGAGGCCCATTGTAAAAGTAAACAGGAATATTATCCTCCTCCATGAAGGGGTCAGAAACGAAGGGGAACTTTTACCTGCTTCAAGAGTCAAAGTATTGGGGGTACCTTCTCCCCTTCAAGGGGTCAAAAGTAAAGGGAGATTTTCCCACCAAAATTTCTTTGGAGATATTTTCCTTTACCTCCCTATCATGCATTTGACACTTATATTATCAGTAGCAGCCATCAACCGAGCCTGTAGTTTTATGCAGATGATAATTGACTGAGAATCGGGGCTTCATGTATCAGTACAAAAAGTGTAACCATTTTTTTCTATCCCTTTGTAACAGTTGACATGAAATATTGTGAAAAATAGAAACCGTTAACCAAAACTGTCACTAAAACTGTCCACAAAGGTTTCTTCAGTTTCCAAGTTGATCCAGCTGGCTACACTAATGGATCTCGAAGTCAATAAATTTGAATAACTACTCTTCATGTCTAGAAAAAAGATTGTTTTTTTTCAATCCCTCTAGCCAGAAATAGCTTTTCAGTATGGGTTCAATTTGCAATGTATATTCATGTTGAATTGATCACTTATTTTCTGCCCAGTAGTATTTACGTTTTTCTTTTTATTATTCAGACTTTTTTCAGTGACTAACAAAGGACGAAAGAAGTGATTTATCCATTGATTTTCTTTATCTCAATTGATTACACTCAACACGGTACGCAATCAAAATACATTAATTATGTGATCTAAAAAAAGTTCGGACTTATTGAGTGATCACTGCACAACAAAAGATGGTTCCTACTGAGTGACTAATCAGTTTTTTTTTATGTTTCATGTCTTCTTAGGCAATGAATCAGATTAAATTTAGCAAATATCAGAAAAGTTCTGAAAACTGAAGCTTCCACAGTTATTAATGGAAATCGATCGATTTTTTTTTGTCTGACCTGACTGTCTTCTTGGAATCAAGATTTTCCTTTTGCAAAATAATCCGAGTGAGATGTAATGTAAAACCATTATGAAGATGGAAGATAGTCATTTTGAATTGGTCATCCTTAACATGCAGCAAGATGTGGCAGTTGATCAATTGCCCGAACCAGCGAATGTTTAATGATGTAAGTGTACGAAGACACACACTATTGTGGCTGGCTCTTTCAGGAGTGACCAAGTACTTGTAACAAGACATATCTTTCAAGTTATTTCTGGTAGTCGATGGATTTTCTCCGACTTCTAAAGGATAACTTTTTTCTTAGGTTGAAAGTATCCAAGTTGAAAGACATGGGACAACCATTGAACAACCGTAGCCACCAGAACGGCGAATAGTTCTTTTCTTTTTCTATGTGTCTCAGCCCTCTTGGCCATACCGTCTTGTCAACGGACTTGAAAATTGACATCAGTTCTCCTCTAGACTCCTACATATTTTTAAAAATCTCTACTTTGGATGTTTTCCTATGGGACAACCTATTGATATCATAATTAGAATTTATTTTGACGATATTTACTGCACAATTGATTTTTTTTTACGTGACTTCAAATTCTGAGGCTACGGTTGTTCTATCATTGACTGTGATAGCGACTGTACTTATTAAATGAATAGTGCGATTTTTTTTCTGTTTCTCTGCCCGTTACAATTGACTCTCGAACTTAAAAGTAACAATTGCTGATGAAAATGTCTCCTATCAATCATTTGAAACAGTGTACTTTTCCACTGGAACGAATTCTTTAGTTTCTTTCCCTCAAGAGTCATTTCATAGAAATCAAATATATCCACGACATTTTTCACGGGGATTAACTAATTCTGAAAATGAAAACCAGTGATTTTATCCGTATTCTTCAGTGAAACATGTGGCAACCGATCGACTATCGATGCCCACAAATATTCCATTTCATGAGCGCACAAAAACTTGCTCCTACCTTAGAGCAGCACCGTATTCTAACATGTATTAAGCGCTTTTTTGCTACAAATATTTTTAGCAAGAAGGAAGTATATCATATTTGTACACATAATTGCATACATAGGATAATGCATTTTTTGTTTGAAATTGAAGCTGGATTGGGGTGGAACTTATCCATGGTAGCGGGTTATACATGGAAAAATAGGACAGTCAACATATTACAATTAAGTTTGGCTAAATATATATTAAAAGATTACATAAGATTACATGAATCAAAATTGATTTGACTTGTCTATTTTCATGTAACCTTTTAAAAATATATAAAAACGATTCGCTTCAAATCAAACACTGAACGCTATTTCCATATCCGATTCCATTTCGAACGGAAAGTCTCTTAATATCCAATTTCTGATTTCAAAATTAAAAAAAAAGACGTTTATGGAACATTAATATGACAGTGTGAAACTTTTCAATATAAAATCTTCATCACAGTGTGCTGATTAGACAGCTCATCTAAAAAAATCATTCACAATACAGTGGAACCAGAAGAAAGTTTTACGTAAGAAAACACAAAATAAAACTAGGCAATCAAAAGTATGTTTGAGTAAGTCTAGATTTCTCGTAAAAATGAAAGGCATAAGTGAATCATCGTCAATCTAATGAATCTATCGAATGAGTTTAAATCTGAAGAGAAATCTAATGCTGTTGTCCGACTGGAGGAAGGAGTTTCTATGTTTCTTGTGGTGCAAGATCTTGGAGGCAAGTAAGGCACCAGCTCTGTCGGTCATGAGGATGAGGGAAATAATATCAAGGTAGCAGAGCAAAAGCAACTAACAAGATTCATCTACCAGAACCTATACATTGAGAAATTAGGGGAGACTATTTGTTGGCAGGTACAGATATCTATGTTTCAGCTTATCAAAGTAAAAAATCTGATTAGAAAGGCAATCTTCCGTTTCATGTCACGTCGACTTGTTGTAACAAATAACGAACAGATCGAAAGGACAAAGTGAGTTACAATCACAAAATATTCAATAATGTAATACTTAATTTCGTAAATTTAATACTTAATATTTGGTTTTGATTTTTTAGATTTCAACTCTCATCATTTAGTATTTAATGTAATGACGAGACCAATCATTTGTGACGTTTTTTACGCTAGTCTAATAACTCTTAATGATTAAGACACATTCGGTTTGATAAGCGCCTCCATTGCATGATCTGAGGTCAACTTGAAGCAATTATTCTTAACACAGAAATTGTCAATCTCAAAGATGGGCGTTGTCAATTCACATCCCTCTGCTATTATTTGAACCCACGATCAACTGATTTCCAGGACGCTGTCTTACTTGAGTTCAATTGACAAGTTTTAGATTTTAACGAAAATTTATTATGCCAGTACACACAGGCTTGTTCCATTCTAATCAATTAATATATTTTTTTACAAGAAAATAATAGATCCGTCTAATTTTTGAATTTTTCTATTATATATTCAATACAAAACTTGGGGTGATCACTTTCACTTTGAATAGAAGTTGGAGTTGAGTTTGCCCCTGCAGTAGACAGTCTTGTGTTAATTTAATATCAAAGTCGGGAATACAAAATCAGTTAGGTCTGGAGTAACATAGGGGTCTATGTTGGGGCTGTTGTTGTCCTTAATCTTCATATTCAAGAGAATTTAAAGTATAAAGCGAACTGTTTGCAGACGATGTAAAATTAATAATTGGATCAAATGAACGTAAAATAGCATTGGAAGACAGGAAAAACTTAGATCTGTTGAAGTATACATGGGACTTGAAATTTCTCGCAGATAGATAAAAAGTAATGTACGTTGGCATAGGAAATAAATGTAACAAATACACATTGGGAGATCAGCCATTACAGAAAGTATCGGAAGAGGGATACTTTGGTCTAGAATTCAATGATAAATTTAATTTTGAAAATCATATCTTTCCAGCTGAAGCTATCTCTGAACTGGTTGACATAGCTGAAATATTTCCCAAGTGATCGATACGTTATGCTAAAGATCTCTACTGCTATAATACAACCACATTTGGAGTATTATGTAGAGGCTTAGGCCCTAGACGCCAGACATGGTAGTTTGAAAGTGGAGACATTACAGCTAAAATTTACTCGAATGATATTGACATAAGAGATTTAGATTATGAGAATAGATTTAAAAAGTTGGATATGGCTACATTGTTTGCAAGGATGGCAAAAACAGACTTAATCAAAACTCTCAAGATAATAGATTTCTTTAAAAATTACGGGATCCTGGTGTTTAATAAGCAAAATAGGAAGGGAATTTACTTGTTAGGTCAATTACAAGTTGCAAAATCAAATAGATTCTTTCTCCCAAAGAATTTTGAAATACTGGAACAGTTTACCATATCATGTGAAAGTAGTAGAAGTATAAATAATTTTAGGAATAACTTTGATAAATTTTGATCGTCTGGAATAGGAGATAAATTGATAAGGCAATTTTGGGCCTTATCAGCTGAAATATATTGATGAGTTTAGGAAAAATGAATAAATAAAATGTGCGTTGTAAATGTTCCCCTGTACTAGTAAGATTGTAAAAGATTTTTCCCAAGTTTTACACGTTTTTATAACTTGAGTGAATGCAAATTTTTATATTGAATAAGTATGTATGTAAATTGTTTGAGGAGAATAGAGGCATTTTTATTTGATAACTGAATTTTAAAAGTATTTAAGATTCTGCACTTTTAATCCCAGAAGTTGCTTGTCGACCAGCCAAAAGCGTCAGTTCTTACAATAATGGACGATCTTTGTCTTCAATTCTTAGAGAACTCCCAGTGGAAGTGTCTTTCATTAAATTTGCATTCATTTTATCAATTTGAAATGCTTGTAAATGCAGGACTGGTTAGTCACTCAATTGATACCGTCACATGAACAACATTTTTATGCAACATGCTGTGTTTGGGCGATCAATAAAAAAAATGGGAGAAAGGCTATAAAAAAGTAAGTTACTACTCTAATCTTTCGGTCGGTAGTGATCACTAAAAAAGCCCACACTTAAAACAAAGCGTGAATGCTGCCGGACATAAACTAAGGAAACAGTTTAGCATAAACTTGCATTGCAAATTGACCCTGCCCACACTCAAAACTTTTTGGAGCAGTAAAAAACAAAAAATATTTGTAGTCAAAATAAAAGTTAGAAATTTCAGTTCTCTAGCTTCTAGGCCTGTACACGAGTTACATAGCCAACAAGCCGACCAGCTAAACCAGAATGAAATTTGAAGAAATCTTTTTGACAGTTTCTGTTGACAGTTTCTAATAATGCGGTGTATCAACAGGGGAAAAGTTATTTCCTGTGTTTGATAAGATTCAACTGGATCCCCTCATTACAAATTCCTGAAACTCTGGACAATGGTTACTGGGCAATGCTACAGTGAGGAATAGACAAGACGACTACTGTTTTTGCCGCATGACAGCCCCCAGCTTTTGATGTCAATGCGACAAGGGTAATTGATCATGAAACTCTGGAATGCATAAAGCATATCATCCACGGTCAAACGACTACGGCACCTTTCCCCTTCCAGATGGGTCACGGCTTCAGATTACCAATTGCAACATTCATTGTCTGTTCTGTGGTTCCAATGAATAGAAGATATCAAAGACTCCCACGAAGAATAATTGAATGGAAGCCCAAATCGCTCCTTTTTTTTCTTTACCATGGATGAAATAATATAGCTGTAATGTTGCCTTAAGTTATTGAAAAGTTTGGAAAATATTTTGATGACTGAATAATTTTCACAAAACATGATGAAAGCTTTGCGCCAACGTAATATAAACATAAGTGCTTGCAATGAAATAGAAGTTTCGTATAAACACACACATATTGTGAGTAGATGTTCCATCGAATTAACAAAATGGCCTAATTTGCGAAAGTTACTTAGTTTTTTTTAATAAAAATAAGATTTGATTTCACTTTGACAGCGTAAAATTTTGATCGTAAAAGAATCTTATATTTTTATTAGATAAGCTTTTGATCAAATTGAAACTAAATTTTTATCTATTTTTTGTTAAAAAAGTAAAAAACATTTATCAACTTTTTTTTGTAATAAAATATTTGATCGCTTTCTTTGTTAAAGAATAGTTGTTGCGTAGTTTTGCATTGGGTAAATAAACTTGGATCAAATTGAAACTACGTAATTATCAATTTGTTTTCTGTTTCACCGATTGAGCGAGTTCACCGATTCGGCTCAACATATGCATCAATGCATTTTACAACGATTAAACTTCAGTATAAACAGATATAGATCGAGCGTTTGTGTATGAAGACAATGAATATATGTGTAGATTCGGGCGTGTCCATACAGAAAACTCAAATATATTCATAGATCATGTACAACAAACTTATCGGAAATTAACGCAGAACGAAGGAAATCGAAAATGCAAAGCGGGACAAAGTAGACCACTTCATCTCTCGAAGACTACAAGTCTCCATGACATTGACATGACGGGGTTATTTACGTACTGGTCGGCATTTATTGGGGAATTTATTTTTTTAATGATTCAGTATCCTAATTTCAAGTCTCAAATAATCTCAAGCTGTTTTAATTTGTGATCAGACAGAAAGTCTCAAGAGTTCCCAAAGTCCTTGAGACGTAATCTATGACGTAATTTTTTATGTCATAATAGGAATCTGAATTAACCAATGAGATGCATGATCCTTATCAAACAGATTGTGTGTGGGTGTGCATGAGTGTGCACACTCGTGTGTATTTCGATTTTTACATGAATAAATGCAGTCGATTAATCCAGAAACATACCTGGTTGCTGCAGGGTCAAACTCCTACATCTATATTTTGGCATTTCCGTAACAAATTCAAATTTGTAGAAGTTTATCCGATCTTTTCAACTTGTCACTATACAGGGTGTCGACAAATGAGACGACCATTTCTTTTGTTGAGTATATGTATGAGTGTGTGCATCGGTGCGTCTGTGACTAATTTTCGTACGACGAAAGTTCTAATAGCGAAAATTGTAGAAACAATAACTTAACTGGAAATTACCAGTCAGATAGGGTATAAACAGCTTCCACAAACTCTCTACCCCCCCCCATCAAGATAAAAGTGGTTCAAAAGAATGAAAATAAAGAGCTTATTTTGTAAAATCCTTCATCTTTGACCTTCATGGTATCAGAATTGGTCTTTTTCTTGTTCAGAAGGGAGTCGTCCGCCTGAGGTCAGAGTGTCAGGTCAGAGAGTAGATGCAATGTGTCAGCAGACTAGAAGAGGTGTTTAACAAGGGAGTCAGTTAGCATGGGGATTTTGACGAGGGTACTTGCCCTGATGGAGGGAAAAGGAGGACCTTTGTTAAAGCTTAGTCAAGGGGCCCATTAGCATGGATTATGAATATTTTAAAGGAGATTCGTGAAAGATAAATTCCGAATAGAGAATGAACATGAGTGCACTTTCGTATTTACTATACTGAAATCTATTATCTTTTGGGTGAAAACCTTTTATAGTTAATCCTTTATTCTGTTCTGACACTTGTAAATGCTTCATAAACACTACATAGACATATCCAAACATAAATCATATTTATTTGGCTCTGGTCGCAAAAAATGCTTAATTAGCAGTTCAAGATGGGTCCTACATTTCCCATCTGACTGCGTCATAATACCAGCTTTTGACAGGTCTTTGTGTCCGAATTTTGTGGGCCTTTGTGTTCGATCGATCCCTAATTAGAAGTCGATGCAGAAACTACTGGAGGTGACAGAGTAGTCACGAGTGAGTCTTCTTGGTCATTGAGTAAGTAACAATAAATATACAGGATGTTTGAAAAAGAGTGCAACCGTCTTTTCGACCACTTATATCTAAACTATTTCAAATCTAAAAAATATTTTCCAAAGTAACATGCCAAATTTCTCCTCTTACACTTCTACTCGAGGTGTTGTGACCAGGTAAAGATGGGTGTTGCATTATTCTATCTATTTTTTTTATTCTCCAGTATTTCACTTCCGACTTTCTAGGCCCCATTGAAAGTCCAGCCCAAAATGAGGCTCGAACTCACATCCCATTATTTCTGTAGATTGGCGGCTGATTAGTTGCGATGGAAATAAACTAAAATTGAAATGAAGAAAATGCTAGTAGTGCTAGTCAAAGATTAATATTCACATGGAATAATTAGCAATTTGCATTCGTCGTCTGTCACGCTTACGTCATTGTAAAATTCCATGTCTTGTTAAACTTAAAATAATTTTCTCATGACACATTATTTCTCCAACAGACAGGCCTGTCACTGTGGGAAACGTGTTGCTATGAACAACTGATATCGATACACGCTGGAAGAGCCCGATGATCTCGTGCAGTTCTTCGTGCCGTTAAGCAGCATGATAAATTATTTATTAACTGAGAAAATGAAAAGAAACTAAATACGTGAACTCAAGAAGACTCGTATCATTGTTTACTTTCCGTTGGAACTTAAGTGACGTCATTCTTTCTTTGATAAATTCTATCTTTACTTGATTTTACCTTCAGTCAAGTTCGATATCCAGGAAGTATTGAACGTAAACAAAAAATACAGAACAACAAATTATTTTTGATATTTGACAAATGCGATGAAAGGGTAAAATTACTCAATCACCACTATTATCGGTGGATAATACTGTTCATTCTATTTTTTCTTTCATGAATCCTCTTATTTCTTTTTATTTGTTCACCGCTAGTGACATCAGAAGAGTGAGAGTGGGGAACTTTACAATCTGTAATTGGGACCACCTTCCCCACTTTGTGCCGAAAAGCTTTTTCCTGACTGTTGCCTTTTACAGACACTGAAATATATTTGAATTTTTATGCATCCATAACACACAACACACCCGAGATACAAAACAGCATACAGCACTGATCTGACTATCAGACTTCTTCATAATGCTTCATCTTATAGAATATCAAATCAAAGCAAGACAATATCAATGTCTTCATGTGAGTTTTACAAAAAAACTTTAATTTCCTGTCAAGAATGCATTTCTTCCGTCAATTGTGACATTTCATGAATGAAATGAGATTAACTCTTCTAACCTATCCTCACATTTTAGAGTTAGGTATTAGAGAGATGTCTTTTCTTTTCCCGGTGTATTCGTACGTCAAGATCAGCACTTCTTGGACTATTTCAGTGGTTTTGCAAGTCTTTGATTTTTTCAGAGGCGACTCTGCCTCTCTGTATATGGATCTTACTGACAAGGCTTCTACACAATACCATGGACGCTGATACACATGACTTTCAAACAATACAAAAAAAGAATCCTTGTCAATATACGACTGTCTAATCAATTCGATCATAAAGGCAAATGTCACAATTGACAGAAGAAATGCATTCTTGACAGGAAATTAAAGTTTTTTTGTAAAATTGGCCTGGCTGTGGGCAACAAGAAATGAATGAAGGCCAATCAGAGTTTTCAAGGGGAGGATGAGGATAGAGTATTTGGCTTGCGTTTTTGAGTATTTTAGAGTTGAAACGATTGCATCATGCGCTGTCCCTCTGTGAACATTCATTCCTTTGTGTACTGTCATCTATGTTGTTTTCCTATGCAATGAAGCGTTTAGTTATGAAACAGGCACGAACCTGCATCCAGGTTAAAGGAAATCACGCCCAGCCTTTATCATGAGGTTAAAATGTATGTGTAATAAGTAATTTCTGATTACTTTTTGTAATTTGTGTCTATAAGACTAGTTTTTAATATTTTAAATACATATGGTCAAAGACGGTAGCAACTTTTTGCAACACCCTTTATATTTCATAAATGTTTTGCACTGAGTGTGTTATGTGTTAATTAGAAGAATTTAATTTCCATTAACATTACCATCACTGGGGCAAAGTATTAGTCGAAAGATTCAGCAGAAATTAGAAAATGTGCCGGCTATATTTTTTACGGTCTTGATGGATTTTGATCTTTTTGTCAAGTTTCATCCATAAATGTTTTCTCTTGATTTTATGTCTATTTTTGTATTGAACATTTATTTCTAAAGTATTTGTGCAAAGAGTTGTATTTAAACCTTGGGAGCCTTGACCACACAATCTTCGTTGGGTCCCTGCAACTCATAGATTAAGATATGTATCAAATCACAAAATGTGCTGATCAAACTACGTATATTCCTTGTGACTGGAACTGACAAGTTATAAATAGATAAATAAATGAATTAGTAATAACTTGGATTAAGATAATCTGGAATATGAAATAGATTAACAGGGCAATTTCTGGAGTTATCAGCTTAAACATATAGAAGGATTTGGAGAAAATGCAAATAAGCCGTCAGGCACGTACACTTTTTATCTTTTGAATTAATGTGCATTTTGATGTAGAACAAGTATTTTTAATGTAAATTGTATTTGAAGATGTTCATAGAGACTTTTATTGGGCTACATGAAGCCTCCGAGCCCTTTCAGTGCCAAAAAACAGCTAAGTCAAGGTGATACCAGCTCACCCAACTTTTCACAGCCTGCCTCGAGATGATTTCTCGAAACCTAGACCTGAAAATAAAATAATCAAAATAGATGGCGGGTATCTGTGCAACTTCAGATTAGCAAACGACATCACCCTTTTCAGAGGAACCTACACGACCTCCAATTAATGCTAGATGAAGTAAGTGAAAAAAGCAAATATGTTGGCCTACATATGAGCTTCAGTAAAACGAAGATCATGTGCAAAAATCACGTCAAAAATAAGAACACAATGATCGAAATGGAAGACGCAAAACGGAACAAAATAGATCACTACATCTACTTAGGTCAACGAACCTCCATGAAACCCTCAAAAGAAGAAGAAATCAAGCGAAAGATCACTCTAGGGTGGCAAGCCTTTGGCAAAGCAAGCTCAACATTCAAAAACAAGAAGATTTGTTTTAAAAAGAAAGTTATTCAATGCATCCTCGCGATAATCAACTATGATGCAGAAACATGGAAGCTAACCAAGAGACAGACCCGCAGATAGAGAATCATGCAATGTGCGCATGAGAAAATCATCTTCAATCTCATATGGAGAGATCACAAAACAGCAGAGTATATCTGGGGGAAAACAGAGGTCTGAGACATTATTGAATCCACTAGAAAACTCAAATGGCCATGGGCTGGTCATGTTGCAAGAATGACAGACAACCGAAGGACATCACAACTCATAACGTGATCCCCAGAAATTACATGCGCAACTGAGGCCGACAGAACACAAGATGCAGAGACGAACTAGACAAGTTCAGAAAATATTGGCTATGCAACGCCCCTGATAGAGAGGTGTGGCGAATCCTGGGGCGGGTCTATGTCCAACAACGGACATTAAAACAATGATAATGATGATGATGATAGAGACATTTTATTGGATAAATGATACATAAACAAATAAAAAGATTATACATAAGCTGTTGAATTTGGAGCTGGCTGTTGCAGTTTCAAACTCAACACCAACTTTTATTCTGACGGTAGATGATTACAGAAACTTTGCTGTTATATTTATATAAAGCAAATTATAAACATATATAAATGTAGAGGATGTGTTTTTTTACATATTGGTTTACACTTTTTGTCATGGTGAAGCTCGTTCTTGTGATTCATATCAAGGTAGAAAAAAATAGTCAACACCAGATTTTGTCAAGAGTTCGGAAACTTGGGTTAATGATAAGTTAGTCATTCCATAGAAAACGTCATGAAAAGTTTCTTTCGGCAGCATATAGTGTTCGGAGTGATCGATGGATAAGTTACATCTTTCATTTTGGGGGGGAAGCTATTCTAAAAAAAAGTTTTAGTTAAAAAAAAAACAAAAACAGGCAGATACAAACAGATACTATGGGATTAATTCAGCATAAAATTCCATTGCAAATCACCCCCTCCACTGAATACCGACCTGGGGTATAAAAAGAATCTTTGTAGACATGATAAATAGTGAATGTTTGAATTTTCAACCCTCTAGCTCTATTGATGCGATCTGTACACGTAGTGCATACATATTCAGCCTGCCAGCCAGCCAGCAAGCCAGCCAGCCAGCCGACCATTCAACCAGCCAAACTAGCATAGAAATTGAGAGAAACCTATGTTTACAGTATTTGTGATATTTTTGGTTGACGGATTCTGATTAATGAATAAATGATTACATAATTCTTTTATGCATGTTATCAGTTTGGACGCAAAGAGAGAACTGCCTGATTGATGCAATGTCCCACACGGAACGAAATATCTTCATTCCCTAAGGGGCTCACTGCGACCTTATCTTTGATTCTTTACAGGGAGGTTTCCAAATTTTATCAGTGCTACGAGGCGCTTGGAATTTCCTGAGATATCAGCGGACACTCGCTTCACATCTGCTGTTATCAAATGGAGTTTTCCCCGCTCTGAGAAATCAGAGTGTTACCGTAAATAGAAATGGAGTAGAGCGAAGAGGCACTCCTTTGGAAAAATCTTTAAAAAAAAAATCTTAAAAAAAAAAGAAATGGTGGCGATAGTTAGTTAACCTGGGTCGTCACAAGTTGGCTGGGGTTAGGTACAGGGAACAGGGGAGTTGGATATAAATGTTTTTACATGCAATTAAATCTCTTTTACTTTTGCCAACCAAGTTTGAGAGATATATGTGTTTGGTCACTCCGTCAGTTCATCTGTCCGTCTATATGACAAATCCCAAAGTACTGAATGGCTACAAATGAATTTGAGTGGAAGAAAAGGCAATAAGGTTAGGAAGAGGTGGTTGAAGTTTGGGGACGATTCAAGAATCATCGGGGATCGAGATATTTTTTTCTGTTTTTTTCCCCATACATTTATTTATTAATAACTGTCCACGCAATATCTCAAAGTATCTATGAATGGATAGACAATAGGACATGGAAGAACTGCTCAAACTTTAGGGCTGATCAACGTTCATTTACCTTCCGTACCTCTTGGTTTTAATCCTGAACTACATGATATCGCCAAAGGTTCATGTCTGTCCACACAATATCTCCAGGAGTACTCCAGGAATTTCAATGAGGTTTTGTGGAAAGGTTGACAAAAAGCTATGAAAGAAGTGATTAGATTTGGGGGCGGATCTATCTACAATTATTCCATCCGATGATGGTGTTGACAGAGCAATTCACTCTTTGAGAGCCACCTAGTTTGTTTTTTGATTTGGGTTTCCATTCTTTCAATATGTATGAGAGAGGTATTAGATATTTTCAAAGCGCATTGGATTTTCTAAAGAGATGAAAAGACATACAAAATATAATTCCATCACATTTGCTAATATCAAGCACAGGTTCTCTCCACCGGGGCCTATGGGAAGAAGATACAGCTGATGCATCAAACCAAGGCCTGCAGGAGGGGAGTGGTGAGAGTTTCTTTGGTAGAGCTGTATGTTAAAACTTCAAAGTCAATACGATTCGTCCACGTATGGAATAGTCTGACGCTATAATTTACCGGCAAGCGAATGAAATAGTGATACAGCAAAAGGTATTAGAAGATTGGAACGGTGTGGGTGTGTATCAGGAATTAAATGGTTTTTCCCTGCCGTGAAATATCCCCCTCAGAAGAACTGACCCTCGCTGTCCAAAACTTGAGTGTTTCCATGGAAACACTTTCGTCAGCCGAAATAATGTAACGGAGAAGAGCAATTATAGATGAAAGCAATTCATGTAGGGAATATATAATTGATTTATATGAGACAAATTTGAACGTTCCAAGATGAAGGTACGTTAGGCTGAGTTATCAGAGGTTGGGGTAGATCCAGTGGACTGTGATATAGGAGAGGGGGAGAGAGGGAGAGAAAGAGAGAGAGAGAGAGATAAAGAAAGAAAGAAAGAAAGAAAGAGAGAGAAATATATATATATATATATATATATATATACATATATATATATATATATATACATATATATATATATATATATATATATATATATATATATATATATATATATATATATATATATATATATATATATATAACCATTTGTGTCAGTGCAATATCTCAAAATGTGCACTCTGATGACACATCGAGAAGCTACGGGAGAAGTGATCACATTTTTGAAAAGAAAATTTGTTTTTTAATTGAGAAATGATTTCTTTATAATCCCACTGAAAACCGAAATCAGTTAAATATCTTTAAAAAATGTAAATTTCAAGGCGAGCAAATCAACATTCACACCTTTGCCAATGAATGCTGAACGTTTATTTCGGTTTTTTTTTTTTCGTTAAAGTAAGATAAATTGAGTGATGCCAAATTTCGAAAAGCGGTAATATATATATATATATATATATATATATATATATATATATATATATATATATATATATATATATATATATATATATATGTGTGTGTGTGTGTGTGTGTGTGTGTGTGTGTGTGTGTTTGATTTCTATTCCAATGTCATCTTTCATTATGTATTAAAGATTTTTCCATTTGTTTAACGATGCTATAAAGCGTGTCAAATTTCCTGAGAGATCAAAGGACTCCTCGAATATCAAATATCAACGAATAGATTTATATAAAAAAGTTGGTAAAGTTGGAGAAAGACCATGAAAGCGCAATAAAAAAAAGTTGGAAAGCATTAAGTAACAAGCCAGGCTATTACAGGGCAAGAAACAACGTTCCCACTCCTATTCTGACTGAAGATGAATATTGCACCTTTTCTATCGTGTAATACGTTTCGTCGTAGATATGTAAGACGTATCATTTTGGTTCAGTCGGTATGATCTATTAGTCGTATTTTAAATAACGTCAGGAAAATGTTTATTTCAGGCGTAGGTTTGGTTCATTGTGACTGCACAGGAAAAATTGTAAAATGTTTTTTCCCCTAAATTATGTGAGGATTGTTCATGCTGTTGTCTTTCTAAAACTGAATATTGATAAAAAAAAAACAAACACGTTGCCAATTCGCCTAAAACATAAAATGTATAATCAATGTATAATGCAAGCTTTGACGTACGGGTGTGAAACGTAGTGTGTAATGGGAAGAGCAATGTTAGGAATAATTCTTAGCGACAGAAAAAGATCAAAATGGATCTGAGAGCAGACGAAAGTAAAATATAACATAATTGAGTGACAAAAATTGAGATGGGTTGGATACATAGCAAGAAAAGAAGATAATGTGTACAGAAAAAGTCAACAGATTAGTGCCAAAGGGATGGCAAACACAGTGGAAGACTAGAGATTGGATGTCGAGATGAGATGAAAAAAGCTTACCGGTAAGACGTAGACGTTAACACCATCTCGGTCGAGACGGGAAGAGCTCGATAAGGCTTTTGTCCAGAAGACTCATGATGGTTGATGGAGATGAATATCAAATACCGTCACACAAAACGGTGGCATCATTTTAACCATCTCAATTTAGATGGAAAAATCTTCATAATTGGTTTTTGTTTTTAAACACGATACTTTGGCTGGCATATTTTTCGGCCTCCCGGCATTTTCTTCATTTATTTTTTCACTTTTCCAAGTACTCATTAGAGTGTTACCTACATCTGTGTTGCCTTTCACCATTTCAGCCGATATGGTCTTCAGATTTTCTGTTCTTGATTGAACTTCTATGATGTAGTATTTTTCATTAAACCTCATATTTTTCTATCTTTTAAAAAAAACTCAGTTGTTTTTAGATTACAACCGATATAATCTTTGGTCATCCAATGAAACATTCTAAGAGGCATATTTATTCTCTCGTGTCTGTGCAATATCTCAAAAGGCGCATTCTAATGAAACATTGTGAAAGGTTGGGCCATAGGCTACGGGAGAAATGACTCCATTTTTTAGTAGATCCAGAAATTTGGTATGTCTTTTTATTATACCACTGGAAAACATATCAGTTAAATATTAAAAAAAACTGAACTTAAATTTCAAGGAAAGTAACTCAATACTTATGTATTCATTTTGATTTTTTCTCTCTCTTTTCATCTAGTATTCAATTCGTGACATCTTTGCCACAGGTCTGAGCGTTTTCTGGTTTCATTATATTTTTGGGTTTATTGTATTTCTCTGTTTTGTTTCTGAAGCAAAACTTCGGCAAACAATTGCTTTCAGCAGGCGCTTTATTGAATTTTTCGTTTCGCTACCCTTTCCCCCCGACTCCCTCTCCCCCCCCTGATCTTCTTTACTCATGCTCTCTCGCTGTACAGCTGTCACTATTATTTCCTCCAAAATCATATCCCACTGACAGGCATACATCACGTTCTCACCAAATCTGTTTTGGCTAGTTATTATCTTTCATTTTAGTCACAACTGTCACCAGTTTTTACATCAGTTGGGGCAATAATAGACCTCAGCTCTTCTTCATTTCTTCTTTTTTCTTCTTTCAATGTCGCTCTTTGAAGAAATACAATCTTTACTGTTATACTAAAATGAGTTACGTGCATTTTTCTGCTACAATAAATCGCACATTTTTGCAATGAATTTGATTAGAAAAACGATGCCTTTCAATCTCGTTATTCGAGATCAACGCATAAAGCATTTTGATTATTACACTTTTTCACCCTCGTCACTGGAGATGGGAGAGATGTATGTATTGAATTGCATCTTCCCGTCCATCCACACCATATCTCCAATCGTTCCCAGTGAATTTTGATGGAATTTGGTGAAAACGTGGGCAATGGGATACAAAAGGGAGAGATTTTGGAGCGGATCTAGGGAAGAGTTATATCTCTAGTATCGTAGCTATATGCTCACATCACACAATATCTTAGAAAGTCCCTCATGAATGTCAGAGTAAATTTATGATGAAGTGGGGAATGGGATAAAGAAGAAGTAATTAAATTCGAGGGCTGCAAATAAGGATATCTTCAGAAGTTCGGTACTAATTTCAAATGTGTTTGTCATCAGATGAGAAATAAAGCAAACGTCCCTCAGTGGTGACTGTTAGCCATGGTGGTTTAGTGGCTATGATGAACAAGGTTCGAATCAGGATTACGACATCTTACAGCTCATTCTTTTCTCATTTACTAGGGCAGTGTATGTTTGTTACTCAGCAGCCTCACATAATTGCCATCTCTGATATTTTCCACCCATCGTACGCAATTATGGCTTCGATAATAGGTCTAAAGAGAGAAGGTCAAGAGAGATAATTAGCAAGAGCTAAGAAGGAAGACCTTTGATTTTTGATTCTTTAGATATTTAGTTTTATCTGATTTCTCGGGAACCACCGATCCAAACAACTTCAACCTCGACACTCTATTGCCTTTTATGTTGGCTGAATGTAAACTTTGCACAAAGATTAATTCTACAGTGAATGCAGTGCAAGAGGAGTATATGAATTCACTATGTCCGTCCGTTTGTCCATCTTCCGGTCAGTTTATTTGTCCACATGATAGCACCTGAAGTCCTCGATAGATTTCAAAGAAACGAGTGTGGTTAGTCACTCAGTAGAAACTGTCATGCAACCAACGTCTTTTTGCAGCATTCCTCATCGGGGATACGCCATTACAAAAAATTGGAAAATGGGGTGATAAATGAATACATCACTTCTTCAACCTTTTGTTGGGCAGTGTTCAGTGAAAAAGACCAATATTTTGAAAAAAGGGAAAAAGAGAAGATGCAAATTTAGGGATCAATTTAACATAAATCCGTATTGCAAACTGATCCCCCGAACATCTGAGGGGGCATTTAAAAAAAAACACCCAAAAACATTTTTCCTAGATTCAATAAGGAGTGAATGTTCAAATTTTCAGACTTCTAGAGATCCATGGGAGTGACCAGTACCCATGATACATGCATTCATACGTACAGAGTCAGCCAGACCAACTAAAAAACAGAAAGAAACTCAGTTTTGGTTGACGGCTTCTAACTTAGTTGGCTGATAAAATACGAAGGGAGTAAAAGCAATTTTCGAGCGGATCCATGCGCAGTTATGTCCCCTGCATCGATGCTATGGAAATAAAACGAACGTTTTTCAGTGCACTCTGTTTGTTGTAATATATCAGTGGCCATTTTGAAATGTATTCACCCATGTCTGTCAATATATATATATATATATATATATATATATATATATATTTATATATATATATATATATATATATATTTATATATATATATATATATATATATATATATATATATATATATATAGAGAGAGAGAGAGAGAGAGAGAGAGAGATAGATAGATAGATAGATTGATAGATGTAATTATTAAATGGATAGGTGATCTGATGGAATGATTACAAATTGCATTTCATCATACAGAAATTCTTATCTAAAATGATCTCCCGTCCTTATATGCTTAATATATCACTTGGCCTAGATAATGCAAATAGAATAAACAATTAAAGAAAATTGGCCAGCCACCGGAAACGAAAATTGAATCACACACACACTCACACACACACACACACACACACACACATATATATATATATATATATATATATATATATATATATATATATAACTAAAAACACTCATGCATGCGTGTGTGCGTGTGGGAATAAATCTAACCTATGATAACCAACACAACATTTATCATCTGATCAATATTCAATAAATCATTGTTGTCCGTAGTCAGGCAGAGGAGCATGGGTCGTATGGAAGTAATCGATCAGATTTTTGTAAATAAAGGTGGAAATTCCTTTTTTTAAAAAGAACTTGGAACAGCAACCGGAAAGGAAGATATGAAAGTCATCGATTCGGTCTTCAGTTGACAAGAAGATATTTCTCCGTTGCCAAAACGCCCAATCACCGAATAATAATGTAGACATCCTGGAGCAGGCAAAGTTCTATTGTACATTGATGCAAAGATCGGAGCAATTGGAATCGAGAATGAAATAATAGTGAAACAAAAATATTCTATCAACAACCAGTGGGAACTCTGTGTGAAATAGATGGCCGATGTCATATTTCTCTTCATGTTAAAAGCGGAACATGTCATTTCGAGCTATTCTGGTCGAGGAAAGAAGGCCATATTCGATAGGGTAACAAAATCGAATAACCTTAAATCTCTTTTTTCATTTTTTAAAAGAAGATTCCAGTCTCTGACAAGACTGTGAGAAAAGAGAAAGTCAAATGATAAGGCAGGTAAAACCTTCGGTGAAACACATGCAATGATGTTCAGAGAAGCTAAAAAAAATCAATGAGTAGGTCTCCAACACAAAGAAACACCATTATCCAAGAGTTCAGCGTGTAATCACGCGTTTGTGTGCAGATCACGCGGATGTATGGCTCCATTCTAACCCACGTCGTGCTCAGCCATGTCTATGACAAATGTGTTACCTATACAGTATAGATCTACCGTACTTCTTGGAGAGCTAAGAAGAGAGCGCAACCCCATAGAATCTGATAAAAGGGTGACACTGAAAATAGTGGATCAACAGACTATGAAAACGGCGAGAGAGGACTGAAAATCAATGTTTTAGTTTTGCTTTGTCCTCTAAATTAAATATAATGTTGCTAATGTATCAAGAATTTGTCAGACGTGTTTTTTTTATGTTGTTTTTTTTTTTATAGGAACTTTTCAGGTAAATTTTTGATATTTTTATTCTTTTGAATATATGTTACATCCTACATAGTCTGGATGTCTCATTTGTTCATCGTCAATTTTTTATGTTTTTCACTTTTGTAATACTTTCAAGCCAATAAATAGATCATATAAACAGCTGGACGATACGCGACCACTCCAATCTTAACGATAATCGTCAGTGAATTGGCAGCTCATAAAATAGTCTATCAATTTGATGGACAGTGTGACTTTTGGTTTCTTTGCCCGTAACAATGGACTCTCCCTATTGAAAGTAACAATCTTGATGAAAAAATGTCTTGCCTACCATTTGATACAATTGACTCTTCTACTTAAACCAGCTGAGTTACTTTTCAAACATCAGATGAAATTGATTAGAGGTAAATATTTCACAAAAATATCTTCATCGAGTTGATTACTGCGTCTATTCACGGTAATGAGCGAAAAAAACGGCGATGATTGGGAAATAAAGAAATAAACTCCAGATGGAATTCGAACCCACATGCTCATCCATGAAAACACCTATACAGCCTAGGTCAGCACAAACCGATTGAGCCACTGGGACCCTCGCGGGAGGCAGAGGTCTGAATATTACACTTAAATCATTCCTCCCTTCTCCAATCGCTTACTGGTTTTGTTTTTTGTCTTCCGTTGGTCTTAGAACTACTTACACGTATAATGACAATAATAATAATAAAAAGTGGTATCAGCACAAGCCAGAAGCAGTTTTGGAGAATGACAACCACAAACTACTGTGGGACTTTGACATCCGAACTGACCACCTCATCCAGGCAAGAAGGCCGGACTTAGTAATAGTAGACAAAAAAAGGAAGACCTGTCAAATAGTAGACGTTGCTGTACCTTCTGACCATAGAGTGAAAAAGAAGGAGGGTGAAAAAAGGGAAAAATACCAGGACCTAGCAAGGGAGTTAAGGAAAATGTGGAACATGAAAACCAGGGTAGTACCGGTCATAGTGGGAGCACTAGGAACTGTCCCCAAAACGCTGAGGGAGAGACTGGAGGAGATCGGGATTAGGGGGAGGATAGAGACCGTACAGACCACAGCGCTACTTGGAACTGCACGGATACTGAGGAAGGTGCTAGAGATATAAGTACTGCAACGAATAGTAGCTCTGTCATGATATGCGAAAGAGGGAGGAGACGTTAGCTGAGGACCTGAGGAGACTTATTGTCACTCAGCCTTCAGCGATAACCACTGGGCAACCGGTGTGAAACTGTAAATCGTAGAATTACTGCGACCTATGAGTACAAGGAGAGGAGGGCTGGAGACTTGAGGAGACTTGCTGTCACTCAAACTCAGCGGTTACCACCAGGCAACTGGTGTGAGATTCCAAATAATAATAATAATAATAATAATAATAATAATAATAATGATGATGATGATGATGATGATGATGATGATGATGATGATGACGACGATGATGATAATAATAATAATGACGACATCTGGGCAACTGGTGTGAAACTGTAAACTGCAGTATTACTGTGGCCTATGAGAATTACGAGAGAAGGGTTAGAGACTAGAGGAGACTTGCTGTCACTCAAACTCCAGCGGTAACCACCAGGCAACTGGTGTGAGATTGCAAAAAAAATAAAAAATAAAAAAATAATAATGATAATAAAAGATCAACTAAATTTTTCATATACTTTTCATTTCCGATTATACATTTCGCATTGACTAATTCTAAAAGATAATTGAAGTCAAACGTTGTTATGGGGACCATGTGATATCACGTGTCGGTCGCGTAATTCAGTTCCAAGTAATAGAGGCCAATGAATTTGGTGTACCCAAGTGAGAACCAACGCTAATAGGTAATATTGGGCCATCATTGTCAGCATATCCATGGTACGAATAGTTGAGGGATGTTATACCTTTCCAAAGGGCAACACATGATTTGTGCCCTACGGACCCGATGAAATCGATGCTATTCAATCCATAACTTGGGGGAGGGGACAATTCAAATCTTTCTTTCAAGGGCATAAGATCGAAAGTGACATCAAGTAGACAGCCAGGGTTTAAACTATGAACGCTGAATCGATTGCCCGAGCCGCTATCCACAAGGCTTAGGCCACCACAACTCCCCTCTCCTTTCTCTCTCTATCTGTGTGTGTGTGTGTGTGTGTGTGTGTTTCATCACTAAATATATGGAAATAAACATTTTTTCACAAAATTCCTGTAATTTTAGTCAATGTTTTTCAGTTGGCATCATATTTTACACCGAATTAGATGTGGTACTGCGTGTAACTTTTTGGGGCTTCATATATATATATATATATATGTATATATATATATATATATATATATATATATATATATATATATATATATATATAAATATATATATATATATTGTTTTCTAAACAGGAAAGCTCATAGAGGAGAAAATATATCTATGAATATTAAAAAAAACATTTCTTTTGAATTGGTCGAGTTTCTTTCGATTCAAACGGCTCCTTTGTCTTGAAGATTAGGAAAAATATAATCTGCCATCTTGAATTCCCTCTCCTGGATGCAGTAGAACTCTTAAAGCCAGGTTTAGATTCTATAAAACCTTCCAATGCTCAATAAATACATTGTCAGAACGTATTGACCGCCACCAAAACCACCACGCCACCGATTCTTAAACCTAAAGGTCTCCCGAGTTGTCTGGAATAAATCAGATTCTTATCATTTACTTCTAAACAGGCATCAGTAAAGAGTTTGTTTGAGTGGGCCAAGGATCACATTTTCCATCTTTATCTTGGTAATACACATTCACTTCAAAAATGTCAATTTTATGTTCGTAATCTTTCCAACTCAACTTTCAAGACACGACCAAGTATATTGATAAATAATGAAATTAAAATAAATAGTAATTTCGCAATATAAATGATAAAATTGGCCCCTGAGAGAAATCATATGGGATTTTGATGATTGAAAATCTGTTATATTCCTTTGAGATTCTATTTGAAATGATCATCCGTTACTACAAGGTGCATGTATCATTTGGCCTAAAGAGCATTATATATGTGTGTGTGTGTGCGTGTGTGTGCATGTTATCAATTGGTGGATATATGATCCATCTGTATGTTTACAAATTGCATTATATTATATACAAATTCTTGTCTGAAATGATCAACTACTCTTACTCACGGTGTGTCCTATATGTCCGTGTATTTGTATTGGTAGTGAATACAGTCATTGCTAACGTAGCCATGTTAGTAAAATGGTTGCAAAAGGATTTCTTCTCAAAAGATCATTAAAGAAAGGGCATTATAGCATATTCACTTTATTACGGCAACCTCCGGGATTTAATTGTGCCGTTTTTACGAATTCGTCGTTATAACGGTTCGGTTTTATACTTTGTTTTTTTTTTTCTTCATTTAAGTGCATTAATGATGGAAAAAATACAAGCAAAAATAACTTGTTATTCCCCTTTCGCAATCTATTACCCTCCCAGGCAACCTGGATCGTTTGTCACAGGTTGCATTTTGATCGGGGAATATGTGACATTGTGGCTGGGTTACTTGTAATGTTGCAATCGACCATTTTTCTGAACTTGGACTGGTCACAGACGTTATTGCAACGTTCAAGTAAATGATTTAGATAATGCATATTCGTTGAATACATTTTTGGAATTCTGAAGAAATGCTGTCTGTAACATTTTGCGAACGTAGTAGGGAATCCATAAAGAAACGTTAATATAACGTTACAAGAAGTTTATGCAATATTTCAGAAACAATTTAGTTCTTAGAAATGATGCACTGAAATTCTCAGGAGCTGTTGCTGCGAACTAATCTCTGATTAGCCAAGTGAGGATATAAAACAAACGTTAGAGCATGGGTATTATTAGATGATGCCGTTACAACGACAGTTTATTTGAACACAGTAAGCGCCATCTTCATTTACTATGTTGCAATGCGTTGTTCAGGTATAAGGCAACAAGCTCCTTCCCATTCAGTTACCCATTTCAGTACTGACTAGGTGAGACTCTGCTTAACTTCGGTGATCAGACGAGAATCAGAGCGTTCACAGAATGCCATGATCATGAATAGTCTCTGTTCTGTCTCTATAGACAATGGAACGTCCCCTCCAGGGTGCATGCCTGGACAAGGCTTAGTCGTCAGACCCCTCCCTTTAGACTCGTTGATATAGTCCAGAGGGATACGTCTAACATCAGTTTGGCTGCAGGAGCTGCCGAAAAGATTTTGAATCATGCGTCAAATTGCTTTAAGGGGGCTCCATTCACTGGTTTGAAATTAGAGTAACCCATCTTCTTCCCAACGCTACGGAGTACAATCTTTCCCGGAGGAGAAGAGTGGATACCTTCCCATAGGGTATTAATGCAAAGTGAGAATAACCAGCCAGGTCGCAGGTTTATTGACCGTAAGATTTTAGATTAGAATCCAATGTTTCTATCAAACAAGAGCTGCAAACATAATTCTTCTTAATCACATTATCACAGAAAGACACATAATCAGGCGAGAGGTTTAAATACTCTATCTTTCATGCTACAACCGTCGTAGCAACAACAGAACTATATCTGCTCTTCATCAATAGTAACAGTCTAACATTGACTTGCTATCAATCGATGGTAATCGAGTCTCAATACCCAAACTAAAGAACAAAATAACATCGAATTGTTAATGCAATAAGTATCAATACAAACCCCCCTTTATCCCATTACACCAAGCAAGTGTCTTCCTCTCTACGATACTACATTGACCATAAGCCATAAATGAATATTCAACTAATTGCTCTGGTGACCCAAACCATTATTTGCAATCCTCTCAAAGACTGTGTGCATGTGGGGGTATTTCAAGCAAATCCTGTCAAAGCGGGAGGGAAGATTTCAAACACAATGATTGAAAGACTATTAACCTCGATCCTGGCAAAATAGGGGTGGGGATGATTCCAAGCACAATAATTTAAGGACCATTATCCTCAATACTGTCAAAACGAAACGTAAGATTTCAAGTACAACAATTGAAAGATCAATAACTTCGATGTTGTCAAGACGGAAGGGAAGATTTCAAGGACAATAACTGAAGGAACATTAAGCTTGATCTTGTCAAAATGGAGAAAGAATTACATGCGTAATTATAGTTTCCATCCGAGTGAAAACAATAAGACTAATCAATGTTTCCCCGTCTGAATTTCTGAGATCATCATTTATGGCACTAAAGTATTCTTGAATCTGTTGGTAATGTTGGCTTATCAAAAAATCCTCTTTTTTCTTCGTTTTCTGTTGTATCTACACGGAAGATAAATTCAACATTGTCTCAAACTTTAGCCGTAGATTTCTATAGAATTCTTCTCTTCCATTGGTGAATAGTTAATTCAAATAAAATAAATTGGAAGAAATAGTTTTTGAATAAAAAAAAGTAGGTTATCTTGATAGATGGGCAATATATTTTAAATACTGTACTTCGCAAAAATCATGTAATGGCTTTGATTTTCTTATAGTTCGTGGAACTTAGCTTGAGTATTCGAAATCAGTTACCTCGGTGGCAACTTCTACTCCTTTCTAAGGGTGCATATTTGGAGGTGACCGAACTTCCTGGTGTGTGGAGCAGCCTATAGTAATAGTCGTAAAATAATCAATTGTCCTTTGTACAAACAACGGCTTCGTAGCATTTTGGTCACTTTTCTTAGGTGTGATCAATGAAAATTTTTCAGATCTAAATTTAGATCCATCTCTAACTTAGATATTTTATATCTACATTAAAGTCTATATTTTTTATTATATTTCTCGAGAACCGCTGATCCAAAAAGTTTTGAACTTGACACTGCTATGCCACCTGACTGGCAAATTTCAAATTCATACAATTGCCAGTTGTCGAGTAATTGCGATGCATAATTACGGAGAATTACTCAACTTATCAAGTGTGAGGTGCGTGCTAAAGATTCTCATGGTACGTCATTCGATTTTTGTTCCGTTAGTGGGTCCCAAAAGTTTGTGTAATTTCCAGCAGATCATCACCAATGTATTTAAACCTAAACGTTCACATACCATCAGTGAAATCTCGGATGAAACCAAAAATCTCATTGAAAAATGCAGAAATCTGAAGCCATTGACAACAACAAAAGATAATATTGAAGTAACCGAACTAAATAAAACCACCCAAAAGGAACGAAGAGAAGACGAAAGGAGATACACGACAACAATCAACGAACCAATTAAAGAAAAAGGTCGGGGCTTCAAAACTATCAATTAAACTTTTAATACAGGACGAGGAAAAATAACTGAGGTACGAGAAAAAATGGAGACCTTGCAACAGACAGGGACCGAATCTTCGAAGGTGCTACAATCTGTACACTTCAAAACAAGAAGTACAAAATAAGGAATAGGAAGCAATCAATCAGTTCAAAGACTTCCAAGAAGTTACGCCACAGGAAGTAAAACAAGCCATCAATCAGGCAAAAAGAAAAAATCTGTAGATCAAATGACATCATCATCGATCTACTCCAAAAAGCTGGTAAGGTCATCGCTTGGAAACCAGCCATTTTATTCAACTTATGCCGAAAACAAAGCGAAGTCCTAGAGAATTGGAACATAGCCATCATAATGTTGTTACATAAAAAAGGAAACGTGAAAGACTTCATCAATTACCAATCAATAAGTCTACCCAGATGCATTTACAAACTTTTCTCCCAAGTTATCACCAACCGAATCATAAAAATGCTAGACAAAACCAACCATAGGAACAAGCCGGCGTTCGAAGGAGCTCCTAAACCATGGACCATCTCCATTCGATAAATCAACTAAAAGAGAAAACAGCAGAATATAAACTGTCGTTTGCTGTAGCATTTATGGTTTTCAAGAAGGCCTTCGACTCAGTAGAAATTCCCAAAGTCATTGATGCTACCACTTCACAAATTGTAAACCCCGTATAAATCAGAGTATTGCAACGTATAAATCGTTATAGCAGATCCTTTATCAAGCCTTCAGTAGAGCAAACTCAACTTCCAAGAACAAAAAATCCCATTAGTCATAAAAAGAACATACAAACAATGTATGCTCCCTAGAGTCACCTATGGAGCTGGAACATGGAACGTAACCAAGAAACTGACCCGAAGACCGGGAACCATGTAATGGGCATATGAGAGAATCGTGCTCAATAGCACATGGAGAGAGTACAAGACAGCACAATTTATTGACAGTCCGAGACATCAAAATAATCATTAAGGAATTTAAATGGCAATGGGCTGGTTAAGTTGCCAGAATGGAAGACAACCGATGGATATCACGAATTACAACGTGGATATCCAGACATCGGATGCAGAACCGAAACCAGTAGAATATGAAATGGTGAGACGAACTGGCAAGGTCCAGAAAACTATTTGCTCAGCAACGCCCTCGATAGAATGGTGTGGCGATTTGTTGGGAAGTTCTATCTCCAACAACGGATGATAGGGGACTGATGATGATCACCAAATTGGAAAAGGCGTTGTTGTTTTTTTATCTTAAAAAAATGTATGGTTTCCAAAGACTGATGACATATTCAGTCTCTTTACTGTAGTCGACTTGTTTTACTTTAGTTTGGAAATTCCATTTACAGGAACCTCAAATAAAGGAGTTCAAATGAGACACATGGTTGTCAGATGCAGCATTAACGTTTGCCACGTTTGAATGATTGAATTATATTTCATTCTATTACTATTCGAAATGATTTTGCTTCGAAGAACCGGAAAATTGTCATGGAATAGATTACTGGAATATGTGGACTGTAAAATTATTCATCATTAATAAACCAATCAATTTATGTCTCCGAAAAGGTCAAATAAAATGTATTGAGGAAGGGTCAAGTGGAGTACTGTTGGCAATTTTCAAGTCTGTGGGGAAAACAGTATGACCAGGAGCACTGCAACGCGCAAACACATAAATAGATGCAAAAACACACAAGCACGCTCAAATATAAAAAGGACAGAATCCTTCACCATTTATGGACGCTGCAGTTGTTCAATAATCAAACGTAGATCATAATAGTAAGATAATGAAAACTTGAGTTTGGATCACTTTTCATAATCATTTTTCCCTCTCGTACATCCATATAGCGAGGGGTAATTTTCTGTGTGTTTCTTAAAGACGTAATGTTTGACCGAATCTCACCTAGTTCTCACGGTACACCTACTTTTAATATATGTCTAAGTACTTTTTCATCACCCCTCAAAAGTTTAGAGGGGATCAATCTGCAAGGTAAATTTATGCAGAGTTAGTCCCTTAAGTCCGACAGTGTTCACGCTCAAGGGCTTCTGCTTAGGTGGGAGTGGGGTATTTGCACATCTCTAGATCAGGTCTTCCCATTTGTTATAAAGAGAAGAGTATAGAACCAATGCATCCTTCTTATAGTCACCTATGGAGTTGGAACATGGATCCCAACCGAATGATTGATCCTCAAACTGAGAACCCTGCAACGTGCACTTGGGATAATCATGCTTAACCTCGCATGGAGAGATCACATGACAGCACAGTACATTAACGAAAGAAAAAACAGGAGTCTGAGACATCATAGAATCCATTAGGGAAACTTAAATGGCAATGGGCTGGCTATTGTAAGAATGACAGACAACTGATGGATATCATGACTGACAACAGGAATCTCCAAAGATCACTTGCCTAACTGGGGCCTTCAGAATACAAGATGGAGAGACGAACTAGAAAATTCCAGAATGTACAGCTCCACGAAGCCCATGATAGAGAGATCCAGAAAATCCTGGAGAAGGTCTATATCCAACAACGGATGATAAAAGAATGATGATCATCATCATATCAGACCTTCTCACGTAGGGTGAGGGATTCGAAAGGTGGAGCCTCATAGTCAATAAAAGATAATGCTGTTGTGCAATTGTTTTATGTAGGCTTACCGCTAAGATATATTCCGAATAAAATCTTTTGGTCCTATCCCCTGAAAAAGTGGCAGTGGACGCCCGTGTTCACACTTATTTTAGGAAATTTGAATAACCTCTTAGTGATCACCGCCAAATAAAAGATAAGAGAAGCACCTTATTCACTGATCACCCCCCCCCAAAGCAACGTCGCTTCGATGTGCAACTGTTCGCTGGTGTATCAAACGCATTTATGATTTGATTGTTTTACAGATGAATAGGCAGATAAGCGACATCAGGTTCAGTTATAAGTAAAGTCTATGTATGTTCCATCACCTGGTTGTCCCTCGGGACAAATAAATAAACGAGTGGTAGAACGACACTGGTTGAGCAAGTTCAATTCTCCGTGATGTCGAAAATCATATTTGCTAATTAAATGGGGAGGGGGGGCAGACAAGCGAAGCAGCGGGAACGAATAGATTAGAAAGAATAACAGATACGAGATACGTGATATTCCAAGCATGTACTATGGGATGAGAGCAATCTTCCTCCACTTAGAGGGTTCGGTTCGAAATTCTCAGATGGTTCCGAGTACTTCAGACCCCTAAAGAAGTCCATTGAGTACAGCAGCCGAAATGTTCGGTGATAACAACTAAATAAATCAATGACTAATCGCTACTATTTGTATGAAAGCTACTTGACCCAATCAGTACAGCCTGTGATTTGGATGAAAACTAAATGTCAAATGCAGACTAAAAATTCAACTAAACTTTGAAAGATGAAATCTGAAGGTATATAAAAAAAATGTATCGAGTTGATATAGGTGAATTTTTTTTGCATCATAGAGGATAATGCTAAAATAAAATCTTACGCCAAATTGCAAAATTGTCTTATTGGCAAAAAATGAACAAATGCGTAGTTTTAATTTAATCGAACATTTAAAAAAAAAATCAAAACAAGGATATTAAACGACCATCGACTTCTCCTGCTTTGATATCAGTTTCCCCGTACTTTATCTGATTAATTGGTAATAGCTGAGGTTTGAAATCTCCACATATTTTATGTACGTTTAGGTTTAATGTAAGTCATCAGTCTGTTGAGGTTCAAGTTGGGCGATCAAAGAAGCAGTTTCATTTGATCATTTTATACATCGGTTTGGAGTAGTGTTACCGACAGCCATCTGCAGAGGAGAGTGGCAATGTTATTTAAGTAGTTATGTGTGTATTATGGTAGTAAACCTACAAATATCCAGCATTTTGATCTATATAGTAGGTACAGTCATACCAAATGTTACTGAACAAATGCAGGAACATTGTGTTTTATGTAGTTCGAAATTTGGATTGTGAAGAGGATTAAATGCATTACTACCTTTAAACTATAAAAGCGTGGTTTCCATTAAATTCGAGTTCGCATCCCAATCGAGTAGGTACAGAAACAAATATGAAATATCAAATTAATAGAATTGAATATTGAATTGATACTTATTTTGTAATTGTTGCTCATTCAGGTCCGGATTTAAAAATGACCCCCCACAAAAAAAAAACTATATTTTTTGATAAAAAATATTACTTCTGCCGTTGTCTCTTTGTATGTCATACTCTATAAATAAATGGTGTCAGGCATGAGATATCTCTCTCAAATGCTGCATTATTATAAATCATTTGAAAGGATATCGATACTTCTAAAAGATGATGTGAGAACCTAAAATCTCAACATTCAACCGAGTCAGGTTTGGGTCCCTCTCGGGCTGATTATGAAAACACACATAATGATATGTTTTTCCTATTTGTGATGATGTACAAAACAAATTACAGCCAAACAGCAAGCTTTTACAAATAGTTTATATCATTTGGAAGTAAAACAAGATAAGCTTATTGTTTGATTTAATAATGAACAAGATGGACGATATAACAGTAATCATTGTGTAAATTTAAGGAGCCTAAGACACAACAGAAAACTAATCCAAATAGGCCCAAACAAAACAAACGAACTTAAACAAAATTATTAAAGTTTATTCATGAAATTATGTATGAACAGAACTTCAACAAAGAAAGATTCTTTGGGCGCTAAGAGGTGGTTAAACAAAATGCAGCTGAGGGGTTGGAGTGCTGAAAGTCCCCCTTGAGTCCAGGGCATATCACGACCCAAATCCCTTCCATTGTAACAGCTGGTATGATACAATATATTTCTGGTGAAGGCAAGACCCCTGGCACCCCACTCGTTACGACCTTGATTAAATAGTAATATCAAACAAGTCTGAATAATAATATATATCTTTTTTTATTCTAATGCAAATGTCTTTAGTAATCACAAGGAAAGAAGATAATTGGATTTGATAAAAAGAATAATTTCTTATATATAAATAACCATAACGTACAAATGAAACAGTTTTCCCCCAAAACATATGAAATTTCAAAATTTATATTCTTATGCGACAAAAGTTCCTGACTATCTCACAGTCAATGTGATTTTTGGCACTGAACTTACTTGACCAATGACTCATAATTAGAAGAGTTGGATGATATTACAGTTCGTAAGCTATCATCAAGATGATAATCGATTTGACGAGATCTGATATTCATAATCAGAAAAAGTGATTCGCAATAATAGAGCAAAAATAACTTGGTAGACACTCAAGATTGGTTGGAAAAATTCACTAGCGTCATTTTTCATAAAACAGATTTTCGCTTTAGTGCCCTTGTCAGAAAACACATTTCATCAAATATAGGTATATTGTATGGATATCGTTGGAAAGGAACTTCCATGCTCAACGTGGGTGCCCAGTGTGCTATTTTGGCACAAATGTTGCTTCATCTTTTCTTTTCAAAACTTTTGAGACACAAAATTGACCAATCTTCATGCATGTTTCTATCAGATACTGAATTGTTCCTGAGGGTGATAAGTTTGACACTATTTCTTTCAGTGGCTGTCAAGCCCTTTGCATCAGAGTGTTGCTCCATATTTACTAAGAGAGATTAAATGTATCACCTATAAAAAGCTACCACTCTTAACATATCTTAGACTAACGAGTTGAAAATTTGTCCATTAATCAAAGAAACAACACAATAAATCGAATACTTCGAAAACATCATATATTTTGGAAATATCCATGATTGAAATCAATGTAATACAAGCTACTAAAAACGATATTTCATCTCTAAGCATGCATTTTAGAAATGAAAAAACAATTAGTCCGACGACCACATAACATGCCTAGGTAGTAGTAATACTAAATTTACGACCACTTCATGATAAATTGTTTCAAAAAATTTTGAATATATATATATGTGTGTGTGTGTATGTGAGAAATATGGCAACCAAATAGTGCTATGTACAATTGAGATGATAAGATGGGCACATCTCGATGAGTTGAAAAGCCTTACAACCTATGGCAGTTAAATTGACTCTATGGCGACCCGAGTTCAAACTTTGGTCAGGGCTGTCAACTTCTTGAGAATGTCCCTGTGGATTGAACAGCCTGGCAAATTTGACACTCTAATCTTAGAAAGGCAACCAGTCTAGGAGACAGACAACCTTGATTACAAACCAGGGGGATTGACGCCCTATTCGATGCCCTTCCCGACAGCTCAATCAGCCAAACTGATTGCAAACTTATCCCCCCTTAATCTAGACTACATCGATGCCAAAGGGGGGGGGGGTGACATCTACGCATTCCAGGATCTCTATACGTTTTACTCAGGCATAAGACTTGGATTGGGACCATTGTATTTAGATACAGAACAGAGGCCACTGAACCGTCAGTTATGTAATTTCAGCTGTTGATATATATGTTAATGAATCCTCTTTGTCAAAATATCCGTTGTTATATCTTGTGAAATGTTTGCATCATAATACCAATAATAATAAAAGACATCGAAATTATTCATACACCCCATTAAGAAATCCATTCAGTAATAGCGCTTTTCAAGTGTTGCCATTGCTTCTTCCAGAGAATATCTTCATTTCTATTCCTATTTAGCAATATAAAGGACGACACTTGGTTAATACAGACATTAATTCATATTTATGACCAACGTTTATTTTATCTTTTGCGTGCTGACATCGTTACAATCTGTAAATCATGAAGGCTATACTTTGTAATCAATGATGCATGCAATACTTTAATTTATCAGAATAAATGCTATCAACCCTCGCTGTCACGTCACTCGTTCGAACGGCTCTATTAGATGACACACGCATGTTGACAGCGAGTTAGTTTTCATATTATCGCAAGACTATTTTCAGGGATTAGTTTGCAGCAACAGCTTGCAGGGAGTTCAATGCTTTATTCTAAAAAGTGAAGTTGGTATATCCCTGAGAAAAATTTGCCAACACTTTTTGGTTTCTCATCATTAACGCCCTTCGTATAAAATCCGCCTGCTATAACGTTGAATTTGTTATAACAGCACGTGTGATTAAACCTTAAAAAAAGCTATGGCATTTCGGTCAAGTATTTCCCAATATTCATTGGTGTAATTTATGCAATGCACAGAGTTTTTTTTTAATGCTTTACACAGAATCTGATATCATCGTACCATTTATGAATCTTTCTGGTTGTTATCACAGTTGTTTACCATGTATCAGTTTCGGAGACTTTATATATATATATATATATATATATATATATATATATATATATATATATATATATATATATATGTATATATATATATATATATATATATATATATATATATATATATATGTATATATATATATATATATATATATATATATATATATATATATATATATATATATGAGTCCATGATACATTTAGTAAAAATATTTATATATGTTTCTGTAGAGTTCGAGCGGTTTATCCACATCCATAATTACTTTGAGACTGACTAATAGTCAATTAGCTATTAATAGAGTAAACAGATGTTTGTGTCTTATCAATTTCATTTTAAGTTTTATTGAAAAACGTCTGAACTACTTTAAGTGGAAGAGTCAATCGTTTGAAATGATCGGTGGGAGATATAGGCTGCTTATATCCATGTATAGATGCATACATTATATTATGTTATATTATATATACATACATATATATATATATATATATATATATGTACCACTCCATCTCAATATCCCTCTCTTTATATATGCTAGAGAAAGAAGATATGACTTGGTATGAGAATAACGTAACCAGATTTCATGATAAGTTCAGTTGAAAGTTGGTTTCCTGTGGATAACGAAAGCAAAAGTTCAATAATAAGTTGGCAGGACTCGCATAGAATTCTCAAGTTTAATGAAGATTGAACCAAAATGCATGATATCTTGGGCAATATCCATGGAATCTCCATTGGTCCAGTTAGTTTTATATCAAAAACCTTATACTGTAGACACACCAAACCTATATAAATGAAGACTTTTTTTTTGTGGAAACAGCTGACGATTTGATTTCAAAGATCATTTTGAAATGTCAAAATGGGTCCAAAATGGGGTTTGCTGTAGCGAAATCTGATTCGTTGATAAACATTTTTTTTCTGCGCAAAGCTTTGATTGGCCAAGATGGTGCATTAATACCCATTTGAAATAATGATTCGTTTTCCTGTTCGTCAATTCATCTCGACTGTGCATAGTAAGGATTTCGCTAGAAATATAAAGAGCAGATAGAGACAGTGGATGAACAGCAGTTATTCGGGCCTTTGCGTAACCAACTGGCTGCTTAGCTCAGATGGCAAGAACAGCATCGTGTTGAACGTAGTTTCAATTCCTGCAGTAACGTGTTCCCTCATTTGTTCATTCCATTTATGCTGGTTGGCCAAATAATGAGCGTGCGACAATTGAGCGACAAAAAAAACCTGAACAGGACAATTTAGCAGGAGACAAATGAGTTGTAGGGCAATCGTGCATGAGACAATTAGGCAGAGGATGTATTAAGTCTCAACGATAAAAATAAACAAAATAAATGAATAAAACTTTTAAATTATCAAATGTTATAAATAATAAATGTTGTTTAAAAAGAGACTGAATTTACGACGGTTATTTTTAGGATTACTTTTTCTGTTCTTTTTTTGCAGCACTTCACTACCGCTCAATTGACTCATGCTCATTTGTCCCGATGCTCGATTATTGCTGCTTAATTGTCCCATACTTGATAGTTGCACAGCTATTCACACTATCTGATCCAGATGTCATATGCACTGTGAAAAAAACAGGATGTCAGTCCAATTGGAATTTCCAATTAAAAGAAAAGATTTAGGATTCAGAAAACGTGCTAGCAAGCAATTGTGATTAAAAATGTTGATGAGACAATACAGTGTGGTACTGAAATGAAAAAACTATTCATCTCTAACAGAGGGGGAAGGGTTTCTCAAAATCATAGGCCCATGTCAAGTGTCTCATCTGCATCCATTTTAATTAGGCGTCTTGAGACTTCATTACAAGACAACCTTGTACTGTCAATTTTAAGTTTTGTGCCGTGGATACTAAGGCAGAGTTTCAATCAATCCGAAACCAGCTCCAATAAGGATATGACCCTTGTAAATAATTACATTTGTTGTGATAGGGAGGGAAAAGGCTTGTCGGCGTATTGGTTCATGGTTTACATCAAATGGGACACCTTTCGCACAAGCAGGTATTTATGGTTTAGCTGAATAAAGTATTAAAAAAACAATAATTCAGATGAAAATCACCACATTACCGTAAACTTCCTTCCTAACAACCCTTGCGCATTCTAATGGCACTTTTGTTTTTTCAAGCAGGACTATTGTCATGCAGCAACATCACATGAATATTTCAGTGCATTATTTCAAAAACTAAAAAGTGTACACCCTTAAAGTAATGTAACCTAAAGTGATATTGTGCTGTGAAAGATAGCCATGAAGTTTTGTTGTGTCACATCACGTGACTTACCTACATCAAAAAATGTCAATTAATTGGCTTGTCTCAGAGTAAGTTCACTCGATCAACGAGTAAAAATATACTTTGAGATAAACTAATGAATATGGGTGTAACAGATAAGCGTAATTCTCTTCAAGTTGGACCATGTAATATATTTTCAGAGCATCACAATTGATGGATCTGAAATAATAGCACAGTGTTATGAGGATCAAAGCTGAAACCCGCTTCAAAATAGTCACGTGACAAAAAGCAACCCACAAACGGTATATATATATATATATATATAAAAAGTGAGAGAGAGAGAGAGAGAGAGAGAGAGAGAGAGAGAGAGCAGGGTTTCCCTGACCTTGGCAATACGCCGACCAAAGGGCAATCACAAGTTCGGATGTGCAGTTAGCAAATGTGCAGAAAATGGGCGTTTTGAAAAGCTGGTATGGAACTTTGAGTCCGTAATTGACAATAAAAAATGAGTTAACAGAAATATTTTCTTTTATCAAATATACCAAGCTGCACTGTGATATCAAACATTATGTAAACCTAATGTGTCTGCACTGGCAGAGTCTTACCAGACACAGAGATCGCATTGATGATGTCTAAAAATGGTGAATGCCAAATATTTGATGTGAAAACTTTAAATTACTTTAATCAAAGAATAGTGGGACTGTTTAATTTTATTGTTTATATAGCCTTTGGCATTATTTTGAATATTTGCTATAGACGATTGAAGAATTCTTCATGCGAAGAGACGCCACAAAGGTTGAGAATCACTGATATAGAAGCCATGAACTCGAAAGATACACAGCCCTCATCACTCATACCCAGGGAAGCGCTGACCCCCGTCCAGATTCTTCCTCCTCTGTCGGCTTGTAATACTTGTCTCGTGCCTCTCGCTGTCTATCCCTACCGTACCTCGAGGTTACGTCACGTTTAAGAGTCTCTTAGTAGTAAACGTAAAGAGACGAAGAAATTTTGTCCCTTGACTATTCACCTCTCCGTTGCCTGGGCTCACAGACGCACAAGTGAGTTCTCAAAATATTAACAGAACAAGTCAAAGAGGTACATGTAAAGCGTTGCATCAAGAGACATCAACAAATAAAGTATGACGGACGGTGAAGTCCCGGTTTCTATTCCATGCTTCAGCTTAGTGATCCTTGCAAGTCTCAAGTCAGGTCGAGACCAGGATTTTAATCTTACAAGTATTTATGACCATTTCGTCGGCAGGATGAAAATCCGTCAAAGAGATACCTCCACTCTTTTAAGAGCTTAAGTTTACTCAATTATCTGCTGATTGCACAGGGACATTTGCCCTTTCCATACTCATCGCTCATACCGGGAATCGAACCTGCGACCTTCTACGCGTGAAAGAGTTTGTCTTTCTTTTGACCTTTACAGTTGACACAATTTTCGTGGCATGATAATATTACCTCACAAAAATCTGATGAGTCATACATGCAAAACGATAGTGTACACAAAATCTGATGATGAGTCAAAGAATGATAAAAATGACAGTGTAAGATTTCTTAGACACGATGAATATGATATAATGTAATATAACATATGATATGTTTCTTTATTACACCAAACTGACAATAACAAATTATTTTTTGCATATTCATTCCTAGGTAAGAAAACTAACAGATTTAAGAAAAAGATGATTCATTTAAAAGCTCTGCTTTTAGGGATCTTGTTTGTTTCAAAGTTAAAAGGTGTTTTTTTTTAATTTTTCACAAAATTCGAGTTAGTTACTAATAAAGGAATTCAAATGAAACGCGTAGTTTTGGGATGATATTGTACGGAAGAATGAATTCTGTTTGTTTACTTTTTAGATATTGATAAAGCCAACGAGTTAGACCCAAGCCCTGCCGAAGATGTTTTATTTAGTATCTTTCGTTTACCTTCATTTTAATTTTTTTCCTTTCTCAGTCCTATCATTGTCTTTTCTTCAAACTCACACCTTTCATTCTGTTTTCATTTTCCTCGTTCATTTTTCTTTTTCCTTCTTTCTTCTTCCTTTTTGCCATTTATCTTCTTTTCTATTGTCTTTTATCTTCCTCTCTCCCGTTATTTCACGTCTCTATTTCTTTTCTCCCCTTTCTCAATTTTCTTGTCTTTTTTCTTTCATTTCCCCTCCATCAATAACACAGCATTCATTCTCGTTCCTTTTCTTTCTTTCTTTGATTGTTATATATCTTTTTAATGTTGAACAACAGCATTCATCAAAATTCTTTTTTATGTGCTTGGGCATTCAAGCATCACTGGCCATACTATTTTGTCGACAGACTTGAAAAATCAGAATTCCAGTATATTTCTTCCTAAAAGAAATTTATATTTTAAATTTTTGCAAATAAAAGAATGTTTGTTTTTTTCCTTTTTAGGTCCTTATTTTGACGGGATTATAAATAACACCTCCATTCACCTGTCTAGATGCTTCTATATACTTTTTAAAAACCTATTCAAGACAATTTCTAGTGGAAAATGCCAGTGATATCATCAAAAGAATTCATCATTTTTCTTCGGTGGAATTTTCTTTTACATGGCTTCAGTTTATGACGCCAATTCCCATCTCATTTGTTTGTTTTATTTCCTTTTCTCTTCCTTTTTCATTCTCATTTTCATTCATATTTCTTTCTTTCTCTTGTCATTTAAACCTTTATTCCTCGTCACCAATTCTTCTCTCATTCCACTTCCTTTTTCTTTTTCATTTTTATTCATTTTCTTTTGACTTTTTTCATTCTCATTCCTCTGTTCGTCCGTTATTCTCCCTTTTTTGTCCCCTTTTTCTTCCTTTTTTCCTATTTCTTGCATTCTCTTTCTTTCTCTCTTTTTTAAAAAGAATTCTTCTCTCTCTATCCCGTTCTCTTAATTGTCATTATCATTACTTTTATTCTTTTTCCTTTTTATTTATTTTATTTTATTTCCTTTTTTTCATTGTTTTTTTTATTCATTCCTTTAATCCTCTTTCCTTATTCCTCATTCATTTCTGTTCTCTTTTCTTTTTTTCCTTTCACTCTTGTTTCTTTTCCTGATTTCGTCTTGACTTTTAAAAAACAATTATTTCCCCTTTTTTTCTTCGGTTTCTTTTGCGTCTTCTTTCTTCCAATCTCTTTTTCTGTTGTTTTTTTTTTCAATTTTGTTTTTGATCATTCAAAAACATCGAATTCGTTCTCGTTCTTTTTTTCTCATTTGTTTTCATGATGCTTTTTGTTTCTTATCATTTGTCTTTCTTGTTTCTTTTTATACTCATTTTTCTTTCTCTTTCTACCCTAATTCCTCTTACTTCTTCCTTTCTATTCTCGTTCACATCTTTGTTCCTTTTCATTCTTTTTCCTTTCTCCCTTCCTTTTCATTCTCATTCCTTTTTCTCTTTCATTATAATTCTCTTTCGCATCATACAGTTTTCCTACTTCAAATACAATATTCTCTCTGGACCTATTGACCCAGTCCGTAATCACTCAACTACACGTATCACCAAGATCCAACCAATATCCTTCACAATATCCTCTGGCTACAAACCTACTTTGATTCGCTCGACAATATTTGTTCTTCTTAAAAAGTTTCTTTTTTCTTTTTATCGTTATTTCTAGCTCTGCTCATTCTATCGATCCCCGCGGAAATCTAAGTTTGTTTTCAAGTGATTCTCTAAGTTTCTATGCACCCGTACAAAATAGTTTGTATCGTTAACTGTTTCCCAACCAATATACATATACCGTTTTATTTTGCTTACATGGTGTTTCGTAATTTATTGACATTGATTATAGTGATGGTCGTGAAAATCATAAAATGAGACATCTGATGTTTTCAACAAGGTTTTACAGATGCAGACCAGTCCAGTTGTATGATGGAGGTGCTGAATAGACTCTCTTGCGATATGATGTTGGTGTGGGTTGTTATTGTTGTCACTTTTTGAGTTTGGAAATGTGTCATGGCCACCATCAAGAGAAATGTGGGCCATTTTGAATTTCCAATAGCTTGCATATAGTATCCAAATGGCAATTTTCTCAAACTATGTATGGTAAATGAATTCAACTAGTAATGTCCACAATAAAATAATCACTGATTAGAAAACTGATCTGAAAACAGTTGTCACTGACAGCTATTTTGAAAAAAGGGTGATGTATTGAAAATTCATGGTTGCTCAATATCCAAATCTTTCTTGGACGCCTTTGACAATAAATGTAGCACATGCGCAACCATTTAGCTAAGGTGCCTCACTGTTAACCCATAGGAAACATGGAACATACAAAACAATGCAAATAAAGAAAATTCCCTCGGGGATTTAACCTTTACATTCTCATGATACTCGTGTTTCTTTTTCTTTTGTCGATTATTTTGAGACCTTCATGTCTCTGTCGATGCTTCTAACTTCAATTTTTATTTTTCAATAGAAATTATTGTTTACGTAATCGTCTCCTCATCATTGAATGGCAATTGTCTTCGTATGGCCTTCACGTGTAATTACAAAAAATCATAATGGTCGGATTTTATATGCAGAGTTTTAATAATGAAAAACTAAAAAATACAGATGAAATGACTTTTTATCACTCCTTCACAGTTTAATGTATCATCTTACTTTATGTGGCATTATCTAAGGGTCTGTTAATTCTAGTTTGTGAAATAATGTATTGAAATCTTCTTGGGCTGCAAATTAATTTCTGGTCATTGTCTTGCAAGTATATAAAAAATAATGCGCTGTTTGAACGTGTATGATTAGACAGTACGGTCAATTTATTCAGTCCAGTCAGTCAGGTCATCTCACTCGATAATGCTCATATTGGGAGCTGCATAGAGCTTGGAAAGGAGAAGTAATGTCTGCCAATAAATCGAAGAAGCTGTATACAGACAGAATAACTTGGAAAACGTGATCTAAATAGGGAAAACCTGGAAATGTGGTTGAAGATTTTGTACTTGGGATTACTACAAATGGAAACTTGAAAACAAACTCAGAAAGAACCACAATCAATGGAAAGAGCAATGTTAGGAGTAAAGATATAAAAAAAGAACAATACGGATGCGAAAGCAAACAAAAGTGAAAAGATATCATAGAAATAATGGACAAAAATATGGGATGGGCTGGACACATAGCAAGAAAGATGATGCAAAAGTTTAGTCGATTGGTTCCCAAGGTATAAGATTGAGAGGTGAGATAGACAGTTTTGCCAGTAGGACATCATGGATGTTAACATGGTCACAGTCGATATGGAAGAGGCTGGGAAAGGCTTTCATCGAGCAGTGAAAGAAGACCTAACCAATTAGATACATGGATTAAACCAGATAATGCAACTATCTTATTTAATGGGGCTTGTGATTCAATAATATACACAGAAAAGTGTAGCATGCTGTTCATTACGTCTATGTCAATAATATCTATAATAATGATAACAAGTCTGGTTGGTCAGTCAACAGAAACCATCACGTGGCTAACCTCTTTTGGCAGCATAGGCGGGGGGCTGATCAATTAAAACATTGGGAAAAGGGATGATCAATGAATAAGTTGATCTTCTCTAATTTTGTTTAGTAGTTATCACTAAAAAAGCCTGATTTTTTTAAAATAACAAGCGGAGACAAGCTAAGGAATCAATTTAGCATGAATTTTCATTGCAAACTGAATACCCAATACTACAAACCTATTCAGGGGTTATTAAAAAACAAAAACATGAGTAATAATTAGTAGTAAAGGTTAAATTTTCAGCTCTCTAGCTCCATACGCGTGTTAGATACATAGACAGCAAGCCAGCCAGCTGGACCAACCTGAAAACTGAAAAAACAAAACAAAACAATTCTGACAGTTTTGGTTGATGGTTTTTTAACAATGAAAATATCGATGGGTGTTATGTAAGAAGGAAGGAGGAAAAATTTGTTGCGTTGATTCTGCAATCAAGGAACAACTGGATGAAGCCGGACATAATGGAGAAATGTTAATTATGACAGCCATAGACAGTAATAGAACTAACAGAGAGACTAGAGAGACAGGAAATGAGAAAACAAGGATCTAAAAATGGGAAGGAAAACAACTACACAGACGTTGCAAAAGGCACACCAAAGGAACTGTAGATTAGCCATATACAGGGCTACGCAAAGGGAAGCTAAAAAGAGAAATACAATCATCCGTATTAGTGGCCCAAATGACCATCACAAGAAGTAACTATGTAAAAGCTGAAAAAAACGCAACAAACAAAAATCACAAGGTACAGCAAGCAGAGATTATCTATATCTTTCCAAAAACTGCCATCAAGGTTCAATGAGAACTTTTGGGGATATCGTGTGGAAGGAAATTAAATTTATGGGTTATCATGTGTTTTCAGACGTGTAACTACGACGTAGAGGAAGGTAATTGTGCAAAGATCAGCCCCCCCCTCCATTTAATCAGTTCCTCACTTGCCTGTCGTGTACCCTTCGTAAAACGTCATTGGAATTCACTGAGAACCTTTGGAGATATTAGGTTAAAGATGAGACTATCAACCATATAGTAAGTGGGTGCAGCAAACTGGCCCAAAGGGGATAGAAGAACAGGCTCGACTTGTTGAGAACAGTGATCTACTGAGAACTATGCAAGCGATCACACTTCAACCACACGAATCAATGGTATCTGCAAAGACCCGGATCTGTCCTGAAAAAAGTCTTTGGGACTGTGAGATTCAGATGGATCACTCAATCCAGGTTAGAAGACCAGGTCTTATGTTAGTGAATATAAGAAAGAAATAACACGCCAAATAGTAAATAATGCTATCCTAGCTGACCAAAGGGCGAAAATGAAAGACGGTGAAAATTTAGGTAAATATCTGCACCTGGTCTAAGCTATAGAATATGAAGGTGACTGTAGTACCAATAGTGGTGGGAACCCTAGGAACGATCCCCAAGAACCTAGCGAAAAGGCTGGAAGAAATAGGAATCTGGGGAAGAGCTGAGACCATCTTGGTAACTGTGTGAGATCCACCTGTCACTCCTGATCAACGAGCAGGAATAATATTACAAGTTATCGAAGGTCTCTTTGCAGGCAGAAAATGACAGCTGTTAAGAAGGAGAACCAATATTTCTGTACAAATCGAAGTAGGTGCATTACTAAAGGATACACTTTATACGTAAAAGGTTCCATGAGTGCATTTTATCAGCAATTACGTGCGCATGTGAGATATGGAAACTAACGGAATCACTTGAAATCAAACTCAGAATCTGATTCCATTTGTAGTTATGCCTGGAGTATGATTCTACCAAAATGTCCGTTTTATCATTCCGATCCCACATTTTGTAATTTCGCGAAGATAAAGATTTGGTTGATGGTAAGGAATATATATTTGATCTTTGTGTTCTTATTTCCGACGTGATGGTTGCACATAACCTTTGTTTTGCTGAAGTTCATGTATAGGCCAAATTTCTTGCTTCCTTCATTTAGTTCATCTAGCATTAGTTTGAATTCGTGTAGCTTTTCTGTAAAAAGGGCGATGACATCTGAGGCTGTTCAGATATTTGTCGTCTATTCTGATTTCTTTATTCTCCTAGTAAGTTAACCACTACATCTACCTACGACAACGAATCTCCTTGAAACTGTCAAAAGAAGAGAAAATCATATGAAAAATCACTCTAAGATGGTCAGCCTTGGGCAGAGCAAGCTCAACCTTCAAAAAGAAGAAGATCCCAGTAATCCTAAAAAGAAGGATATATAACCAATGCATCCTCCCAATAGTCACTTATGTAGCTGAAACATAGAACGTAAGTAAGAGAGTGACCTGCATACTGAGAAAAAGCGCACTATATCAGAGAGAAAAAAGGAATTCGAGACATCATACAATCCATGAAGAAACTCAAATGGCAATAAGTTGGTCATGTTGTGAGGATGAAAGACAAGTGATAGACATCACAACTCACCCATAGATCACATGTGCAACCGAAGCCAGCTGAATACAAGATGGAGAGACGAACTAGACAAAATCAGAGAGTATTGGCTCTGCAATACCAATGATAAAGAAATGTGGCGAAGCCTGTGGAAGGTATATGTCCAACGACCGACGATAAAAGACTGATGATGAAGGAATATATTTACTTATATGACAAACACTTAGAGAGATCCAATTAAAGTGAAATAAAGTGGCACACAGTAATCATCCAGTTAGCGCGATTTAAATGAGCACGTTTTCTTCTCAACACGCGAATAATTTTTTCCAGTATAAAAACTGGTTCAGAAGCATTAAGTAAACATAGATACGTACTGAAAGGCACATTACCAGTTAACACAGATACATATTGAAAGGCACCTTACCAGTTAACACAGATACATATTGAAAGGCACCTTACCAGTAAACACAGAGACATACTGAAAGGCACCTTACCAGTAAACACAGAGACATACTGAAAGGCACCTCACCAGTTAACACGGATACATATTGAAAGGCACCTTACCGGTAAACATATATACATACTGGAAGGCACCTCACCAGTAAACATAGACACATTTTGAAAGGCACCTTACCAGTAAACAAACATACTGAAAGGCACCTTACCAGTTAACACAGATACATACTGAAAGGCACCTCATGAGTTAACACAGATACATATTGAAAGGCACCTTACCAGTAAACATATATACATACTGAAAGGCACCCCACCAGTGAACATAGATACATATCGAGAAGCACCTTACCAGTAAACTCAGATACATATTGAAAGGCAACCCACCAGTAAACATAGATACATACTGAAAGGTACCTCACCAATTAACACGGATACATATTGAAAGGCACCTTCCCATTAAACTCAGAAACATATTGAAAGGCACCTTACCACCAAACACGGATACATACTGAAAGGTACCTCACCAATTAACACGGATACATATTGAAAGGCACCTTCCCATTAAACTCAGAAACATATTGAAAGGCACCTTACCACCAAACACGGATACATACTGAAAGACACCTCACCAGTAAACATAGATACATATTGAAATATTTTCCTTAGATGACAATAACAGAAAGGAATGAAATAATTTGTGTCAGTTATCATTATATCAAATCCCGAATATCTAGACTTGTCCAAGACCACAGTCCCAGAATCGATCCACCCTACTGTATACGGTTTATCAGTTCCGGCTAAAAGGTATCAAGTCATTGAGTATTGACAAAAAATACCCCACCTTGGGCAATGACGTCTTAGTGCCGTCGAAAGAACCACTCTTGAGACTTCCCAAGTTTATTTATTCGCTCCTTCCATTTTTCAAAACAATCTGCAAAGTGTTTTTTTTTCGGGATCGCCATCAGCTGTTTTGTCATGTTCCTTTTAAAGCTATTCAAGGTCTGAAATCTCATTGGGGAAAACCAGAAGTAAGAGAGAGCCGAATGTAGAGGGGATAGGGTCACAAGCAGATATAGGTGAGGTAATTTTTGAAAATAAAAAAGCTACTCAAGAAGTGATTAATGGGCTGGCTTGATTATTGTGAATGTGATGGTAGCATAATACAAAATGAAGGTCTCACTGCCGACTGAATAACCCCATGGGGTCGACCTCTGCCCACGCATCTGCAATGAGGTTCCCTCCGATTGATTGCCAAACTACATCAAGGTTGTGCGACCAATTCTCGAGAAATTCAAATTACCGTACAGACACCATGTGATATTCCGCCTTGTGCTGCCCCGTTAAGCACATATTTTCAGTAGGAAATCTAATAATGTTAAATTTAGGAAATGATAAAATGATTGATGAAGATGATAAATGACAGTTTTCAGTCTCTAAAATTACTGTATATTGTACACTTCATTGAATTCTTCAGATACACGGAGCCACTACTTTCTGAACTTGTCTAGTTCCTTACGCCATTTTATATTTGGCCGACCACAATTTTTCATGATCTCAGGGGATCCAGGTTGGAGAGTCATCATGATCAGTGGTTGTCTGGCATTCTTACAACATGACCAACGCATTGCCTTTTGAGTTTTCCAATTGTTTCTACGATGTCTTCCATCCATGTTTTTTTCTCTGTCTTGTGATTACTCTATGTGAAATAGAGTATGATTCTCTCCTGGGTACTTTGCTTGTTTCTCAGTTTTCATTTTTTGGTAAAGTTCCATATTTCAGGTCCATAGGGAACCATCGGGAGGATACATAGGTTTCATACCCATCTTATGAGGACACTAGTATTTTCTTGTTCTTGACGATTGAGCTTGCTCTAATGAAAGTTTGCCATCCTCAAGGAATTCTACGGCTGATTTTTTGAGTTGGGGATCTCATGGAAATTCTTTCTCCTGGGTATATTTAATGGTTTACTTGCAGGTTTATTTCATTTTTGGTTAGGTGCACGTATGTAGAAAGTTTTCTGATGTTGTAGGTGCCGATATTTAGTGTTGTTTTCTTGCTGACGTTTCCACAGCTGTATTTGAGTTATTAACCTTGGAGCACGTCAACCTCATCCAAAACAAGTGATGCAGTCGAGCCTTTTAAAACCGCTGACCCGGCAGGAGCAATGTTATATCTCTTACTGTTCAAACAATGGGAATGTTAGGCCATTTCTTGCTGCATTGGCCAATAGCGTTGGCAGGTAGTCTGGGCAATAGGTTACTCGATGGTGCCCATGTCCATTCCAAATTGCGTGTGACAGATTTTACTGGGTTACATAATTCCAGTTGCTGGGAGCGGCCCCTGGCCTGATCTCATCACGCTTGCTATCAGTACTTGGAAATACTTAATCGGAAATGTCTGCTTGAATGCTTCGTATTTGGTACAAGAATCAATTCAGTTGGACTAATCCACTTGGGACTCTTTCTTGAATCTTAAGTTGGTGACGCTTGTTACGAGACATCGATTCAAGAGAGGAATCTTGATTTCATACAAAAACTGGTTTTCAAATGAGTTTTGAATGTCTAAATCACAAGAACATCAACACTTCTCTCATCTTACTGAAGACCTATCATTCGACTTTGAACACCGGCCTTTAAATTAGACAGATAAAAATAAAGAGATGATTCTAGCCTTAAGAAATCAACAAACTAATCTACCACCAAAACTTTCAACATAGGTTTCAGTCAGTTTCTAATTTGGTTTGGCTGGCAACATATGTATCACACGTACAGGCTACAGCAATGTGATTAGAGAGCTGAACATTTGAATATTTACTTCTTACGTCTACAAGAAATATTTTTGCAGGATTTAGTTTTTAGAAGTTTTCAGCTTCTAGTGTGGGTAAAATTTGCAATGTAACTCTATGCTAAATTGATCTCTTGGTTTGTGTCCGCTTGCTTTTTACAAAAAAAAATCGGTCTTCTTTTTAGTGATCACTACCCAATAAAAGGCAAAAGAAATAATTTATTCATTGATCATTCTTTTTTTTCCTAAGATTTCTGATTGATCATCCCAAACAAGACATGCTGCCAAAAGATGTTGGTCACGTGACTAACCAAATCTGTTGTTTATCCCCCATAGATATGCAGGTGTGTTGCAGCAAAGGAATCAATTCTAAAGGCACTTGTTCATTTTGCCATCATTGAATCCCTATGAGCAGCTGAAATAGAGTGAGACGCCAATCATATTACATCTCATAGACTTTCTGGTTGTGGAAGAATTCTTGAGAACATGGTTTATTATGCTTAATCTATCTTTTTCACTGATATAATTGAAACTTCTGTTAGATATAGAAATGTGAGAGAAAGCTTTTCGTACCTTTCGTAGGGTTCCCACGATTCAGGAAAGAAATATGCATCAATTCTTTGAAGCAAAAGACATTTCTTTCACTTACGACTTTATACTACAATTGATTTATTTGTTTGTATTTTCATTTTTATTCATTTATTTTTTTGAAAATTCAGGATATTCAAATGATCACTGCCTAACAAATGGTGAAACAAATCTATTCATTGATCACCACTTTTTCCAATCTTTCTAACCCAAGTAAAATATGCTGCCAAAAGAAGTCGCATGGCGGTTTCTATTGAATTTATTCTAAAACGAAAATCAAATTTTGATTTTGTCTTCCTCGAGCCTTTGTGAATGAATTATTTCACATAAGTTTGAATAACTTTATTAATATCTTGTAAATTGAGTTTGGCCCAGTGTTTTATCAGTTTAATAATGTTACCTTTCAGTTTGGCACATGATTCATATTCGTGAAAGAGAAAATGATAGAAAAAGCGTCTTGAAGAGGGGGAAACTGACCAGCATGCTTCGAATTTGTAGTCTCTAGATTTTCTTACGGTATTGCCCATTTTGCCATGAACCTGTATGATAAATAATGCTAAACAAACTGAATGGTATTCATAGGAACTTCAGTGAATTGGATGTCATGTAGTAAAAAACATGTTGAGGACTAAGATGCAACGATTAAAATAAAAAATGCAGAGTTGAAAAAAAATAGACCATAATATCTACTTGAGATAACAAATCTCAATGAAATTTTCAAAAGAAAAAAGAAGACATTAGGCTAAGAATCGCTTAAGGTAGGCAGGTTTTCCGAAGAACAAACTCCAATTTCAAAAACATGAAAATCCCATTAGTCTTTAAAAGAAGGGTATATAACTTATTCTGCCTCTCCATAGTCACCTATGGAGCTGAAATATGGGACGTTAACAAAAGATTGACTCTCAAACTGAGAACCATGCAACGTACGAAAAGATATAAGACGGAAAGACAGAAAGTATTAGCAATTGAAATAGGTCGTATGACGGTGTTCATTGATTGATTAACTAGACCCATCTCATCTTTTCGTTCTCTCTATCTCTTCCAGTTTCTTCACATCTCTCTATTCCTCCTCTGTATCTCTCTAACTCTGTCTGTCTGTCTGTCTCTCTCTCTCTGCAAAGGACTTGGGCCTCTTTTCTGGAAGATAAATTTCTTCTCGCCTCCAGTCACTTCAAATATTTCTGGCGGTTTTTCTTCCAATTAAAAATGGTACATAGTAATTTCTCGTGTTTTTTTAGATAGTATATTTTGCCAAATCAAAATTATTGGATAAGAATTATTGCTCAATATTTGCTTGTAAAAAATAGTCTTCATATCTTATAGATAGAATATTTTTGTACCCGTGTTCATATCTTCCCTCTTTTTTTTACAGTCTCCAAATACAATCTCTGTTCGAGTATTGAACCCCCGTAAAGGTCAAATTGAAGGTGAGTTAAGATATCTTGATATTTTCAGATTGAACTTTGTATTGCTTTTCCTTTTGTGACAACTAGAAAAATCTGCAGAAGTTTCAAAGTGCATATTTTCTCAATGTAGTAGTAAAAATCATATTTGATTTCGAAACGTGACTTATCTCTATATGAATTAGTTATCTTCATAGAATATGGATTATTATGTGAAAGGATTATTATGTGAATCATTATGGGAAATAGAATTCCAAGGACAATAATCTGTGTGCAAAACTATTCAGCAACTTCCTTTCTCTGTTTGTTTCAATGTTCTGACTGCAACGCTGGCAATATAGAATTGTCGATTGCTTAATGAACATTGTGTTCAGCTTATTCAGATCGAGCAGATTTATTGGTAATTAGAAACTGTCAACCAAATCTGTCACCTAAAACATCAACATATGTTTCTTCGATTTTCAGGCTAGTCTGTCTATCTGTAACTATCAAAGATAACAACGGGCTCTCGCTTTTCTTTTATATATATATATATATATATATATATATATATATATATATATATATATATATATATGTGTGTGTGTGTGTGTGTGTGTATGTTTGTGTGTTTTCTTGTGTGTTTATTTTGGTTTGTTCAGGAGAATCTAGATGTTATTGATAGAGAATTTATTTTAACCTCATGGATTTATCGAAGGATTTTTTTTATAAGACTTTAAATTTTGATGCTACGGCCGTTCAATTATTGACTGTGATGACGAGTTTTATTTAAACTTAAAATTCCAATGATAATAAACTAATGCATTTGTTTCAAAGGCTTAGCATTTATTCCTTGTAATGAAAGTGTTTCATCAATTATCCAACTAGAACCATAACTATCGAATCACCGTAGCCCCACGAATCGCCCTACCAGCCAACTGGGCTGCAGATTCATCTATCTTTGTCCCTGTGTGAGACTGTGTTTGTTTTTGTGTATGTATGTATATGTGTGTGTGTATGTGTGTGTCCCCGTCCGAAGATATTTGTAAGCAGATTATTAGGCACTGTCTAAAAATATTTTGTCTATTGGGGGGGGGGGTCTACGGACATTTTAAGTCATCAATGCCCACATCTTGAATTGGTTATTTTTTTTATAGATAATTCCTTTAGATAATTTTAGATAATTTTAGATAAAAGATCTATTTCTTGAGATAATTTCTCAAACTTTTTTGAAAATAATCATTCCTCGCACTTATTTGATTCATTTATACGAGGAATGGATATAATGTTGGATTTTTACTAGAAGACTCATTGTCGACCATTATCAGTTTTCGACTCGTATTCATTGGATTTTAGTTACCACAGCCAACGGAGTAAATGAGATTTATGTGTTCGGTCTTCTGTCTTTCCGTCGCTCCACCTGTCTCACTGTCCACACGATATCCCTCAAAGTAATCAATGAATTTCAATAAAATTTTGTGGAACGATGGACATTGAGTCAAGGGGAGTTGGTTAAATTTTGGGGCGCATTGAGGATTTTTTTTTTGACCAAGAGATATTTTACAGGATTTTTCCAAACATTCATGCATACGCTCATGATTGTCCACACGATATCTCTGAGAGGAATTTCTAGTTAGGATTCGTGGATGGCTATAGAAAAAAGCAGCAAAAGAAGTGATGGAATTTTGTTGTGGATCCATGCAAATTTATTTCCCCTGCATCGTAGCTATGTGTCCAAACCACATGATAACGCCAAAATCTCATGCCTGTTCACACGATATTTCCAGAGGTTCACTAAGAATTTCAATGAGATTTCATAAGTGTGTCGACAATAGGCAACAGAATGATTGATTGAATCTGGGCAGATTTATACACAATTAGATCCTCTGACAACGACGATGGCATAAGTACGCCTTTTCTGAAAGCTTTGTACTTTTACTTGCTTTATAATACAACTACTCAGACTATGGACAATAAAAAGTGCCGGTCAGAAATAAATAATATGCTCTTGACGACAATCGGACTTGCTTCCTTTTTGCCTTGAGGAGCCAGTTTTTCCGTAACAGCTGCTCTATCGCATCAGCAACAAGGGTTTTACGACTGACAAAAGATCAACTCTGACCTGTGAACTAAATCTTCATTTTTTTTATTGCTTTTTAGCGCCATATTGGATGTTATTTTTGTATGTGAAATATTTGTGTTATTTGTTGTAAAATTATATCAAAGTTCCAACAGATGAATCATTGTCAACCATTATTAATTGGTAATTTGGATTTATTTCATCTTAATTTCAGTTGTTTTTCATTGCAACGACTCAGACTGTCGTTCATCAGTTGGCAGCCAAGTAAAATTCCGAGTTTCACTGAGAGTTTTTTTATTTATAATTTCCGATTATGAACTAATAGCATTGGAATGACAGACTGCATCATCATCATCGGTCTTTCAACGTCCATCGTCGGAAATAGACCTTCCCCTGGATTCGCCACACTTTTCTATCATGGGCGTCCAGTAGCCAGTACTTCCTGAATTTGTCTAGTTCATCACTCCATCTAATATTCTGCCGGCCTCGGTCGCGCATGTAATCTCGGGGGATCCTAGTGTGATTCTTCACTTGATTTCTTCTTCTTTTGAGTGTCTCATAGAGATTCGTTGTCCTAGGTAGATGTAGTGATCTACTTCCTGTGTCTTCGATTTTGATCTCGGTGTTTTTATCTCCAATGTGGTTATTGCACATGATCTTCGTCTGGCTGAAGTTCATGTGTGGGCCGACTTTCTTGTTCTCATAGTTGTGATGAAAAGTAACTGAAATTGATATGATAGAAATACTCGAATCATAACTGTTATTCATAAACATAATGTCTATATATTTCCTGATATTCTTGGTCTGAGTCCACATCTGATTATATGCAGTAAGGCTTCTTGAAGTAAGCGTAGAATATCATTGATAAGAGGTCGCTAAAAGTTTCGTCTTATCGAAAAAGGTCGCAATGGAAAAGGATGGCTAAGAAGGCTCGATTTGCACAATATTCATCCAAACCACAGAAGATAGACTTCATAAGTTGATAGTAATAATATTTTCATTATCTAAAAGATGATTAATCACTTTCATAACGAAGAAAAATCTACACACACAATTATGAATGCATTTTCCTTTATTTGATATTTGTTAACGGGACTTCAGTGCAAATAAGGTTTTTGAAGAAAAATATTCGTTGTCTGTTGTGAGGTTATGTATTTATTTTTTAATAACACACACACATACATACACACATACACACACACATATATATATGTGTGTGTCTGCGACTCATTGACGTCATGATGTCAAATATTGCATAATAATTAATATAATATGAATTGTTGCCTGGCAACAACAGTTCAAGTATAACAACTACAGTTTTCGTGCGACTAGGACGGTGATAATTTGAAATCTACTTATTCCCAATTAGATAACGGTAATTAGTTTCTAATCATATAAAGTAATAAAAACGACTGCATATGAATATCAATGACCTTCCTGGTCACAAAAGTGAAATTTGTGGTGAATAATAGCCATTTTCTATACTTTTTCCCGAAAGCAAAAAAAAATAAAACACTCACTACCCAGGAACAAAAATGATGCTGTACGGTGTTATAACACGACAACAAATAAATCATATTGCAAAAAATATATGAAAGAAGACACTAGCCCCATCATTATTCTTTTAATTTCCAATTAAGTGACGGCGAATTCGCACGTTTCTTATCACATAAAGTGAGAAAAACCGTTCCATATGAAAACCATTGAAAAGTGGAGATTGAGAGGAATAATAACCATTTTCTATACTTTTTTGCACATAAGCAATCAGAAAATAACACTCACTACCCAGGAACAATTATGTAGGAATATCGCTGTCCAGGTTGCAAAAGCACAGTTTGAAAGGAATAATAGCCCGTTTTATACTTTTTACCCATGAGCAAACAGAGAATAAGACTCAATACACAAGAAAAAAATTGTATTGTACAATGTTATCACCGTCCTGGTTACGCAAAGTTTGAAGTGATTAATAGTCATTTTTCATGCTTTTCACGCATGAGCAATCAGAAAATAACACTCACTGCCTAAGCACAAATATTGTACTGCACCGTCATCGCCTTGGTTACATAAGCAAAGGTTCGAAGGGAATTATAGCCATTTTATATCTCTTACACATAAGCAATTAGATTATAACACGTACTCTCCAGGAACGAAAATCGTGTTGTACTATGTTATAACTCAACCACTAATAAATAATCTGAACATTGAACCAAAAAATATATAAAAGAAACAGTCATGTGACCAACGTCTTTTGCACCATGATGTGTTGGTGGTGATCAATTAAGACATTGGAAGAAAGGGTGATCAATGAATGAATTACTTCTCACGCCTTTCGTCGGTCAGTAATCACTGAAAAGTCTGAATTTTCATACACCAGGAGCCAATTCAGCATAAACTTATATTTCAAACTGAAACCTACTCTACATTGATTTTTGCGGCCTATATGCATACTGTATCCATACATACATACATACATACATACATACATACATACATACATACATACATACATAGACAAACTACCTTGAAAACTGAAGAAACCTGTTTTGGCATTTTCGTTGAGAGTTTTGATTAACAGATTCTGATACAAGCGCCTTCTAATCATTTTTTATGAAAACTGGTGATGTTGAATGTCCCTGAAACAAGAGACTTATGAATCTTCAAGAAATAAAAGATGATCGAAATTGAATCAAAATTAAATCGAAATTAGATAAACCTCAATTAAATTGAACCCTGACTGTGTTTGCAATTATTGTTTGCAATGTTAACTAATGCTTTGTCTACCTTTGCAGACTATTTTTTTGAAACGAATTTCCAGAAATTAAGTCTTGTATCATTGCTTTACCGAGAAAAGGCGAAGAGCTATTCATCTTATCAAGAGTCTAGAAAATGTAGAGAATCACTGACAGTATTGTTGATAAAAATACGCCGTACAGAAGAATATATACAATTCAATTTTATGTAAAAGTTCGAAGAAACCTCAAAATGCTTTTGATATAAAGCAACAGAAAAGAAAGATAAAGATTCTGCTTTCACTATATAAGCTTTGATATCAAAATGATGTAGCTGTTGATACATTACATTGCGAATGCCTGTGGTTAGTTTGATTTTTATCCGAGGGATACTGGCTAAATGTAATTTAATTTAGCATAAGGGTTTGAAGAAGCAGTAAAATGTTTTTGACATGAAGTACAAATAAAAGAAGGATAAAGAGCCTGGTTTATATATATATATATATATATATATATATATATATATAATTATATATATATATATATATATATATATATATATATATATATGTGTGTATATATATATATATATATATATATATATATATATATATATATATATATATATATATATATATATATATATATATATATATATGATAAATCACAGAAAACGGCAAACAGGCACTTATGTTCGCCTGGGTATGTGTACCTCTGTGTAGATATAAGTGCAAGTGCGCCTCTGTGCGAGTGTGTATCAATTCAACGATCATTAATTTTGGAGAGAAAGAGAGACGGAGTACCTTACAGACAATTGCCTACCTGAATAGACTTTCAAAGATTCTTTGAGTGTAACTATACAACCATTTGTCACACAAAATGAACCTAGGAATATATGGTGTGAAAAAGTAGGTAGACAGTAATTATTGAGAAGGCACTGTAACGTGACGGTTCCGACTGGGTGGTATTCTTTCTTTTGTACTTTCATTCTTCAACATTTATTCTTGCTTTTTTTTTGTGATTTCGAAAAAACGTCTCAATAAACTGGAACCCCAAGTATTACTCAACTACAAAATAATTATCTGCACATTGAACCAAAATTATATGAAAATCAGTCGCCGTTTCCTAAACACCTGCTGCGTCTGGATTTATTGTCCATGCATCGGTCTCTGACACTTATCTTGCAATTAGATCTCTAGACCTCCAGAGTCGTATTACTATTTTTTTTTTTTTTTAGAAAAGATGAATTGTGTATCTAGAATATCGCCAACAAATTCTTTATCATCTCTTATGACGACCTGGTAGAACCCGAGAGCTGAAAATATATCTGTTACTCTAGGTAAGTTGCTTTTTTTCTTTAACATTAAAGGAGCACAAGCACACACACACACTCATACACACACTTGCAAGCACACATACACACATGCCTGATAAGTGGCGACCAAAACATTATAAAAGGATTCGTAATCTCATTATTTTTTAGCAACGAATAATGCTCAGATTTTTCAATTGATTTTGAAGCTTGAACACTCTATGAATTCCAATGCAGAGAGTTCAAACTTCAAAATAAAAGAAACTATCAACTTTAAAAGTTATTGTTTGCGGCCACTCGCATATAGAGAGTGTAAAAAGTATCCAATACATTCAAAAAAGGTTAATATACTTTTATAACTTAAAAAGTCACAGAATTTGGAGCATATATCAAAATTAATGCAACAAATATAAAGCATTTGACATATAAAAGTTATGTACAAGATTTAGAAATCTTTGGTCCAAATTCTGTCAATTTCGAATCCGTGTAATTATACTGAACTGCATTTTTTGCAATGTATTGGATACTTTTTGCACTCACTACATATATACGAACACATACACCGCTCGTGTATACATGTATGATCAGAGTTAAATATTCATAAGCGTGTTAAGTCTCCTTTCACAGCGAATACGTTGTTTTATATGAGATAGGTACAGTATGGGGTTAGTACGTATTTCAGTCCCATATCAGACTCTTAGTAGTCATATCAATGAGACATCGGTTTCTCAGCTTGAACATTCTGTTTGCGTGTCTTGTGAAACTAGCCCTACCCCCATCGTGTTTCTTGTTTGGCTTGTTCAGATGATATATTGCCAACAATTTGCGATAACCTTATCCATGGATCTCTGTAATATCATTGGATGGAAACGAAGAGAAGGCCCAACTTAATAAGATTAGTATTTGGTCTACGGTACTCCTGTGCAGTGTACATATTGAACATTCATAAAGCCTCTGAGAGGTGGAGTTATAAAATGATATTTTCCAGATAGTACTTGGACAAACTAAGAAAAATAGTTAAAACTGTCACACCTAGATGTATGATATATGTGTATATTTAGTAGATAAAATATATTTGATCTTTTATCTTTATGCTCACTTTCTCTACGGAGTGAACATTAAAAAATAAAATGTATTCAATCTAGTGAATTTGATTTGAAAAAACTAATAAACATAGGTGTAATAAATTTGAGTAATTTTTTATAAAGTTGAACCAAGTATTATTTTTTTCAGTGTATGTTACTATAAAGGTTGTACCAATACGGTGCAATTCAAGTTTTTACTATCTGTATTTTTTTCTTTTTTAATCTGAAGTTTAATTTTAAAGTTACTTCTTAGAACTTTTTGGGGGTCCATTTGTTTATCGTATTCATTGAAAAGTTCCACCACGGTTACAAGAGGCCTATGAATTCAAGATTTATCAAGACAAGGGCCAAACTCTACTCTGAACGCAACCATTTTAGCCACAAAGCCAAATTTAAAAAAAATTATATGACTACCCATTGAGAGGCTAGTGTGTGCAATATTTCTAGTTTTTACAATGGAAAGTTAATTCTAAGAAGAGTAGAGAATAAAGAAAAAAAAATAGCATATGCGAAAACATTGTATTGAAGAAATCTGACACTGCTATTTTTGTTGTTATTATTGTAATTATGCAAAGTTGTTACGAGTTTCCGTGTAAGTCATCATTCTAAGTGTATCACTCATCGATTTTTGGTGAAGGAATCTTGTTACTGTAGGAAAACAAAGTTAACTCTGTATGGAGTTCGATAATACAATTCACTGTGTACTCTTGCTAGAGCTATGGTTCTCAACCTTTTCAATACCATGTCCCACTTTTGTCAATAAGGCTACTAATTTTTCATCTTTCCGTTCAAATAAATTGTAACACAGAATAAATTCAACTGATTATCTCATTAGCACATGATTAGATGGCTTTATAATGAAAATTAGTTCAATTTCATAATTTTACTATTGCTCTGCAGTTTTTACTCAAATAAACAGAGCAGAAATGATCAGGAACACATCATTTGAAGTTCCAATTCATTACAAATAAACAAGTCTGCTATTGTAACTGATATACACATCAACGGGATCTCTGGTCTTGTTTGTTCGCTACGAGTTCATCGATTTGTAAGTCTATCTGTGCGAAACGTATCTCCTCTATCCTCCATCTAAAAACATTTACAACTTTTATTTATTATCTAATAGCCTGATTCCCCGTTAGACTACCTTACTTCATCCTTGAGAAACTCCCTATCGATTGGAAACCACTAAGCTAGAGAGAAAGGCTGGGAGGAGTGTTTTTTCAAGACTTCACTTACAAAAATCTGTCACACGTCTTGAGGCTGGGGAAGGAATCTGCTGTCTGCTCATTGCTGATTCTCTTTGATAAAGTGTCGAATTACCCCCCGCCCGGTCATAATGGTCTTATCTGTCTACGAAGCTTCTTTCTTTTCCCTTCAGTTTTTATCATGTCTCAATCTAATGACATAAATTGCTAGTTTCGTAGTGCCTCCATTGCATTCCAGTCTTATTGTCACCGTCGGGTCAGAGTCGGAGGCTGGGATTCACTTCGTTATTCTACTGTAATAACAACAACAACAGCACCAGCAGCAACAACAACAACAACAACAACAACAACAACAACTGCAATAACAAATCTTGCCTAATTAAGGGTAGTAAACACTTCACCGTTTGTCCGTTTAGTAACGTCAAACCAAAACGATATATGAAATTGGCATCCCCCTACCGTGATTTGACATCACGACCCATGTGATCAGTAGGTAGTTCACTTACCGACAGAGCGCAACTGATGAAACTTTCATGTTAGAAATACGTGAGGGTTTATTTCTTTTAAATAGATAAATAAATGAATATATTTATATTAATATTTTTTGTTTTTTTCTATATACAATACAAAATTTGCAGCAATCATCTTCAGCTAAAAGAGAAGTAAAAGTGGTATTTGACCTTACAGTAGCCAGGCTTGTATCATTTTAAAGTCTCGATGTTAGAATATTGCGTATTGGCAGTTAAAGGATGAACAACAGAAAATTATTACGTTTTCTGATGTACGTATCTGTATATGTGTTTACGTCATACTATACGTTCGAATGGAAAGTAGAAGTTCCTGACTGGGAAAACATTGAGTCTTGCATTTGGTCAAGGAGTTGACCTTTGCTAAAAAATAGAAGCTGATATTTTTTTCATTTTCTGTCCCTTTGACGGCTATTCAAGCGTTAAAAATTTGATGGGAAAAATCTCAAGACACTTATCCACTTCAGAGAAGACATGACACACACAGATCACGTGTTGTGTGTATTTGCTAGGACTAAAACTTTTTCTATTGTGTGTATTACTGAGATATGATCTGTAAGTAAACAGTGAATCAGTACCAAGACCGGTGTAAGTGAGATGTGCAGACGAACTGAAGCCGTAACAAAACAGGACGTTACGCTATACCTACCTACGACTCAATCACACTTACTTCCCTTTTTATATTGTATCTCAGGGTCTTTCTTTCTCACTTGTTTCTTATCTACCCTTTTATATCTGCTTATATTTAGCTGCAAATCCCTTCCAGAAGACGATTATGGTCTCATCTTCTCTTTCTTTGTCTCTTTTGCTAGTCCGTATCGAAATAATCGGTGAGAAATCTGACTTTCCTTCTCTGTGCTGTTATATAGATGATATATCCTCATTTTTCAATTGAGATAAACTCGATTGTCCCCTTTTTTCGTTTCTCATATCAAGGCTGCAGTTCGTCCACCCGGTTCCTCAGCGGGCCAAAATCCGACTGCCAACAAACAAACTTCCCTTTCTAAAAATGTCTTATCAAACACTTGGAATTTCAGCCAATAATAAGATCCTGAAAGACTTTCCTAGAAATCATGTATAATTTTTCCGTTATCATATTTGGAAGTCCAGGCCATCAGACCTGACTCAAGAGCAACTCCTCCCAATTAATACCTTGCACAGGAATTCATGACTAAAGTTAGGGTATGTACTCACGTCACCTATTTGATTTTCTCATCCCTCTTTTTTTCGAAACTCAAAGATTTTCTCAGACTCAAACTTGAGAATTAAATGAATCTTTATGTATTCCATGTAAAAACTCAAAATAAATTTTAAAAAAATGTTAAAAAGGGTTATTTTACGCGAGTCATCTGGTATTTCCTGTGTGTCACCAGATATTTCACGCAACTCTCGAAATTCCTCCACCGGGAAAATGAATCTCATTAAAAGCTTCATCTTATTAAAGCTTTGGAAATATGACAATCCACTTACAGTATTATCAATACAATGTTGTCAGGAAGAAAGGAAAAGAAGTGGCAACAGTGAATAGGATTACGGCAATGAGAACTTTGCATGGATCTCAGGGACATTGGTAACCAGAACGATGTAAGCGTTGCTACTCAACAAACATATGTGGTGCAGAATGTAAATTTCAATATTATCCAAAGTGTATTTGTTCTAAGTATATACAATTTAATCAAATGCAAAAGTAGCCAGAAAATGTTATGATATCAAGCAGGAAAAAAGGAAGTCAGGTCCGGTTAGTCATTCAATAAAAAACCTTCACGGGACCAACAACATGTCGTGTTGTGGGTGATCAATGAAAAAATTGAAAAAAAAAAAGGGGTGAATTATGAATAAGTTATTTCCCCGTCTTTAGTTGGGTCACTAAAAATACTGGAGTTTGAAAAATATCCAGGGATGAAATAAGGACAAATCTAAAAAAAAGTTACATTGCATATTGAACATCCTCCTTGAAACCTATTTAAGGGAGTATCAAAGTGGAACAAAAAATGTTTTTGCAAGACATAATAAGAGTAAATGTTGAAATTAGTGTGGCCGGTACGCGATATACATGTTTACATAGCTATCTACACCAACCTGGATATCGAAAAAATTTATATTTTAATATAATATATAATATTTTCACAGTTTTGTTGACTGTGTTAGTTTCGAATAAAGGTTCGGGTTCTGTTATATATACGCCTGATTGCTCTTTTGGTCGCAAATTCTGTTGTCTGTTGCTGATAATTGTTACAATCCCCTTGCATAACGAGTGGCTAAAGTATCATGTTCTATCTCTACTAGATGGCTGACCAGAGGGGCCTTGTGAGAGACTAAGTTAAATTTAGTAAATTCTAGACCATCTTGTGATTCGCTGGGAGACTCTTCAAGAAAAAAATAAACCATTTTTTCTTGGGGGGGGGGTATAGGGTTGATTCTGAAACAACATAAAATGATCAATATCTCGACAATTCATGCACACATTTTCAGAGGTGTCCAGTCATCTACATTAGACCTTATTCCGTTGGTCTCGCTTACGTTAAACAACAGAAACAGGAAGGAAGGAAGAGGTGTAATGTCATTGAAATGTATGTCATCAAAATGCGTGATGACATTAGAATGTGTGATGTATTGAAAGAAAATCTATTTTGATCAATTTTTGACAATGATATCATAAAAGAAAGAAGCCAACAATAATCATTCTCAGTTTTCATAATATTCGCTGAATATTTCATATTGCATGTATGAGAATCAATTGAATCGAAAGCGGAATACTTGCTCTTCCGCTTCCTATTCGTCCTGCTATGACTTTGTCGTACGATAGATGCATCATTGAACTTATGGTTCTTGTTTATTTGATTGAAACAATACCTTGTCTGATAAAGTTTATTACCTCTTTACAATTTGCCTGTAATCCTTCCCAACGGCCGATATATATATATATATATATATATATATATATATATATATATATATATATATATATATATATATATATATATATATATATATATATGTATATATATATATGTATATATATATATATATATATATAGAGAGAGAGAGACAGCCGGACAGACAGACAGACAGAGACAGAGACAGAGAGACAGACGGACAGACGGACGGACAGACATTTCAGGGAAATGATCACTTCAAGGCGCCCACACAAATAATTACATCTGCGTAACAACGTCTCTTATATCTACCTACGTCGGCAAAGCAAGTATTTTCTGGATGAATAGATAAAAATTGGTTTGGTTGCCAAGTAACAAAACCTCTTTAATGTAAATAATCGTTATGCATGTTTTTTTATCTCTGTTACGCAAGGGTGGGTATATCTGGATTAAAAGTTGCCAATCTCTTTGTAAAGCAAACTCTCGTTGTAACGGCACACGTTCAACTGGCACAATTTCAAGGCCCACACTTTCTATTGGCACCTTTGTTTTCAACTGCAATGAAAGTCAACAGTTCTCGGAACAGGGGAAAATTTTTTTTTCAAATCAGTTAACAGGATTTTTAAGGAATTGTGTGACTCAAAGAGAGGGTGATTAGAGAGAAATAGACAGCGTTGTTTCCTTCATCGGCCCATAGCGTTGGTGAATATAGGAAAACACGATATAGAGAGTGGGCCCTGGGAAAGGAAATTTTAAAAACTTTCACGTCATATTATTCAAGTTCTGTTTTGCTCTCGTCACATGGCATTAGGCGCATTTATATTTATGAAATTCCATTCGAAAATATCGCTTCTGATATTTGTCAGTTGGTTGCTATCAACGTCAACTGGTCCACAGGGACATCATTCTTTCCTACTTTAACTTCTTTGAAAAAAATTGGAGCAAGATGTGTCATTTTTACATGTGTTCACGCATGTCTATTATACGCTATTCGCTCAGTCTGTCAGTCCCGCTTACGTCAAATAACAGAAATTAGAAGTAAGGAAGAGATGTGATTTCATTAAAAAGTTTGATGTCATTATAGAAGTGATGTCATTAGTAATAAAATTCAAAAAAAAATTCACTGACTGGTAATGGTGTCCTGATGATCGAAAGGCAAAAATGATTACAAAAAAAACCCCAAAAAACCGCAAAAAATGGCCAATTCATGATTTGCATTGAAAATATTACTTGCAGAATATTTGATATCGCAATATTGCACTGGAGAATCAATTGAATCAAAGAAAGACTACTTACTCCTCCCCCTTTCCCCCTCTGCTACTACTACTACCACGGATGTGGATGTATCGTTGAACTTATGGTTAATGTTTTTTTAACGGACAATTGTTCCCGTAGTCACGATGGTGAACGTGTTACTGTTGCTCTGGGCGACTGCCATGGACACGCGCTGGAAGAACTAAGTGGTCTATATTCCAACAGAGCAAAACCAGGGGAAGGTCGATGTCCACCGACGGACATTGAGAGACTGACGATGATGATGATGATGATGATGATGATGGCAGTTTTTCAAAGTTCACAAGCACACACACACACACCCACACCCACCCACACCCACACACACACACACACACATATATATATATATATATATATATATATATATATATATATATGTATATATATATGTATATATAATTTTCATTGTTTCTTTTCTAAAAAGCTCCAATAAACCATTTCCATGTACTAATATGAAGGGAAAAACTGATCTATTCGACCGTGAATAATCCTTCGGTGAATAGTCTTCAGCAAAAACCGTTAAAAACCACTTTTGACATGTTCGACCATATATTAAATTGGATCTATGTATGTTTATATCATTAAAGCTGTTTTGGGGAACAAGTAAACGTGTTCATCTTATAGATACTCTTTGCTATCAATGACATACACACAAATGTTTAGAAAAGCAATTTCTTGAACGCAAACCCTCTTATCATATCACGGCATAAATAGAATTTTCTCATCTAACATAATCAGGCTAACGATACATTGTTTCTTAAATTTTCTCTTAATAAAAGATTCAAATTCCTGTAACATGACCACACCTTTTCCTTCACCCCCACGTACACTCTCCCATTCACACCCCTATTAACATCCAGCATACAAACCCCGATAAAACTGTTCCCTAAATTCTTCCTTCATTTTCCTATGAACAAATCCAGAAAATGAACGAAGCGTCAGAATAAGATAGAGCCCAAGGTATCACAAACGGTTCATCACCCTCTTCTACTCATATTTTTGTGCCAAACTCCAGTCAGAGTTCACTTTGATTTTCTACAGTGACAAGGACAATAACAATCCTCACCTACTTTTTCTAGTCTGGGGTCGATTCTGATCTTCTACCGTAACAAGAACGGGTACAATCCTCACCTATTTTTCCAAGTCTGTAGTTGATTTATTCAAGGATGGTAAACTCTTCACTGTCGGTGTGTCCTGTCATAAGAAATCAAATCGACGTGTGAAATTAAAATTCCTCTGACGTGATTTGAAAGCAACATCAACTGATTGGTAGGCAGATCTCTTACCGACTGGCCTTAACTGACAAGTTTGCAGAAATCGTCTCCAGTTATTTTATCATTAGATTTTCAGTTCGGAAAGGATACACTGGGAATGTGTTCGTGTTGGGAGATTGGGGATTGAGACGAAGTCTTATTATAAAATAAAGTATCCGTTTTTCATAGTGAAATCTTGACAGAATCTCTCAGTCTTTCGACCCTCTCAATTAATCTTCAGAAGTAAGAACTATTTTCCAAAAAGGACGTATTTTATTCATTTTTTAAGAGAGAATTCTGTGGCTTCTTTTTTCACTTAAATTTTTTTTTTTTTGAGATTTATCAAGAAACGAATTCTGTTCTTTTTCTTTTTCTCCATTCAAATCTGAAATTTTCCAGTTGCGAATTGTCCATTTTTATTTTCAATCCCATTTATCTAGATTTTATAGGGTTTTCTGAAATACAAGAACCAATATCCTCGCAAGGATTCTTTTGGCTGTTGGTTTGATATTCATGCCCACAAATTATAAAATACGTCAGGGATCTTACATTTGTTTCGACACAAGTAGTTAGATTTGTCTCCGCCACAAACATCTTCTGACGTTAGTCTCGGTGCAATGGTGAGGTGCAACGACGAATCCCTGGGTCCCAGATAAGATTGTTTTAAGGGTTACCACCCCTCAGTACAAATATGAAATGTTACATGAGAGACAGACCCCTAGACATCAGATAAAATTATTTGGAGGTTTGTTGTTTTGCGCATGAAGGCGAGCGAATATCCGACTTGTTTATTTTACGCAAACATAGACGTTCAATAAATAAAGATAATTTTATCGAAAGTTTCTAAGCAGAATGATTCATTGCTCATTGTTGCAGATGCTAGGATACCTACCGGTTCTCGGGCTAGAATTGGTTTTGAATATCTTTGGTACCCGGAGACTGGACATTTATTCTGGCTACCTATTCAGTAAGGCCCATTAACAAATGCCAATGCATGAATACCTTGAATTTGTGCGGGTTCTAATTAGTGCAGTTTTAATGTAGTACAGTTACGATATTGCTGTACAATATTATGAAAGTAAGTATCCGCTGAAAGAATAAGTATATTGATTATAGACATTGGACAGTTCGGCTGTTAACAATACGGAAAATTTCGAAATGAATTAACCGCACTAAACAAGGCATACCTATATGGCGAATATCCAGGACAAATTATTCATTTTGGCACCTCTTCGTGGCGAAATGGTTAAGGAGCTTGTCTCGCTGATTAAAGACTACGACGGGTTCGTGGCTAAGGTACAAATATTCATTTTTAGACAACGTGGTAATTTTCAACATAGCCCTTTTGCAATTTTACACACCAAGTCCAGATCCCTTCTTTGTAGAAGTTAGCATCTACCCCCACCAAAGAAGTGATCTATAGCATTAATGACGTCATTATCAGTTGAAAATAGTGAACATTAACCTGTTTTTCATCTTAGGAAACCGGTAATAGTCTGAGAGGGCAAAATATGGTAGATGTTTGACAGGCTCGAACCCACATGGTAGCAATGGTCACGGAGAGGTGTCATTGTGGAAGAGAACTCCTGTTGTTTGTTTTTCACGCCATTTCTTAATTTTTTTCTCGTAACTGCCTCAAATGATCAGTGTAATAGGGATTCCCAGCCAGTTTGATCCTCTTTCAGTCTTATAGCACTTACAGCATTCTTCATTCTAAATGGAGGTCATCACCTTCCAAGCAGACTTCAGCGAATTGGCCGAAGATCCTTGAGGTTACATTGTTTCGACTGCCTTTTCATCTCTGTTTATGTGTAGTCAGTCCCAGTCTGATCTACGGTCACAAATCGCCAGAGAAATCACTTGAAATCAGGATAAAAGAGACCAAGATGTGTCGAATCCACTGAACAGGTTGATAGAACTTTTGGACCAAGTGAGACGGAAATATTGAAGTTAACTGTATGATTGGACAGAGTGCAAAATTACTTTCTTGTCCTTACCACGATAATATCGATAGCCATTGCGACTTGAAATCGAACCAGGTTAGTTGACTGTGTGTCTCAAGCCATTATCAACTGCATACGATACTGTGCTTTAAGGCCTCTTGGGAATATATGAACGAAAAACATATCTTTACTTACTATTCATTTGTTGAATAATTTTCGACTACTATTTACCTTCATCGGACATTTCTAATTGTTTTGGATAGAACTTCAACTCAGTCTGTCATTCCGACAGCAGCGGACAAACAGTTAGCAAACAGCGAATATAGGGAATAAGCTAGCTGTGATAACTGAACTTGCACTTCTTTTACTAGTTCCTATACCACTGTGTCACGAAAGCTTCATGGCGAGGAAAAGTATAAACCTACCCTGTTGACCAACCCATTACTATGTTTTATTATGTTTTTTTTTGTCTAAGCACTTGCAGTAGTATGAAAACTATTACCCGACCCCCAAAGAACCACTCTCACCAGAATAAGGGCTGTAAAACGATATGTACAATTCATATAAGATATATACCCGTGATATTTACTTCTGATCAATTTGGTCTTAGTTTTGATGAAAAGTAACTGAATACGTTCAGGTGGAAGAGTCTATTTTTTGAAATGGTGGGTGGAAGATATTTTTGTCTGGAAAATTGTTACCACCAAGTGGAAGACAAAATTTTTACGAAGAGCTGGAATGAAAATAGACACTCATTGATAGAAACTGACAACTAAAACTATCATCAAAAATGTCAAAATAGGTTTTGTCTTTTTTTAGTTTTTTAAGCCGGTCTAGCTGGCTGGCTGGCTGGCTGGCTGGTATGTATAACAGACAGCACCAATGGAGTCAGAAGACTGGTAGTATGAATATTTACTCCTTATCAGGCTCAGAAAGAATCTTGTTTTTTTTTTGTTTTTTAAGTTTCCAAAATGGGGGCTCAATTTGCAATGTAAGTTTATGCTTGAATGATCTTTAGTTTGTGCCCAGTGGTATTCACGCTTGCGTTTTTGAAAATTCTGAGTTTTTTAGCGGTTGCAGCCCAATGAAAGGCGAGAGAAGAAACGTAATCCATTGATCAACCGTTTTCTTTATTGATCACACCCAACATGGCATGCAGCCAAAACACGTTGGGCATGTGATGGTTTCTATTAAGTAACTTATTATAGCAGATTCATAATTATAGTAGATTCTTCAATCCAATTCAATTTCAGTTTCTTTATTGTAATAAGTTTTAAGAACCGTTAACCAAAATTGCTGCCAAAACTGTCAGGAGAGGTTTCTCTCAGTTTTTAATTAGTCTGACTGGCTACGTATATATATGTATGTGTGTGTGTGTGTGTGTGTGTGTGTGTGTGTGTACACCATGCGTTCAGACTGCATCAATTTGAACATTTATTCATCATGTCAAGATGAAAACTTTTTTTGATTTTTAAATTCCGTCCGCCTTAAATAGATTTTTTTAGTGGGGGGGGGGTCAACTTAAGATATTTGATTATGCTAAATTGATCACTTGCTTCGAATGCACTTGTTTTTTTGTTTTTTATTTTGTAATTTAGACCTAATAGTGATAACTGCCCAAACAAAAGACGAAAGAAGTAAGTTCTTCGTTGATCACCCTTTTTTTCAATTTTCAATTGATCACCTCCAGTAAGGCATGCTGTCAAAGGTCATTGGTCATGTGACAGTTTCTCTTGAGTGACTAATTGCCCGACCGGAATGAAACAGAAAGTGAATCGCATATCTATCTCATTTCTATCTATTTTTTTACGGTTAATTTCTCTCTTTGATTCCCACCTCAGTTTTCGTGTCACTTTCATCGAATCATCGCAGCCCCACAAAAGGTCTGACCAACCAGTCAAGTGAGTAACAGATTCTTCTCTTTTCCAGTGTCAGTGTCTATCTACATGTTTATCAATGTATATTGTCTGTCATCGGGCAGTCCAGATCACATTTCTTGGACTACAACCTTGAAAATGGTCATGGGGTCACCATTAGTCACTATCTAAAAACGTTTTTTTTCTTTCGAAAAAGTGCTCTTTGGCCTCTCTGCAGTCACTCTTGACCATAGACATCCAAATCTTTTTTTTTTTTAGATAATTTTAGGTAATTAGTTCTTGTACACGTGCGGGCTCCGGTGATTAATTTAGGCGATGTACAGTTATTGATATTATGAGGTTAATATCCAATTGCTGCTGGTACTGTTGGCATAGGCAGTAACGGGGCGGAGAATGGTGATCGGCGATCCGAGTTCAAACTTGGGTCGGCTGTTTATCTTAATTTCGCACAAATGTAATTGGGAAATGCATGAATCCATCTATCCCCCACCTCTATCAGTAGAATAACAGGGCAGATTCAGCTCTTGAGCCTTGGCGTCTTAGAACAGAGGCCATTCATTCCAGTCATATCTCGTTTAGCGCTGGTTGACTAAAGCGCTCTTTTTAAGCAATTTTTTGTTTATATTATCTTATCTGGCAACCAATTATGATTTCTATTTAACGTTGCTGTGAAATACATTAAAAAGTCCGTCAGTGGTTTTCTGGGGGAAGCAGTTTATTGCTGTTGCTTATTGCTTGCGTTTTGTCATTAACCCAATATTTACGAATGACAGAATCTCGATGAAAAAAAACTAACAAACTCAGAATCATAGAGAGAGCAATCAAAACTGATTTTCTGCAAGATAACTCCAAGAGAAAGAAGAGAATCATCATAGATTGAAGGGAAGACCAAAAGAGAAGTAATTGAGCAACTAAAATGGAGATGAAGTCGACATACAACATGAAATAAGAATAACAACTGGTGCAAAAAGGTTAGTCAATTGGTCCTATTCATGCGATTAGGAATTTCAAGCTACAATATATTGGCTGTGACTAATCTTCTGAAATAAGTGTCAGTAGCCTAGCGGTTAACGGCATGAAGTTTCGGTTCATCATTATCATCATCATCAACCATTTAGCGTCCATCGATGGACATTAATGTTCATCAAGATTTGCCAGACCTATCTATCGTGGATGTAGCGGGAAAATACTTTCTGAACTTGTTTCGTTCGTCACGCCATCTTACTTTTTGCCGGTCACAGTTTCGCATATAATCTCCAGGGTCTGTGTTGTGTGTCGTCCAGAGGTTTTCTGGCATTCTGCAGCATAACTTATAAGTCTGACCCATGTATGTTTTCCAATATACTGTGCAGTCTTGTGATCTTTCCATGTGATGTTGAGCATAATCTCTTGTGCATTTTGCATGGTTCTCAATTGAAGGTCAGTCTCTTGATTAGGTTCCATATTTCAGCTCCATAGATGACTATCAGGATTTTGGGAGGTATTGGCTACATAGAATTCTAATGTCATGTTTTCGTTCTTAAGGGTTAAGTTTGCTCTACCAAAACCTTGCTAACCTTTACACTAATGCAATTTGGAAAGGCATGTATCTTCCAAACACTCGTCAATAAAGATACTGCGTGATAGGATAAGGCCCTTCACTCCCCCATGTCTTACGCTTACTTCGGGAAGGGGGACTTATATCCAACAACGAACCCCTAAAGAGTGAGCGAAAACAAATAATAAAAATAGGTCTGGGTAGTCACTCAGTAGAAAACGTCACATGTCCAAGTCAGTATGCCATGTGTAGGGGGGGGAGCTAAAAATTGAAATAGATTATTGTTAAACACCAAAACAGGATCATCATTATTTTTTGCACTTTATAACTTTCGTTTCAAGCTTCAGTCTTATTCTTTATTTTCCAATTTACTTACTGCCGGAGGGGGGGGGGCGTTATCGTGTTTCTTTAGATTAGAATTTGCACTGGAGAAAGCTGAACTTCTTCATAATCAATATAGTGGTCCGCTGGGGACTGATAATGATGATGATGGTGGTGGAGGTGATGAGAGTGGTGATCATCATCATCATCACTAGCACTACTATCATCATAAAAATGTATGATTTCACAAGGATACCAAACTAGGTAACTTTAAAGCAATTGCAATTCTCATACCAGTTATGGCAGCCATCTTGAATTTTCAATGTATAAGCCAAATGGCAGATTGGGAAAAAAATACAGTTGATAAAATTAACTATTCATGTCCCCAATATCGTATTATATCCATGGTTGATAGGAAACTTGATCTGAAAATAGTTGTCACCAGTAGCCATTTCAAAATGTCTGCCATGAATGCCGTATTGAAAATATATGGTGGCTTAATATCCATTTACCTCGGAACACTTATAAGTGTACCAAATATCATGATTTCATCTCAAAATGCACAATTGACCAGAGACTAAAAGACTTAAACTAAGCGGTCCACTAATACTACAACAAAAGACAAACTATTCATGGCACCTTTGTAGATTAGTGAATAGACCTTGCAAGAATATTAAATCAGACGTGTTGTTAGATCGTGTGTGTCAACAGATAGAACCGTCAGAACGAGTATCGTCACAGTAAGGGTTTACTGTATTTCATTTAGGCTTCATATTACATGCACCTCCTCTTGGGGTAATGGTTAGTGATCTGATTTAGCAGATTATAACTCATTAGAAGTGAGTTCATTCCTCACATAATGACTCATACTTGAGGACTTCTGTGAAATCTAAACTGAACTAAACTAATCTAAGCTTAGTTGATTAGCATAAGCTCATTTCATAGATATTTACCTGGCTGGTACTTCATCATTGGGTAGGGGTTAACGAGCTTGTCGTGCAGATTACTAATTAGTCGTGCGTTCGAACCTCACTTGGTGCTATATACTTTGGCTCTGTCAAACGGGTCTGCTTACTCACTCAATAGAAACCATCTTTTGGCAACACACCATGTTTGGAGTCATTATTTGAAAAAAAAGTAATCAATGGATAAGTTACTTCTATCGCCTCCGGTTTGATTGCAAAAAATGTCCAATTTTCTCAACAACAAATATGTAAATAGCCGGGCACAAACTATGGACCAATTTAGCATAAAGTCACATTGTAAATGAAACTCTTCATTCAAAATTTAATTGGGTATTTAAAAACATCAAAAATACGTTTTTGTGGATATAATACGAAGTGAAGGTTTAAATTGTCAGCCGTTTAGCTCCATCGGTGTGGCCTGTACGCCCGATACATGCATGCATAAATAGATAACCAGCCATCCAGACCAATTTGAAAACTAAAAAAAACTAACTTGACAGTTTTGGTGACAGTTTCTAAGATAGTGTGGCAGAAGGTTGAAAATGGGAGCAGGAAAATTGTTTTGCAACAATCTCTTAAGCGATGAAGAACTCCTTGTTTTGAAATTCAGGCTCAACCTTAAAGCTAACCATATGTTTTATACTGTGTCCTGTAATTCAGGTTCTCTCTCTCTCTCTCTCTCTCTCTCTCTCTCTCTCTCTCTCTCTCTCTCTCTCTCTCTCTCTCTCTCTCTCTCTCTCTCTCTAATCCGGCATTTTATGGTCTCATGGTCCGACACATTTGGAATCTGCCTCCATCCGTTTGTGGATCAGCCATTAGAGTTTATCGATTCGATTTCAAATCACGAATTGAAAAGTAAATTTAGTGAAATATAATGAAGCTGATTTTATTTATAAATGATACGTAAATACAATCACTCAAACCACAATCAAATCTGTAAACTCTGGTGTAAAATTAAAGCCCAACATTGAAAAAAAAAACAAACAAACAAAGCTGTGAGGGTAAGTGTACATTTTTTTATCATTAATTTGTTCTGGGGTCCCCATGTGGTTATTTTGTATGATAAGTAAGTTTTAAATGACTATATATGGCATTTTAGCTATAAAGTTACCTGGAAATTGAAAATTTTAGCCAATTTTAGCCATTTCTGAAGATAGTTTTAGTTATCAAAACCAAACAATACTTGGCAACACAGTGAAAAACACACTTTAAGCGTCATCTATTGATACAAATAGATTTAATGACGTCATACCCCTTTATGACATCACACCTCTTATGGCATAGTAGCAGCTGGTAAGTAAAACACAACTCCCACTTCTTTCTTCTGTTTAACTTGGATTGACTGACCGATCGACCGACCGAGAAGCGTCTGATACAGATGTGTGGACACATCAAAAAATCAATTAGAAGTATGCTTCCTCCAGGGCAGCGCTAGCAGCAGCAGTAACGCGTCAAAATCTGTTTACACAGCAGCTTAGCGTGGTTGTTACACACTCTCGTCGATTTCTTTTACTTAGGGTCAGGCATATGTTCAAACAGGGGAGGGGCAAGTTGCGTTAGGGGTAGATTTCTGTTTTCCAATATTTTCATTTGTTCAGGCATTTGTCAGGCCCCAATAGTACCTGATTAAAGAGATACAATATTTCTCGTAACATGATGTTGACATTTTAGATGCGCTAGCATCTATAGCAGCTATCACTGACTGACAAATCAATATAGCAACCCCTGCACCATCTCAACGGATCATTACCCCACTCCTTCTATGAATCTGATGTCGCTTAAGTGACAATCTATAATTACATCATCAGAACGTGAAACTTTACTATGTCAAAATATACACACGCATCAATTACGTGGATTAAATTCTGTTTTATCACAATATTAGCGATAAATGAAGGTGCTCTGAGAGGAAAGGACTTTAAAAGGTAGGAGCTTTGAAAAGAACGAACTTCTAAAGATGAGTATTTCAAAGGAACTGAAAACACTAGTGCAACTTTGTTCAGACAATCAGGCTTGTTTTTATCACTAGCTGTTAACGTTGTTATCAAATCACAATTCATAGTATCTATCTTATTGCTGTACTTGAGTTCGTAGTAGGAGTTGAAGTGTTGATAATGGTCTTGGCAATTGAGACGTTGTCAGCATGAAATAAAATCACAAATGTGGCCTTTGTTCAACAATTATCTGTGAAATACCAGGAGAATATTGTTGCATGGAGTTGACGGATGACACGTGCTAGTTGTCTCTATTCGACTGTGTCCAGGTCAGTTTAGTTCCACTATAGCTTGCGATTAGCGAGAGACGTTGCTTGATAATGTAGGTAAAAAGTCTATTACCGTATCGGCAGAGTTTGTCGTCCACCTTAACTCAATTTGTTACTATATATGGATTTTAAAAGTCCAACCAAAGCCATAATTTTATAGATTAGCATAATAACATTAAGTGTGAACATTTGATGTAAGGTAGTTCTGATTCCTGTACTGAATATCCATCATTAAAAAAAATCGCACATGAGGGGTTGTATTCCGACCGCTCAGTCCCACAATATCGGCCACCAGTCGAAGGGTCTCATTTGACAGGTAGTATTTACAATGATTTACAGGGATCGCTCACTCAGTGTCACTTATGTCTAATCCTTACACAATAACATTTCCCCTTTTGAAGGTTAGTATTGTAGTATTACAAAGTGTGATCCCCAAAACAAATTCATTGGCTCAAATGAGAACTCATTTGTTTTTCTTGGGAGCTTCTACCCATATTCATGAAGCCACTTTTCAAAGCTAATATAGGGTGCCTATATTATATCTGCTAACTTGTGCTGATGTTAGGATTATTCAATAAGTTTTTTTAAAAAGTGATTTTATTAACCTGGCTAAAAACTCTCCTGGGAAAAGCATCAACACAAATACAATATATGGTTAGTATTTTGAAAAAATAAATTCAATTTTCTTCTGCAGTCTTTATCTTTAAATGGGGATATTGTTACTAATTAAGAATTTCGTTGAATTAATCTATGCAAGCGATCATTGGTAATCGTTGTATATACAGATATTTGATTACTCCTTTTAAATAAGACAGCTCGACTGGTATCTTGAATGAATATTCAAATTTTCAAGTCTTCGAACTCACGAAACTTTAGTTGGTCATTATTAGGACGGTTGGTGAACTGCTGCTCATAAAGCTTTTGGGGTCCTCTCCGTTAGGGGCCCAGGTGAATTTCCAAATAACTCTCCCCTCTCTTAACTACGTCTCTTTCCATATATGGTTTTTGGGGAAGTTTATCTGTTCCTCCAATTGTTATTCCTTCGTCTTTTGTTCACAAGTTTTTAGTTGTCACCATTAAATAGAAACAGTTAACCGATACTGTAACCAAAACGGTCAACGTAGCTTTCTCTCAGTTTTCAAGCTGGTCTGGCTGATTGGTTCTATATTTATTAATTGGTGTATATATGTTTGTATCACGCATACAGGCTGCACCAATGGATCTAAACCCCCTCCCCCAAAAGGTTTTCTGCGCAAAGTCCAATTTACAATGTAATTTCATGCCCAATTGGTCATTTGATTTGTGCTCAGTAGCATTCACCCTGTTTGTTTGTTTTTAAAGATTTTTAGTGATTTTTTACGAAAGGCGATAGAAATAACTCATTCATTGATCACCTGTTTTCCAATTTTCAATTGATCACCCCTTTCACGGAATGCTACCAATGACGGTTTCTATTGAGAGACTAATCCGACCAGTCTTTTTCTCATAATTCTATCGTGTGAATTCTGGTAGAATATTTATGGACCAATTAACACAGTTTTCTTTGCTGGAAAACGCACTTCTTCCTTATTTTCTGTGATAATGACTGTGATAATTAACTCGAGACTTCGGGATGTAGTTCAGTGTTGAATTTCTTTCTATTTTTTATGAACTTTTTCGCCCCCCATCCCCGCCCAACGTTGATAGCTCAAGAAGTTTGATATCCCTCTTAATATAAAAAGAATTTAATTATATTTATTACTATGATATATCATGTGGCCAAAAAACCCACGTCTCGTATTCTCTTTGAAGTATAAAGCCATACATCAAGTTTTCCTCTTGATACTGACGAACTTTTCTTTTGTTAACACTATTCAACTTAAGTGGATAAGTATCAGCAAAGAAAAAAAATTCTTTGTAAAAAGAAAAAACACAAACCAATATATACTGATACACAAACTTTAGGTCATTTACTAAAATATCTATAATTACTTCATTGTGTGTGATATTTAGTAACTAAAACGCAATGGCCTCATTACTTGTATGACTCAACAAGTTAATGAGTTAAGCATTAGTTACTAAGAAATCTATAGTACAATTACAAATTGATATCATTGTGTAATTAGTAAGTAATATCATTGTATAATTTGGAATTAATCTGTAGAGGAGCACAGGAGTTGTGATGATGATCGATCCTTCTATAAGTATTGGCCATGGTACAATGTTCCTGGTATGGATATAAAAATAACTTTTGGATACGATCATTTTACTGTCTGGCTCACTGTACCGTGTGATGAAAAAGTTGGAAATCATTGGAGCCTTAATATGGTGCAATTTTGAGTAACGGATCAATTTTCGCTCTTCACACTCCTAATCGTCACCGCTAATATGTTAAAATTGCCTCTCTTTAGGGGCGAGCGCCTCATATTCAGAATAGCAGATATATATCCTTTTTTAACATTAGTAGAGCTGTCGGTGTTGGTCCAGATATTTATGATAATCTTCCTGCTTATTATCCAAAGATCAGCTATTCATGTGATATTTATGCAGGAGAGGATTTGGTAAACAGATGCGTAAACATTTTCATTCACTCGGATCATTATATATACGAAGTCTGTGTGGAAAGTCATGAGCCATTTAATAAATAATAATGAATAAGTAGTTTAACTATCGGAATGGTGCCTTATTTTCCTTCAACGTTCACTCTATAACCTAACACACAGTGTCTCTCCTACTTTTAAAAACAGCTTCTTTTAGGATCATCAACAGCAGCCTCGTTGCGTCCCCCTTAATCTCGTTAATGGTCTGTTAAACGTGAAGGAAGACCCCTAGAGTATTACTTATATATACACAAACCGCACAATATCTCCAAAAGATGTAGAAGAACTTCAATGGAATTTTGTTGAAGAGTAGGCTATGTACTGTGGAAGAACTGGTTTATTTCGAGGTACATGCAGGATTTTTTAAAGAGTTACTTCCCCTCTATTCAAACTGTTTCTGAACTAACATTCATTCAGTTTTTTAGTAACAATGGAGCCGGTAGAACATTAAAATAATGTCTTTAATATTTTACAAGTACAATTATTGGAGTACAGCAGTTATTTTTGGTCAAGTACGGATAAACTAGTCTTACATAAATACAGAATCATTTCTTAGAGAATGTTGTGTAATGAGGCTGTAGCGTCGAGCGCGCCGAGCCCGCATCTGTTCATTTGGCCGTGATAAATATTCATAACATTTGATTATTTTCTTTTCAGATGAGGTTTTGCCCTCTGGCAATTCTGAGGAGCTTTACATACTGGCCCGGATGTTGAGCAGTTAAAATGCAGTTGAAAGTGGATGGGTTAAACACGAAATGGATATGTTAACAACAACACAAGTTCACATCTAAGCAGCATGTCATCCTATCGGTCAGAAGTGAGACTGACGCCGTGGAAGACGGGAGAGGAAAAATAGGAAGCGGATAGAAAGAGTTGTTGAGGAAGAGAAACGAAAGAGAAAAGACAGAAACGAAAGAAGAAAAAGAAAGGAACGAGAGAGAAAGGCATTGAAAAAAAAGGAAAGAGAAACAGAAGAAGAACACAAAGAAAATAGATGAGCGAAAAAAAAAAAAAAGAAAAAAAAGAAAAACATGAAAAAAAAAAGTGAAAGGGAAGAAGAATATTAGAGAGAAAAAAAATCTTTTAAAGAAGGGAATATAGACAAAAAATGAATATACGAAAGAGATAATTCATAGTATCTTGAAAAAAATAATGGAAAACAGCGGTTTACCGGAGAGCACTCAGAGAGCGCCTTTATCTGCAAACCGAATGAAAACTGGAACCGAATGAAAATAAAGAATAAACAAAAATCAACAGAGATAATCTAAAATGTGAAAATATTGAGTTACTTCTCTCGGAATATAAATTTAGCTTTTTCATTAACTGTTTGTTTTTGACCGATTTTCTTGCAGAAAGATGGAAATATATCTTAATCGAAAACAAAATTCTTTATCCACCCCAAAATTTAATAATTTCTTTCGTCGTCATGGCTTCGGTGAAATTTCACTGGAATTAATTGAGAACTATCGAAGATATCGTGTTGACAAGCAGACACGAACGAACACAGAAATCTCCTCAAACTCTGTTCGCAGAGATAATTAAGTTTTAAAGCTGGTTGAACTTGAGAGAAAAAAGATCGTGAGGAAAAAGAAAGGAAAAGAGAAAAGAAGAAAAGGACGGAGGAATAAAGACGGGAAGAAAAAAGAAAGAAAGATAAAACGAAGAAAAGGTTATAAACAGGATGAAGGCGGTAAGAGAAGAAACATTTTGCATGAAGAAAATTTTTTTTCAACTCGACTCGGAAAGCAAATGGGAAAATATTTAGAAAATAAAACGTATTAAAGAAAGAAAAAAAGAAAGAGGAAACAAAAAGGGAGAAAGAAAAAAGAAAGGAAGAAAAATATGAAAAAAAATAAGAATAGAAAGAACCAGAGAGAAAAAATGATGAAGAAGTGAAGAAATTTGGGCATAAACAATGAAGGAAAAAGAATTGAAAAACTATGACTAAATAAATGCGTATTTTGAAAAAGCGAAGGAAAAAGTCAAAATGAAAATGAACCATTTCGATTGAAGATTTCTGACACAAAAATAAAAGAAATTAAAAAAAATGAGAATAAATAAATTGATAATTATGAAAAATATGAATGAAACGATTTAAAAGAAGAAAAGAATAAAGACCCACCGAATGAAAAGACTCAACAGGAAAAAATGAATGATGGAAAAAAAGAATGAAAAACGTTTTAAACAAAGGTACAAAATATGAGAAAGAATGTTGCCTGAAAAGCCAAAAAAGATAACAAAAATAAGAAACGAAAAATACATATAGAAAAATAACTTTATTTATGAAGAAGCGTGTCTATCACACCTTTAGTATCAGTAGCAGCTATCATTCCCCATCTCTCACAATCCTCTCATCGAAATAACTACCTTATATTTCTCTTATCTGCTATGTTACCCTCTTATTGAACTACCTATCTTTCTTTCCCTCTCCCTTCCTACCCTCTCATTAAACTACCTAACTTTTTCCTACCCTCCCCCATCCTACTCTCTTATCAAACTGTCTCTTTCCTCTACACTCTCTTAGCCTCATTAAACTACCTAACTACCAGTATCAGTAAGAGTCATCGGCCAAGCATGATGTACACTCACGATAACCATCAGCGAACCGATGGGTCATCGACCCGTACAAATCAAAATACACATTGAAAAAATAAAAGAAAAGAGAAAGAGAGCAAGAGTTAAACCAGGGCTTTTCAAACTTTTGTCATTTGCCACCATTCTTGATGAGACAATTTTTGGCAATATCTCATTCGCTGTTACAAAATTTACTGGTAAGACTATATAGTACTGGTTAATGAATACTTTTCCCGCTGAATTTAGCGCATTTCTTGACTTGGCAGAGCGAAAAAGCCTTAAATTAGCGTGGGAGTGCTTTGACATTATGGTCATTTTTGGCGTTCTTTAGACCATTTTCAGCATCTTTACTGTGTGTTTTGGTTATTTTTGGCGTATTTTAGGTTTGTGTAAATTAGCACTTTTTAGCTTTTTGATAGTCAAACTTGTGCGAAAATATTTTGTTGGTAACACTGTATATAATTAGTGTTTTGTCTTAATATAAAAGTAACTAAATATAGAAACAAATAATTACTCGCCCCGTCAAAATAAATGTCCGAATAACAACGTATGTTTAATCTATCATTGTGGTATTTATTACAAGGATGAAATAAATAACTGAAACGTAACAGAGATAATAGATAAAATACTTATTACATAATTATTAGTGATAAAAGATTTTCAAGTACCTCTATGACCTCCACTAAGCTTTACACGACCCCTTGCTACTGAGGGGTCCAAACCCCTACTTTAAGGAGCCTCGTATTATACGAAGAGAGAGTTGAATGAAAAGACCTGACCCTAAATAAAGGAATTCGGAAGAAGATGAAATTGAAAAAGAAAAAGTATGAAATCGAAAGAAAAAGAATCAAAAAGAAAGACAGGGAAAGTTTAGAGAGAGAGAGACAGGCAGACAGACAGACAGAGAGAGAGAGAGAGAGAGAGAGAAGGGTAAATAGCAATTAGGGCATTAACATAGCTTCTCTCGGATCAGTGTTGCCAATTTAGCGGCTTTCGGGCTAAATCCAGCGCGTTTCTTACTTGGGCACTTAGAGGGAGAGCTGAACTAGCGCTGGCGTGCTGTAACATTTAGGCCATTTTGAGCGTATTTTTGACCATTTGTACCATTTTTGGAGATTTCTGGCCATTTTAAGTGTTTTCTTAGCTATCTTTTAATCAGCGGTTTTTGTCAGTCAAACTCGCGTGAAATCATTTTTTGAGCTGACATTATTGCTAGCTTCCATGTGGCATAGAGAGGTGTGAGCTTAAGTCTCAACGGAAGCATATTATTTTTTCATTTCCGATCCATGCAGTCGAAGAGTAACGGCCTGAGTGAAGTTGAAACTGAAAAATTTAGATGAACTTAATGTTAGCATTAAAGAGTAATCATAATAACGATTTACAATTATTTATCAGATAAAAAAAAAATGATAAACTTGGAAGGTTAGGGTGCTGTTCAAAAAACGTGACTGATTTTACAAATTTTCAGTTGAAATAGAAGTTATTCAATTTAGAGTTTTACGCACTTTTAAAACCCAGTGGACTTTTACAACACAACAAAAGGAAAGAAAGAAGTATTCTAATAATAATTGTATAACGCTAGACACCCACTTATTTGACCAGCCCAAACCCTCTTCATTCTCGGCCCCAAACCACCTCCTCACACAACGCCTACACATTACGACGACGAATACAACCACTGACTGCTACTTAAACAATTGCTTACGACATGTGATCATGAGGACGAATAACTAAACCACGTGGTTCTTGGATTTTAAAAACCAGGAGAAAAACGGTCCAATATTTTCGGATTTTACAAGAATGACTTGGGTATCAATAAATTCCACCGATGCCATCAACAGGTAATGTATCATCCTTTGATTTTTAATTTTCAAACTTTTGTTCTTTTTTTCTTTATCTACTTACTTACCTACCTAAGTGCACTACTGAATCGTGAACACTGTACGGGTTACGCAAAAAAAAAAAAATAAAATAATATATGAAAAAAAGTACGTTCAGTTTTGAACCATTTTCCTTTACATCAATTAAAGTTATCAAATACAATTCATTCGCTTTTTACTCAGACTAAAGCAAATCGAAAACCCCTTCTTTTTATTTGTAAGGGCTTTTCTCATCGAAGTCAGAGACGATTTGAATTCTACGTAAACACGTGTCACGTGTACTCCAGCATAGGACATTATTTATGGTGACCGGATAGAATGTAACCGGGGGGAAAAAATCACAAGTAAAAAAAAGTCATACGAAAAAAAGTCGGTAATTGTTTGGATAAGGTTTGCAAAAAGGAGGTCACTGGTATAGACACAATTTTGCAAGCTGCTGCTACTAACTAATTACGGAATAAAGGGAAGCAGAAAACTTGTCAATTCAAAACTGTATTTATTAAAATTATTTACTAAGTTAGTATTTAAGGTTAGTGTTACGATTTAGGCTTACTGTGTTAGGGTTAGTGTTTAGGGTTAATGTTTAGGGTTAATGTTGTGGCTACCATTAACAAAGAAAAATTGGATATATTTTTTCCTTTATCATTTCTAACAGTATTTCTCCACATGAACTCATGTAAAAAAGAAGTAAAGTTTGCGTAATTTACACTTCACACCATAATCATGTACAGCGTCTACACGAGTCACCTCACCTTTTTGCAAACCTCATCCAAAGAATTGCCGAAAAGTCATGAAAAAATCGTTTTGTGTGTTAGGGAGAGAAGGTCCTGGGAAAAAGTTTGGTTTCTGGGCAGGAGAAGAGTCGTTGGAAAAAAATCCAAGAAAAAAAGTAGCAATCTAATTTATTTAATCCATAGTAATAAAACAATATATTTCTTTAAAAAAAATATATATTTCAAGTATTTTTATTGTCAATATATACTTTATTAGAACATCAGATCGTAATATTCTACTAAAATATGATTTGCTTTAAATCATATTAATTATTATAAGTCAATATGTTACTCATGATAAAATAAAGATTGGTCATTATTATTGTTTATTGTTATTCAGGCTTGTTTTACAATCACCATTCACGTTGTCAGTTATTGGTGATCGAAGTCTTTTCTCCGTCGTTTATACTGTTATCACGTTCATAGATTCAGGCCAAGGAGAGAGTGTCTAGACTTTGGACACCGACGTAACATTCAAGTTCACCTACTTCGGTTGTATTCTTTACTGTCATTTAAGTGATATCTATCTTAGTCTATAGTTGTCAGTATCTACCAATCTTTCGAACATTCTCTCTCTCTCTCTCTCTCTCTCTCTCTCTCGCACACACATACATACATACACATACACACATTCACCTACTCACTCAACCAAATACATATACAAACTGTTCGTATCTGCCTCGCTCTATCTTTAATATTTGCTTGTTGGTTGGAACAGTTGCGATTTGGATGATTTTCGTTTTATACCAATAAATTCAAAAAATAAAAAGTTACTCTCACTTGATGAATAACTACAGATCGCTTGCAAGGTACATATCATCTCCAGTCGTTATAAGTATACTGCTGGACAAAGGCCTTTCAAATCTCTTTCCATGACGAGCATGATTGTACTAATCTCTGCCATGTCTTCTGGCGAACTTTTCTATTTCGTCTCTACGTCTTGTGTCTGGTCTGTTCTTACTGCGTTTACTGTACCATGAGCAACAATCAATTAGCTTTTTTCTCCATCTCTTGCCCCTTCGTCTCGCTATGTGCCCTGTCCCTTTCCATTTTTGTGGACTAATTACTCGTAGGATATCCTTTAACACACTCCTTTCTTGGATCCCTATCGCTAAGAGTTATTCCTAACATTGCTCTTTCCATTACTCTTTGTACTCTTCTGAGTTTGCTTTTGTGTGATTTTGTAAGTGTCCAGGTTTCACACCCATACGTCATAGCTGGTATTGTGCATTGATTTTAGACTTTATGTTTTAAGCATATTTGCTTTTCAATACGTCTCTATTTATACCAAATAATTTCCAGCCAATCATTATGCATCGTCTTATTTCAGTGCCGTGGTCTTTCTCCAGCTTTATTGACTGGCCTCTGTTAATGTGATCATTATCATCTTCTAAAGCTTTATTGTGTACTCTTCTGGACTTTTTTCAGGATTTTATGATTGAAGATTATTTCTGTTTTCTTCATCTTTAACCCTATGTTTTGGCTTCGTCTTTTTAGATCGCTCAACATGTTTTGTAGACCTTCGAAGTTTCTGCTAATAATGCATATTCATCACAGTAAATGAAACCGTTCGAAATATTCTCTGTCTTTGTTTACTCTCATAGTCTGTTTTCCGAAAGACTCTTCACCAGGGTATTATTTCCAAAAGATGAGACAATGATGTGCGTTCTAAGAATAGAAATAATGGTCACAAATTACGAAATTTCATTCATTGACAATGAGTCATTGTTTACGGTGGATAATAGTGAATAATCCAATGAATGAAATTCTTTGAAAAATCGCTTGCAAAAATTCAGCGGCCACACGATTTATATCTAGCTGAAGATGACTAAGATGAGTCAGTGGAGCTGCTAGTATGACATTGGCACTAATAAAAGTTGGAACCTCAGGTCGACCTACACGTGTTTGCATAACAAAATAACACTACCGTCCTGGGAGCTAAATCCAATCACTTAAACTACTGGGAATTCGATGACTTGAAACATTTAAATAGGATTTATCCATTCAAAATGCCAGTCGATGGGATGTTATTTAACTGGTGTTGTGTGATGTTTATGGTTGTAACGACTTATATTGATCACTTGATTGAATGGTTTCACTCAGCTCTAATCTCTACGTAGTAAAATTTCCCCTCTTTAAAGGTAAGTGTTACAGCATTATGAAGTGTAACTTCATATAATTGAAATTATTGACTCAAACTAGTAGCCTCATACTGCATTTGTGTTGATAGATTTTCTTTAGAGCTTTTACCGAAATTCATAAAATCACTTATATATATATATATATATATATATATATATATATATATATATATATATATATGTATATATATATATATATATATATATATATATATATGTATATATATATATATATACATATGTGTGTGTGTGTGTGTGTAATAAATGTTATATGTAATAAATGACCACTGAATTGAGGGCTGTAAGAGATAATAGCATAAACTATCAAGGAACTGCTGTAACCAAAATCCTATTCGAATAGGAAGAAAATCACATTCAGCAGAGACCAGCCATCAAGACCAGACGATTTGGTAACAAATCAAAACTCATAAAATGAAATTCTAGGTTAATCTATAATAATCTTTTATAATTTTATTATTTTTCATTTTTTAGTGATCTATAAACATTTTGAATGTTCGTCGGATATTTTTCTTATCGCTGATCGGCTTTTTTTGCGAATCAACGAGGGATCTACAGCACCGAAATCAGTATTACCCACCAAAACGTGTTTGCACTTAATGTTTATTTTCTAATCTACAAGTAAGGATATTTTCACTAAAAGTGACGACGTAATGCTCCCTGGCTACCATTCAAAATCAATAATACTAAACTGGGGCCTTATTTTTCGGAATTTTTACGGAAGTACGGATGGAAGTATAGCAAAAGTGAATCATCGTCCTTTTCATCAACTTTCTATTCGTATGGATTCTTTTATTTCTTCTCATTTATCAACAACAACCGAATTGCACCATTTTTAGCATGGGTTCATGTGAGCCGTATTTTCGTAGAAATGGCGAAAATAATAACCCACTTTAGCTTTGTAGTTGAATTGTAAATAGAACATCCTCGTAAAGCATTGACCTTTAACTTCTCGAGACGTGTTCTTTGGAGGATGTGAAAATGTAATATTTTGGATTCACCTGCAACTGAAACGAAAACGGTTTTTCTAAGCAAAACATTTTATATTCGTTAGATGGGAAATTACCTAATTTTTACGATCTTACTAAATGTAGATAACTTTAACATACCTGCTATCTGATTCTATCGTTTTGTTTTCTCAAGTGTGGTTTGAGATTCAGGGGTTTCAATTCACACAGAATTTAACTCCAGATATCTTTAGAGGATCATAAAAAATGAATCCTTTTTTTGAATAGATATATATAGATATTAACGCAACGATCCTGCGGGGTTGAACTTCGCACCTACTTCTATTCCAACTTCCGCATTGTATAAATGATAAATGAATTCGAAGATATATAGGGCTTCTTGGTTTGGCTAAGTTGGTAAGCGAGCCATCTGGCAGTCATTTGGTCGTGAATTCGTAAAACACTAATTAAAAAAAAATATTGGTTTGATTCAACGAGACGAAATAGACAAACAATCAAGAGTTTACTTCCCTGAATTAGGTGAGGATTGCTCTTGTTACGATTGGAGAACAAAGTCTAATCCAAGCCGAACTGGATTTTGCCAAAATTGCTTTTAGCTTTTTTAACCAAGTTTTTTCTTTAGAATTAAAAAAGCTCCCCCTTCCAACATTTTCGGATTAACTTTTATGAAATCTCAAGGTGAAGTAATGGCAGAAAATAATTCTAATGATTCAAAAAAGCAGCTAACACCTTTCAAAAGCCGCAAATCGGCTACATATAGCCTGATTTGGCAACCTACCTAGTTCATAAAACGAATGTAGCGGAAACATATTCAGAAAATATTTATGCATTCTCGAATAACACTGGAAATGAGACAATCCTTACTTACAGGGGTGTCAGATGATATTCAATGTGTCAAGTAACCGTATTCTAAAGATACGAAAGCAAAGAAAAACAAAAATACGAGCTCCAGAAAGAAAAAAAACTTGAATTCACATGTACTAAAGGTAACCACAATCGCAACATATGTTATACAACTTGGAAGAATAGACAATCGATTTGTAAAAAGATCTTTCGATCTTCACTGGAGTCCGAGTTAAGCTTAAAAGGGCATAGATATCCGACTGTTTAGGTAAAGATAGACAGGTGTGTGCGCGGCTTGTTTAGGTAAAGATAGACTGGCGTGTTGGCGGACTGTTTACATGAAGATAGATTGGCGTGTTGGCAGGTTGCTGACTTATGCCTACATATCGAAGATGTTGTCTTCCATCCCCTGGGGAAAATAGGAAGTCTCTGCAGGAGAGGAGATCCCAGTGCTGGAGGTGCTGCACGAACCACCAACAGCACAGTTTTGGCCTGCACAGTCAGAGTCTGATGACACAGAAACGACCACGTGTTGTATATAGTTGAAGAGTTGAGCTGCATCTTTCGATGATCTTTTTGCAGCTCTCCACTGTGTTTGCTATTGGTTTCTCGCCATCAGATATCCGCCTTTCTGACCTGCAAGGTAGTGGGACATAGTTTGATAGACAACAGCACGGGGCCAGAGGTGTGGCACTCCTGACAAGTCGGGGGAGGTTCCAATGTTCGACATCTTGCCAAGGATGACCTGCAACTGTGCATGGCTCGGATATCTTTACATATGAGCTCAGGTATGCATGTTGGTTGGCTTGCGTGCAGGTGTACCCAAACCCCGCCAGATGTCCCGGTCGCAGGCATCGCTGTGCAAGTATTCCCTGAACATGAGTTTAAATCGTTTAACTATTTCATTTTTGCCGGCGAAAATTTTGCTTCTGATCTCTAGGAAATCCACGTTATTCTCTAATAAGATTGGAGCATTCAATTAGCCGACATGCTTGATCTAGTAGAGAGCTCCCCTACCTCTACCTACATTTGCACTTCACAAAAAGTACATGAAGAACTTGGAGTATAACCTTTGTATACCCTGCTGTACAGTAGAACAACTTTATTGCAACATAGCTAATTACAGCGTCAAACAAGGTGACCTTCCTTCACTCATTCTTCCAGCGGCCCCTATTCATGAATTTGTTGACTAAACACAATGAAATATATCACAATTTAAGGTCATGGATGCCAATAAGATTTAAGAAAAAAAAACAAAACAAGAGCGGGCAAGAAAACAGAATTACCCCCCCCCCACCGAAAATCAAAAATTATCAATTTCAAGGTGAGCTATATCTGTATTTCACTCACTCTTAAACGCAGAATTGAGACAGGGGGTATAATAAAAATAATTTCCCAAAATATGGAACAGGAAGTGATTATCATTATTAGGATTATTAGGAAATGTTATCAATATGCAATAACTAGTTGATTTTTTGTAGAATTTTAGAATGTAAGGGTCTTTTGCATAGAATGATTGAAAAATTCTTCTAATGCAAACAATCACAACTATTGTTTACATCGTTACAAGATTTTACACAATTTTCAAAAACATCTCCGGTTTTATGAGGTGTAGCCAAACAATTTCTATATGAGATCACCGATTTTTTTATTATTACCAATGACACAAAGATTTTGACGATAAAATCAACTTAGTATGGCTTTTTCCCTTCAGAATCGATTTCCCTACTTATACGGCAGTGGCAGTGATGCTGCGGGGCGGGGAGCAGACGACCGCTGTTTATGACCACTTTCTTCTAAAGTAGCACTTTTTCAATAATGTTTTGAACTCTTCAGTTCCAAGAGTGATAAAAGTCGAATTTCATTATTATTTTTTGTTTTTTCTTCTTACTTCATGGCATAACTCTGAAATAACTCCCTCGACTCATTACTTTATTCAACCAACCTCTTTATCTTAGTAATCATTGCCAGACTTTTGAAATTAAAATGCGTTGGAAAATACGTACGGAATATGACCGGACCTTGTCACCGAAGAAGTGACCATTAAATTATAGAAGAGGCGTCCATTTGTCTAGACATTTGAAGCAGCATGAAAGTTAATTATCTGCTAGAATTTCAAAACTGATTGTTGGTATTACTTTACCCATTGACAAAGAAGAAAAATCTCAGCGTAGAGGAAGTATTGCCCGAAACACAGGGAAGCAAGAAAAAAAGAAGTATTTTTTGCCTCCACTCCCAGTTCATTTGATTATAAAGGTGTTATCTTGGTACCTCCAATCACTCTTAAAAACAAGGAGACATTTGTCGATGGAAATGCCCAAAACTTGAACTATGTTATATTTTTTGCAATATGTTTTGAATCATTAAAAAGAAGAAAAAATGTAGAAAATTATGAAATAAATTCATCGATTAGGATAACTCAAAAATTATTTTAAAAAAAGCAGAAAGAAATATTTTCCTGAAGAGATTTCGTTAGTTGAATGGCAGAATTGTATTGATTTGTCTCCTACCTGCAGAAAAGAAAGAGATAGAAAAAAAGATGAAGATTTCAACCTGCATTATAGATGCAGTTCTCTAACTGGAAAAACAGGGACTGGCTTTCCGTGGTCATCGAGAGTATCAAAGTCTAGATTCCCAAATTACAAATGAAGTCAATTTTCTGGAACTTATCAAGGTTTCTATGCACTGCTGGAACAACATATATCAATGAGTGATTGAAATGCTATAAACTGAACCCTGACATACAAAATAATCTGGTACAGTCCTCATCAGCCAAGATTCTATCAAAGATAACAATAGAAATCAATGCAGCGACATACTTTGCAATAATCATTGACTCTATCAACTGAACTGATAGATTGTCTTCATCCTTGCAATAGGTAACAGTAACAGTAATCCAATAGAACAATGAATGCAATCTATCGAATTACCCATGGCAAGAGCTGATGATTGTTTCAACTTAATTCTTCCAGCAGTACTCAAGGCTGTCAATAAATGTGTGTTAGTGTGAGTCTTACAGTGGAGCAAGCTAAATTCTGGAAGTTGGGATAATAAAATAAAACCTGTAATCTTAAACTGCTTGCTGCAGCAATGGATTTTTATGAAAAGACTCGATATCTACGGATTCTTATATTCAGGAGTAAAGTATTTGATAAGGCACTCAATTCATACGTATATGTACGTATGGATTGCCTTTGTTAATTTAGTTCTCCGATGAAAAACAGTTGACTGCTGGATAATGATAAAGTAATTAATAACTTTGCGAAAATAAAGCCAAAACGAAACAGACTGTTGTAGCTTGATACGATTTCCATATTGCTTCGTTTTCTTTTCATTTTATGTTTGGAATACAAAATAATCAAATTACATTTTTCTTGTTTTGATTTTAAAATTAATATAGATTTATGGGCTTACCGCTAAACGTTTTCATATTGTGATTTTATTTTCAATACAAAATAACTGTAACGTATTTCTTCTCAAACTTGATCTTCCTGGAGTTTTGATTTTGAATACAAAGTAGCAATTACGTAATTCTTTTTCAACTTAATTACTGCGTTTTGATTTTAGGTACAAAACGATAAGATTGAATGATGTCTCTAAATTTTTGAGATGAGGTATCATTATTATTATTTCTATTAATATTCGGACCATCCTCATCTTGGTTGTTTTTCATACAACGTTTCGGCCGTTGGACACATAGCGTAGTGGTTACAGAACCAGACAACCACTATGCTGTGTCCACATGGACGCTATGTGTCCACATGGACACATGTGGTTACAGAATCAGACAAAATCACTGCAAGTAATCTGATGTTTCTAGGTTCAATCCCAGTGTGAGACGATATTAATACTACTAATGCTAAGAGGGGAGTGCAGTCAATATACCCCCGTTGGTTAAATAAAGGGTTTGGTTGCTTACTTCTTCCACACCTACCAGACGATACCTGATGAAGGCCGTAGAGTACAACAACCGAAACGTTGTATGAAAAACAACCAAGATGAGGATGGTCCGAATATTAATAGAAATAAGATTGAATGAATTTAAGATTATTTTGTACGTGTCGTTGTGCTTTTTGTATATGTTCCTCCCACTAACTTCCTGGGCAGTGCACATACAAGATTCATTCAATTGTTGACTGATCTGTCAACAGCTTATTTGAAGAAGCTCAGTTTTACAAGTTATCTTAGCACATTTATAAGAATATATGATTTATTTTCAAGAATGTATTCATTCGAAGTATGACCCCTTCCAATTATAAACAATTTTCTAAATGCAAACCAAGAAACCCAGATGATGGGTGGAAACTCTTGATCTGTGGCAGTCCGGCATGGGCACCCCTATCTACAATTGACATATTCAAAGAATCAATCACTGAGTATCTCATGAGGCTGAGAGGGGAATTTAAAGTATATTTACCAAAATTTTCACCAACAAACAAATGAAGTTCTTATGAAAATCAACATAATTTTATCAGTTTTAAGGGTACATGAGAACCTGTGCGAATGCCCAAGGGGTACAGAACGACAAGGTTAGGGACCACTGACTAACAGTACAATAAATTCACAATAAATGGACTGCTGAATGGAGAAAGGTTGGCCAGATAGACTTTTCGTTTTTCGATACCCACTAAGTTTATTTAGGTTGAACAGAAAACCAACATGGTGGGAATCGAGGTAGAAAGATTACCGAATTTACTTATGTATAAGTTGCACCCATGTTTACGTCGAAATCTTAATTTTATTTTACTTAACTAATACAACTTTTTTTCTCCAAATTTTACTGATAATACTCGTAACATAAACTAATGGGAGCACAAAATATCCTCTTTAATAGTCAGTTATGAATAATTTAGACACATTTATAAAAACGGAACGATTTTCTGGTTCCAGTTGTGGTATTTGCAAATTTCAATAGAACACTTTTATAGAGCTACCATCAGCTTGCATAAAACCCTGTTGACAGACCGGATCCATGCCCCAATATTATCTCATCCACACACAAATTCGACCGTTTTTCTACTTGAAAGAGCGAGAAACGTGCCTCTCTTGACCAGGGAACCCGGTGCAAGTCTTTATGGTCCAATAGCGATGTTCTCTATTCAACTAAACACCGTATCCGATGCTGTGATATTATCAATGGAACCCAACTCGTATGTTGACCATGAAATCCCATTGAATGCAGTGTACACTGTACAATGTATCGATTGATGGTGCATCAGCGTTGAATGGGGAGGATTGATGCAATGTTCTCCTTCATTGGGTGCTTACCGTTCTTGTCCTTGCACGAGGACCTGCAGTTTTCTTAGGTCGTTGATTCTTCCTGGTATTCACATATTCTTGGTATACTCTAGCTACTATTGCCTGATAAGAAAACAGAGCAGTTACCACTTCTGATATTGAAAATCCCATCTTTCTAAACACAAAAAACATTTTGCATTCAAAAGGTCTTAAATTCTGTCTACACCTCATTGCTGCCACAAATAAAGCTACTTCACTTATTTCATCACTGTAACCTCATCCAGCTAAATATGTGGAAGGGCGGAACCATCAAGAGTAATGCTGTGGCTAAATTTGGGGTACTTTAGTCTATTGGAAAAACGCTTAATTGGGCAAATCACTCCGCCTACATGCTTCTCTTGTTCAGTCACTTAATGCGAACGTCATTGTTTGCAGTTGTGATTTGCCTTATATTTTTACTACACATCCACTAGACTTCAAGAAGAGATATTTTCAAAATGGTATTCTCACCCCCCCAAAAAAAAGAATAGAATGAAAGTAATGCAGGTACACGACCTTGAGAGGACACACAGGGCAAACTCTTCTAACATTGGATCTTCGAAAAGTTCTGATTAAAATACCGTAAAGATTTTCAGCACGGGTGTATAGGTCCAGATCTAGACATCTGATAATGGCAAATAACAAATGAATGGCACCATCATGATTTGGTGATTCTGATCGGCCTTCGGGCAAAGAGCAAGTCGCAAACGGTTGTAGGCAAATTGTAGTATTTGTTATCGTCGACTTAATGTCTATATACATCTAATATACTCCCCAGTGTTTAAACCTCAGTCGTTTTGCAAAGAAAAACAATTTATTTCAAGTCAAAGAAGTAAAGATGTAATATGATTTATTTTAATGTTGAAAACCGAAACCCGAACTCAAGTGAATACTTATTCATTAATATATTTCTAATTCGACAATACGGTGAGGGATTAGCCTTCAGATTTAGGGTTAGGGATCAATCTACTAGAATAGGGGTAATATTGAAGTTCATAAATCGATTATGTATCAAATATCAAGCTGGTGAGAACAGATACTACGCATTGCTCTCGATCAAAAGACCGGGGAGCAGCATTTCAAACAGGACCAGAATTATGATTGTATCCAAATGGATACCAAGATTAGCAACTGGAAAACGTACAAAAAATAGTTTTTTAAGGCCAAAAATACGCATTGAAAGTAAATGAAACCACCTGATACAATCGCCTAAAGCAGTGCTTTTGAATCTTTGAAACTCCAAAGACCCTTTCTGTAAAGGGAATATTCTGGCAGACATTTTTCCAGCATCTAAATCTTAGACTAATTGAAGAATTACTATAAAAAGATATTTTTCAAGTTTAAAGATCATATTCATTGAATATGGATTAGATTTATTCATGTTCTCAAAAATGGTATAAATCTGTGAACAATTATAATGTTTTTGATATATGTGCAATGTATGATGTTGTTTCTTTGCCACAAGATTTGCAATGTAAGGTTTGGTGGTACCACTGTTGGGGAGCATTATTTGACAGACCTTCAGTGGTTTGCCGAACCTAGTTTCGAAACTACCGACCTGAAAGAATTTGGGCTCATTAAGGTCGCACGTTTTCTTTAAAATGTTGGATTGGACTTCAGGACTGGCATTTATCTGAAATACTAGTGAATTAATCTAAATTGAACATTCTTTAAACTGGAATCTGAAGATTGGACGTACATTAAGATAAGGGTCGTCGAGGATTACTACCCGCGCTGCATAGGGAGTAACGGTTGACCTGTTGAATCAGTCAGACCGATAACTTAGACTGAGCGCTATTTTACTACACACCATGGGGTCGATATTAATAGTGACATTTCCAATGTTAAAATTGATCAAGATTTAGATCCTTGTTTCTCAAACTTTATTGTATGACGACATAATAAGAAATATAATCGACTTACCTTGGACGCCATCTTTGAAAATGTAATGGATTAGAACCCACAAATTCCAGTTTTCGATGAACGAAACTTTGCATAGTAACTGAAATACTCATCAACTCTTTTCATTTCATCCGTCGTTAGAAAGGTAGGAAACATTATTATGTACATTGTTTATTCTATGCGTCAGTATTTTTTTTTTTGCTGGTAAGTAAGCGGCGAGGTTATGTGACAATTGACCCTTTTCCGTCCTGGAGCTCCGGGGCAGGGATTCTAGGGGTCAAGGGGCTAAAGTTTAAAAGGGTCAGACATTTTTAGCATGATAATGACACGAAATAAAGCTCAAGACCGGCCAGAGCCTGTATTTAAGAAGATGCAATTGTAGTGATTCGGCGGTTGCCGGTCTGATCGCTAGACTTCAACCATATCCAGCTCACAGCAAATGGCCAAAATTAATGTCCAACACTTAAGAATGAGAAAAAAATGACGAAGAAGGCCCCCTCCAGTCTCGATAGATAATGAAAGAATCCTGAAGTGATCTCGTCAGGTTGAAAGACTCAGTGGGACGTACGAAGAATTTGTGATGACCTGTTGATAGGATTATCCTCTCGGTTAGATATTGAAGGGCAGGCTGGGTGTTAAATTTGGCATCCAACCGTCTTAAAGGGGCTCTGCATTTTTTCCTTCCTAGACTGGTTGCCACCCCAAGATTAGAGAGCCTGGTCTGCTCTGCTATTTCAGCCATAGCAGGGAGAAACGACCATCGATTCGAAGAAAGTATTCATTGAATCATTCCTTATTTGAAATCTTGGATAACATTTATTTCTAATACCTAGAATTGATTTCACGATAGATTCACAATCAATTTTTATGATTATTTTTGGTATGGTAGATAATAAGCTACAGAAGAAACGATTTGATCTGGGATTGGATTACCTCCCGTACGTTGTTACTATTTGTCAAAATCACATAATGTCACCAAAATTCAATACCTGGCCCCACAATACCACCAAAAGTTCTCAATGAATTTCAATAAAATATTGTGAAATGGTGAGCAATAGACTGCGGAAGCACTGACTGAATTTTAGGGTAAATCCAGTCATACTCAGCCTGCTAGTAGCGTTGGCAGAGGTATGCGTTCTCCAAGTGCCTTCTAGTTCATATTGAAATTAGCTATAATTCTAATCATCAAATCTATTTAAAATTTTGTGTACGATAAATCTCTACCAACGCCACTGTCAGGGGAATTAATTGTGTATGGATCCATCCAAAAATTTGATCGCTTCTTCCGTAGCCCTTTTACAGTACTTCATAGATATTCATTGAGAACTTTTGGAGATATTGTTTAACCAGTCAAGAAATTCTGGTGTTATTATGGGGTGTACTCATCTAACTACGACGGAGAGGGGTAATTGTGCATGTATTCATCTCAAAATGTAATCACTTTTCTGTCAGTTTATTACCCACCCTCAAAGAAAATATCATTGAAATTCATTCAGAACTATTGGAGATATCGTGTGAGGGACATGAGCACAAACATAAATATAAGGAGATGAAATGGATACAATACCTCTCAATCGGAAGGAAATCCCTGGAACCACTCTATGGTTCATCCACCCAGAAGATTTTATTGAAATTCATTCAGTACTTTTAGAGATATCGTATTGACAGACAGGCAGAAAATCTGACCAAATAGGTATGCCTATCCAGTATATAAGTTGTTTATATATCGAACAGCGACGGTTGGGTAAATGTGGAATTATAATGGCTCTGAGCTGAACGAGTATATCAGATTTCATTTTCAGAAAGAAAATAATAATAACAACACTAATATCACAACGTCTTTTGTTAAGCATGCTGTGTTGGAGGGATCAGTTAAAAAAAAGGGTTGTTTAATACTTGTTGCGTTTTGTTGGGTAGTGATCACTAAAAATAGAGCAGAACCATGGAACCTAACCAAATGTTTGAATCTCAAACTGATAGCCATGCAACGTGTACAGGTGGGAATAATACTCAACATCAGATGAAGAAATCAAAAGACTGCACATTATTACAGAAAGCAAACAGTAGTAAGAGATATCATAGAATCCATTGGAAAACTCAAATAGCAATGGGATGATCATGTAGCACGAATGTCTAACAACTGCTGGATATCACGATTCACAACATGGATTCCCACAGATCCTATGCGAAATTTAGACCGGCAAAGTATAAGATAACGTAACAAACTAGACAAGCTCAGAAATTATTGGCTTGACGACGCCCACGATAGAGAGGACTGGCAAATATTGGAAGGGGTTTGTCCGACAACGGACGTTAAAATGCTGCTACTGATGTTGAAGATGATGATCATTAAAAAAAAAGTCTAAAATTTCAAAAGAAGACGTGAATGCTGCTGGATATGAACTAAGGAATCAATTTGGCATAAACTTACATTGCAAATTGACCCTTCTCACTTACATAGAAATCTTTTTTAGGCATCGTTTATATGTAGGGTATAACCCAGAGTAAGACACAGCAGTACTTTTTTATTGAAATAATTATTTATATCCTGTAAATATTGTGTATTGTATAGATATATAACGTGAATATTGTATGAAGAATATTGATAATATAAACATTTTCTATGATGTGGAATAAATAATGTGATATATAGAAATAAATTTTTGGTTATAAAAAGTTTAACCTCAATTTTTTCAAATTTGCATTTCTGAAATTTAGATGAGCTCTTCTTCGTTTTAGGATCGATTTTCATGGAACAAACGCCATATTGTTGGAATATGAGTTGACAAGACACTCAAGAAGAGCACTTAAAAAAAAACGTTTTCCAAACATATATCTGGAGAAATTCCAAGGTTTTCTGTTCCTCTTATTTGATGTGATTTTTTCAAGATAATATCTCTAGAAAATAATATGTCTGAATTGCACATTCAAGTTTCAAATCTTTATCTTTTACAAAAAATCCAAATACGCTCATTCAGGAATAAGCCGAAATCTAAAATTATTTAGAATGTCTTCAAGGTAACCAAGCATGACAGTACCATTTGAAGCATGAAACATCTGAAACATTGATGATAGGTAAGGACTCATGTTTCCTTCTCAATCTTCATCCAAAAGTATCTAGAGAAGGTGCATTAATTGTTGCTTCAGGTAATACCTTCCAGTCATCCAACACCCAGTTCGGAAAAAACTATTTTTTTCTTACGAATGTTCTTGAAAACTGTTTCTGAAATTTTATGCTGAGTCCACGATGTTGACTATGAGCTTAGGTAAAGAAAAAGAGTATGATGGAATTACGTAACTACTTGAAATACATTCACTTGTTCCTTTTTATTCTGCTTACTTTTCTATTCAACAGAAGATGGAAAAACAACTTGATAAGCAAGTTTTAGACATTCTCTTTCAAGTAATTCCAATTTATCAATATCTTGTCTCAGGGATGGGCTCCAAATATCGACAGATCTTCAATTCTGTTGAAAATGAATTATTTCAAGTATTATGTATATATATATATATATATATATATATATATATATATATATATATATATGTGTGTGTGTGTGTGTGTGTGTGTGTGTGTGTGTGTGTAAGAATTGGACATATTTGGTCCGACGGAATGAATTATATATCAAATAGAAACTAATTTGAAATAATGTTCCGTCGTTATACGGTTAATATATCATTCAATTTAGACATCGTTAATAGAATTTGGCACCAGGTTCGATTCTTGCAGCAGTTCCATTTTCATTAATTGTTTATTCTATTTACATTGTCTGAATTGAATGATATGTTGACGGTGTAATGACAGGAGATCATTTCAAATAAGTTTCTATATAATATAACGCAGTTTATGATACATATATACATATATATGTATATTTGGAAAGGGCCCGAAGTTTATGGTGTGTGGAGTAACTTGCCATTATTGTCATCGAGGTATTTCGGTTAATTATTCCCAGTGTTGCCCATTTACATATTTTATGTCTAAATTTAGATGAAAAAATCGATGATCTTTAATGTTCAACTCTTTTTTATGAGATCTTATAAGAACCATTGATTTTTGGAACTAGAAACTCAACACTGCACTGCCTTGTGCGTTGACTGGTATATCCATCGAATGTAAGCTTCATACACAGGCAAGGTGTCAAAGTGCACACATACACACATGCAAATACATACATATTCAGACAAACATACATATATACACACAGTCACAGAGATTGATCTGATTGAAGTTAGATGCAGTGTTTTATTTTTCCTTGGGAGAATCTGTCATTTCATGCGGTACATTTTCTCTAAGAGATCCTACTTTACGCTTTTTCTTTCTGCATTTTCTCATCGTTAGAATTTCATTGAAAATTATCCTTATTCAATAAAATAGCGATCAATCATCCACAAATATGATAATTAACAATGTGCATATATCCTCTACTCCTCGAGGGATGCAGCTGACGTAATAAGATGAAATTCCATTGATGAAAGTGACGTAATAAGAAATCGGGGGATGCAGCTGACGTAATAAGATGAAATTCCATTGATGAAAGTGACGTAATAAGAAATCGAGGGATGCAGCTGACGTAATAAGATGAAATTCCATTGATGAAAGTGACGTAATAAGAAATCGAAGGATGCAGCTGACGTAATAAGATGAAATGCCATCGATGAAAGTGACGTTATAAGAAATATTTCATTTATGTGCTAATGATGAAATAAAAATGTGTAATTCAAAGAACTATAGTATTCCGTTAAAAGGGTGCATGTTTGGAAAAGGGGCGGATGTGTGGTGCGACCTGCCATGATAATCATATAAAATTATTAGTACAACATATAAAAGCAAAGGTGGAAATCAGACAGTGTTCAATATAATTTGTTTTTAAAAAGTGATTTAATTCAAAAGTCCGAAGAAGGGGGCATCTCTCAAGCAGGATCAGTGAAACTGTTCACACATTTCAAAGTGTTGTTGAATTTCAATTTTAAATTCAAAATTACATTTGATATTGAGGTAGAATTTCATTCAGTATTCATAAATTTCTGTCAAAAAAGGAATCAATCTTTCTTTAGACTATTGGAAAAGAAATGGAGGCGGTTGAAATTTTCCTCCCTCTCCATCTCTCCCTCTCTCTTTCACCCCCCCCCCCCCGGGAAAGATATAGACAGTCACTTTCTTTATTTTACGCGCTCCTAAAAAGATAAACATTCTCTTTCAGTCTTTAGCAAGACGATAAACATGCTCTTTCTTTCACTCTCTCGTTTAAACGAAAATCTCTTTTTCTCCTTCTCTCTATTCTATTCACAAACCATATTATATCGAAATGATCAGACACGCAGATCGTGTCATATTCACGTCTCTTCAAACATTGAAGCGTTCATTTCAGTAAAGATTTTTTATCGTAAATCGAGCAACCAAACATGTAGAGAACCGCTGACCTAAACGAATTCAAACCTGGCAATGTCCTGTGAATATCAACCTCTAACAATGGCCAGTTGTCGAGATATCACGCTGCATGTACACATGCCAAGACAAGAATATTTCTCAAATTATGATTACATAATATATAAAAAGAAAAAATAATCATAATGATCGGGTGAAATATACATCGGAGAAACCCTGAATAATGTAAGAAAAAACGATGAAAAAATATCAAAACAAACAATTGAAAGTAGCCTTACTTCATATTTCGATTGAATCTTCTGTAGCTCTCAAATCCCATTTACTTTACTTTTCGTGATTAATACATTTTGGCAATAATAGAAATCTCACGGTATACAGTATTCGTCGTAAGTATTTGAAGAAAGATATTTTGCTCTAATCGCTTGCTTTTCAGGGTTGGAACGTTAAGCAGAAAGGACCTAAT
>OY735207.1:69990549-70090549 GCA_963457665.1 Thysanoteuthis rhombus
TCTCTCTGTAAAAATCCATTCGATCGTGTTAAGGCTCAACACTGACATCATATATCTTATGAAAATAACCCTGACAGGGAGCATGACACAAAGGCAAAGAAGGGTCGTTCTGAATATGCTGTTCATTCAATGCTATAATAACTGAACATAGCTCTGTTTTGTTCAACGGTTAGGAACGTATCTGGACTGCTAATGTCACTGAATAAGTATAAATAGAGCTTGACCACAGACACAGGTTCATGTCCATTATATGCTTGTATATAAGTTAGTCACTCAAAAGAAACCTCCACATCATCAACCTCCTTTGGTAGCATACCATATTGAAGGTGATCAATTAAAACATTGGAATAAAGGTTGATCAATTATTAAGTTGCTTTTTCACATTTTGTTTGGCAATGATCACTAAAAAAGCCTGAATTATAGAAAACGGACAGAAACCAGGGTCTAATTTGAGATAACCGTACATTGTAAAGTTCCCTTTTTTTTCTAGACTTGATAAATTATCATCCCTCTACCTCTAGATAGCCAGCCAGTCAGTCAGCTGGACCAACTTGAAAACTGAAGAAACCTATGTTGACAATCTAGGTTGATGATTTCTAATTATGAGCTTATAACACCATGCCCAATGCACTGATATTATCACTAGAAAGCCGTCTACCAAAATTCGATGTGCAAAGTTAAGGAGCTCGGATGTGTTGCAGTGAGCGAAAGACGAACAGACAGACAAATATTTGGTGAATCATAGTAAAAATTAAAACAATCCATATTCAATCTGCAATTATTGTGATGTAAATAAATCTTCACATGTTCGTAATAGTCTGAGAAGATTCACATTCAATATGAGGTCAGGTAAAAAAAATAAGAAAAGAATGTCTGATCAGATCGTTCTGTTCTTCAAATTTTTATGACATCATCAGAGTTTTTTTTTAATTCTCGGAATGATGTATTTTCAAGTGAACATTAAGCAAAGGCCCAGTTCTGTGTTGTAATTGAATAATAAATTGAATGTACCTTTTTTTTAGAATTTGACTTTCTTAGTGATCTTCGTCCTATTAAACGCTGAAGAAATAACTTATTCATTGATCACCCTTTTTTTCAATTTTTTTTTCAATTGATTGCCCTAAAACAGCATGCTGCCAAAAGACGTTGGTCAGAAGACAATTCCTATTGAGTGACTAACCAGACCAGTTTTAAGTAATTTTTATAAGTTTGAATCACAGTTCACTGAATTGCGAGACGGCCATTGAACAGCCGCAGCCGTTAAAAACGGAGAAGGATTCGATCCATTTTATTTGTGTGTCTGTTTGCTAATGTGTTTGTGCATTCCAACGCTCCTGGACTCACCGTTTGTCTGAAGATTTGAACATTTGCATCAGTACTCCTCTAGCAATCTTTATCTTTTGGAAAAACAGTCTTTCTACCTTTCGGGGCCTTATTTTCACGAATTTTTTTTTTAACGAAATCTATGTTTTTTTTTCAGATTGTAGACGTTCCTAGATGTTTATTTTACTTTATTTTTGATGTTTTCCAGTGGAAAACGCGAACGATGTCATTAGTAAAATCCATTTAGGTCTGACTTCTTCTTCGACTTGAAATTTCGAATGTACGGATGCTCAGTTATTGATTGTGATGGCACGTGTGTTTCATCATTTTTATGAACACTGATGGGTATTTGGCTGAACATCTCGTTACATCTAACGTGGAAATGCAAAATACATTGTGCGCGAGTTCTTTTGTACCTGAGACTAAGAGAAAAAGAAAAGAAGAGAGATGGAGAAAACTAAACGCTAAATCAATTGTAAAATCCATTTCTTTCTGTCTGGGACCTTTTTTTCCTTAACAGGAGAGCCACATAATTTTACTGTCTTCAACTTCCTTTCTTGTGATCGTCGGCGTAATCCTCCTAATCGCCGGGATAATCCACAGCCTACTTACCTCTTCCTTGAGGAGCAAGAAACATCATCAGCAGCAGCATCACCATCAGCATCGCCATCATTATTGTTACTTTTGTTGTTGTTGATGTCGGAGGAGGGCGAGCCATTAGTATTCAATTTTGTTTCTTTTCTCTTCCTGTTCATCGTTCAGTGTTTGCAGTACCTAATTAGTGTACTTGGAGGCTCGTGTAGCAATGGAACTTATTCAAGTAGGGAGTAGTCACTGGTGAGAAGTGATTGCCTGCCGGTAGAGGAACACATTTTGTATTTACACGGTCAACGTGAGCACGTGCTTCATCTGATCTGTTTTTCAACATGGGTTTTTGCCAGAAAATTCGAACATTTGCTCCTCATAATGTCTACAAAAAATCAGTTTTGTCACTTTGAAAAATTCACCCTAAAGTAGTTTTTAAAGGGAGGGGGGGGGGGGTAAAATTTCCAATTTTCCTAATTGATCCCTCACTTTGCGTCCAGCAGCATTCACACTCGTTTTTTTCAAAAATACTTTTCAAGAGATAACCTCCCAACAAAAAGCAAGAGTAATGATTGATTCGTTGATCAACCATTTTCGCATTTTTTGATTCATCACCCCAAAGCAATATGCTGCCAAAAGATGTTGATACTGTGATGGTTCCTATTGACTCACCTATTATCATCATTTGCCGTACCCTGAACGACTGTCATGTTGCCTTAATTTACCTCTGTAAACGAAGTTGGGAGAGGTATATGTTATCACTACGGTCTTTCGGTCAGTCCATGCAATATCTCCAAAAGTTTTCAATCAAGTGATATTTTGTGGATTCAATGACCAATTGGCTGAGGAATGATATATTACATTTTGGGTTGGATCCAGAAATTCTTTTACAGCTACCTTCCCAACATCTTAGCCATATGTCCACACAATATCTACAGAAGTTCTCAATGAATTTCCACGGAATCTCTTCAAATTGTCAGCCATGGTCTGAAGAAGAATTGATTAAACGCTGGGCTGATTCGAGGAATCTTTTTCAGTTACTTCTGCTGCTACTAAACTGTTTACGAACTTTTGCAGTTTCTCAACTATTTACCAAATTCTGCTGTTTCTAAATGATTTATGAATGTCTGCAGTTACTTCACTATTTACGGACCTCAGCTGTTTCTTGACTATTCACGAACTTTTGCAGCTTCGAAACAATCTATGAACTGATTTTAGTGACGAAGGTGGTGACAGTGCTTTGCGGTTTCTGAGTGTTTTCCAGATTTTTCAAGAAAAGCAAAGGACAAATTGAGCAAAATAAACAAAATAGAATAATGTTTAGCTTCCAGAAATCTTTGAGTGGGTTTTAATGTTAATTGTTTCCCCAAGCCGTACTTCCCCAAGTAAGTGAAAAGGGGAGCTTCTAATGATCGATGCGTGCCAAACGGCACCTGCATAGGTAACGATAGAATTTCCGTCTCTACCCACATCAAACCCGACCTTTTGTCGCATTTTGCTCGGAGGGGGGGCGCATAAATGCCCCCTGTACAACAGTAATACCTAAGCCAGCGCTCTCGGTACATTCCTAAAATTCAGCACTAAATGAAGATGCATTATGCAGGGTTATCACAACATAGCGCAAACATCCAGAACAACCTCTCCCTGCTTTTGGTGTTGTACACCCTATCAGGGTCGTTCCTATTTTTTAAAAATACATGAAAAAGTCGACCACAACAACTACCTAGGGTAACGAATCCCCATAAAATCCTCAAAGGCGGAGGAAATCAGGCGAATAATCATTTTAGGTTAAAAAGCTTCCGGTAGAACAAGCTCAACATTCAAAAACAAGACAAGTTACAAACAATGCATCCTTCCGGTTGTCATCGCTGAAGCTGAAACATAAGACTTGACCAAAAGATAATCCCTCAAACTGAGAACCATCCGACGTATAACAAGTATATAATACTTAACACTGCATGGAGAGATCAAGACAGCACAATACGAGGATTATTTCAATAATCAATTTTTTTTATTAATCTAACAATATGTCAGGGTCAGTTAATGTTTGCATAAATTTCTCGAGTCAGACATTTCAACTATTCCATTGTTTTTAAGTCCAGAAGTTTTCAATTATTTTTATACATAAAACATTCATTGAGTTTTGAAGAAACATTGATAGAAACAATATTTTAGTGCACACTTTTACATAAAAATGTACAAATTGTTTATGATATGATCAGTCGGCCTGGCGTTACTTCTTGTCTCAGTCCTTCAATTCTAATTGGAGTGTTAATCTAACATAAATCTTCCTGATCCATTTTAAAATGTATCCTCACATCTTCATAAGTCGATTTTCCATGATGGAAGAGGAGATTGTGTTTTATTTACCTGCTGCCATTATGTCATAAGAGGTGTGATGTCATCAATAGATGATGTACCAAGCGTTTGTTTTTGGCAGTGTTGCCAAGTATCGTTTATTATTAATGAACAATACTGTCCGCAAAAATGGCTAAAATCTGCAAGATCTTCCAATTTCCAGCTAACTTGTTAACCCAAAATATCATATACATCCATTTAAAGCCCAGTTAGAATAACCATACACTAAGACTTCAGAACCAATTATTGATGAATAATTGAGCACTTACTTTATTTTAAACTTGAGAATTGTTTTTTTAAAGTCAGATTTTCATGTGAACAAACCTTACCTCCCTCTTCCTCCTCTCCCTTCTACTTTTACTACCACAACAAGTTATGTTACTTCTACTACGTTTAGAACCCTTTTGAAATCGGAAATCATAGATAACTGATTATATAGAAACGGCAATGTTTATGATTGATCAGATAACATTGGGTATTATGACTTTGTTACATATGTGATCTTATTTCTTTTAATCACCAAATGTGATATATTTGAAGGAGGCTGTAATGGACTGTTTCCAGTGTGGACTGGACATCACTTGTTTCCAATGAACTGATTCGTATCAGATTGATACTGTAAGGATAAACTTACACGAACTGTAAATCCTGGCTTCCAAAATGTATCACACAACAATTTCAACTTGATTTATCAAATCATGCACCGTTGACGACATTCTGCTGCTGACTATTCATTGTTGAGAAGACTTACTGTCACTTGATTCCTAGCATATTACTGATATGAAAAATAATCATGGCTGTAATTATAATTAGGGCTAATAACACTAGGTAATCAAGAAAGTCTTCAAAGATTTTGCTGTGGGTGGGAAATGGGAATGTACTAGCATTCAGTTGACCAGCTGAATATTCAGACAGATAGATTGATTATTAAATGAATGGGAATCAGATCATTATCATCAAACTAAGCGCAAATGAGTACCCGACGATATTTTTTCGTTGATTTTCAAAATCAAACTAGCTAAAGACATACCTGGGGGAATCATCAGTACACAGAAAAATTAATTGGGATATGTTGTGTGGTTCCTGAGTTATGTAGTCACAGACAGACAGACAGACAATTGATGAATTAGTTTGATAGAAATGGCACATACCACGGTTCAATTTTCGAAGAGACTTGCCATTTACTCGTGCCAACAAAGTCGGAAAGGGTGTACGTATGTACACGTATTTGTCTCTTCCTGTCAGTCCACATGAAACGTTTTCGTTGAATTTGAACTTGAGTCACATTTTACCTTTATAAGGTGTGAATAAATACCCCCAATACTAGAGTAATACTTCGGTGTTCGCCCGTCTTTCCACGCAAAAGGTTTTCATTGAATTTCAATGGGAATTTGTGATAGGGTAGACCGAACAATTGATAGTATTTTAGAAAGGGATCTAGAAAAGAACTGATGTTAATTTTCAAGTCTGCAGAAAAAATGATATGGCCAGAAGCGTTAGAACACACAAACAAACACAAGCACGTATGAAAACGGATAAAACTCTTTACTATCTTTGATGGCTACCGTGGATCAATGAATAAAACTGAAATTAAATCTCAAGAGAAGTTACTCAATATTAGCAAACATTACGATAATCTCGTCCTTCCCTTGAATTGTTTCTTTTTTTCAATTTTTTATTTTCAGTTAGTGAAAATTTTATTTTCAGTTACTATTTCCAGATAATGTACGACATTGGTAGAGGTATGCATTTTCTTGGTGCTTTCTCGTCTTTTCTGCTAGAACACCTACGAGCGACGTAAAGAGACGACAAAGATAATTATCTTTGAACGAGAAGAGAATTTTTCAGAGAAGCAAATCACCGATGCTCAGATATAAAATAACTGGATGAAGTAACGTTAATCCTCCTCGACTGATGATGAATTGTAAAGAAGTATGGTAGCCCTTTTTTCTATTGTATCGGACATTGATTAATGGATTGGTCGAAACTAGAGAAGAAACCAGGCTTCCGAGCTATAGACAATGACTGAGACCAGAAATTAATGGTGACACCGCCTGCGAATGACGGCGATACAAGAAGAAAGACAAATAAAAAAGGATTGGGATATTCCAAAGAGAGACAGAAACCATTTATAATACAACACGTTTGCTGCTTTTCATTTTTCTGCATAGATGAAATCTCACCAAAGCAATGCCGTTGGACTTTGGAAGACAATTTGAATACTTAGAAAAGATATTGGTATCATTTCGAGGTCCCTGGGCGATTTGACATTGTCTTGGCACGGGCCAGAGTTGCTAGATGACTTCTGCCGCGCAAGACCATTTGCAGACTAAGACTAATTTCTATAGTCTTGATACTGAATTGACTAGTTTTAGTACTAAAATGATCAAACAACTTGAAATCTGTCACCCAACTAAATTTCTATGGTCTCATGACTAAATTAAATAGCTTCAGTACTGAAGTAATCGAACATCTTGAAATCCATTATGGGACTAAATTTCCATTGTCTTGTGTCCGAATCAAGTAGCTTCAGTACTAAAATAATCAAACAACTTTAAATCCATTATCAAACTGAATTTCTATGCTATCGAGACCTTGTTTAAGTAGCTTCGGTTTCAAAATATCTAAATAACCTAAAATACATCACCAGATCTAATTGATATGGATCTTGGACTAAATTAAGTACCTTCAGTACTGTAATTATCAATTATTTAAAATTCATCAACAGATCAAATTTAATTGGTATTTTTTCTCTCGTAAACTTTCCTTCTGTAACAAAAATATTATTTTTGGAACCATATAGCTTTATTCAGTACCAAGTTTGCTCAATTGTGTCTTTGGAAAATACCAAATGGCCATCCTGATGTGGGCTTAAAAAGCTGAAACTAAAACTAAAAATCAACCCAGAGAGCAAATACCTCTGCTAACGAAGTACACTAACAAAACGAATACTGAATGAAAATATAAGATCAAAAAGCGAGCTAGTAAAGTTTACGTGTACAATTATTGGATTATTTCCCTTGAAATTCGAATTTAGCTTTTTTGAATTAACCGATTGGTTTTAACATCTTTCCCTACAAAATAATACGAATAACTCTTTATCGGAAAACACATTCTTTTACGCGCTCACTTCCTTCACGCGAAATTCCAATGAAGTTCATTGGGAAATTTTTGAAGATATCAACAGAGGAACAACAGACTGATGGACAGATAGATGGACACAGAAGATACATCACCCAACTTCGTCGGAATAGTTTAAAGAAATTTTGGTTAAATCTTTGCATATCTACCACCGATACCAGTTGTCAGTTTTCGATTACACCGCAAAGCATTGTGAGAGCAGCTTAGTAAATATCAAGTTACAATAATTGAACCTGATTCATGGTTTAGATAGTTGTGCATTTCCCACTGACGCCAATCGGTTGTGTTAGAGCTCAGCTAAAAGCAAGGCTTCGAATGCTGATTTTCAGGGAAGTCTAGCTTTTGCTATTTTGAAGATTGGCGTAGAACAATCTTCCTACAATTAGGTGAAGCACCTTACTAAGCTTGATAATTGCTCATTTTCATGGAAGACAGGCCTCCACCATTATGATCATTGGCGTAGTTCAACCTTCGTTCAATTCGGCTTTGTACTTTACTAAGCTTAGCAAATGCTGATTTTCATGGAAGACAAGCCTCCACCATTTTGATGATCGGCGTGGTGCAATTTTCCTTCGAATTGGCCTTGTACTTTACTAAGCTGAGTAAATGCTGATTTCCAGGACAGACAAGATTTCACTGTTTTGAAGATTTGCGAAGTACAACCTTCCTACAATTAGGCAAAGTACTGAACTAAGCTTGGTGAATTCTGATTTTTAGGGCAGACAAGATTTGACCATGTCCTTCAATTTCTTTGCCCTTCTTTTAGTACCTCCTTTATAAACAGCTCCTCTGACGCTAGCTCTTTCAGGGACTTTTTTTTTAATCCTCTTCTCCGTCAGTTCTTTTCTCTTCTTGTAAAGAACTCTTTTGCGGCTATCACTTTCAGGATCCTTTCTCCTTTGTTGTAGTCCTTTTTTAAAGAACGCTTTTATGACTGACTCTTTCAGGGTCTTGACTCTTCTTTTAGTATCTCTGGTTGCTCGTTCTTTTGAGGCCTAAGCTCTCTTCTAGTTGCTCGTCTGTTTCTAGCTCTTTGAGGGTAACAGCTCCTTTTTAGTGGCTCTTTAGTAAAATGTTTATTTGAGGCTAGCTTTTTCCAGATATTCCCCTTGTGGATAGTTCTTTCAGGATGTTACCTTTTTTGTAGTAGCTATTTAGTGGCTTGGTCGTTCAGGGTGTAAATGTCAGGATTGTCATTCAAATGTGACCGTAGTATGAAGAGGAAAAATGCATAACTCGTCCTTTGTACAACTATCAAGAGACGTGTTTCGCTTGGGAGTCCGCTGATTATCTTAGACAGGGGACAATATCTAGCCACAGGTGATATGAATCAAACACACACACACATACACTGGCATACGCACACGTACACATGCAAACACACATAGAAACGCACACATTTATGTGTATTTTTGTACTGTGGATGTGCAGTGATCTGACAGAATGTCGATCAAAGAGATGATAAGGTAAAGAGAAAAACTTGAGAGGAAGTAGGTGTTACATCTCAATTTTTTCATTCTTCCGTGGGCATGTTTCGATGCATTTTAAGAAAAATTTTCAGCGGTTTCCTGAAAAATTTGCTGTTTACATGTTTGATGCTGAGGAAAGAAATGGGGATATTTCTGGGGTGTTTGGTTGTTTAGTAGGAGTGGGAGGGGAAGTGTGTGTATCCGTGAACGTGAGAGTGAAATTTGGTTTGAAAATGAGAAGGGTCTGTGAGGAACAGAGTCAGAAGGTGTTTGTTTCTCATTTCTGTGGGTGTTGAGATTATCTTAAATAAGAAGGGGCAGTGAAGTGAGAGGGTTAGGACTAAAATGGTCAGTTCTCAGGAAAGAGTTTTTTTTTTCAGTTTTTCATTTTTTTTTTAAATCATAGAATGGGGAGGTGGTGTCTAACATTTAAAGGGCACACACACACACACATGTATATATATATATACATATATATGTATGTGTGTGTGTGTGTGCGCGCATGTGTGAGTGTGATGTCATTTTTCATTGAGTCCCCTGAAAAAGAACCCAACTGTAAGTTTCTCGCAGAAGCTCCAAATGTCTGACTAAAAATGCATTATTTATTGTTGTCAAATCACCCATAAAGAAAAGATAGAATGAAAGTAATTCTGTTATTGAAACGACCACGCAAAAAGCCGTCGTGAACTGAGGGATTTGCATGTCAAAGACCGTTAACCAAAACATAAGTTTCGTCAGTTTTTACGTTGGGCTGGCTGGCTTGGTAAGCATCACCCATACAGGCCTCACTAATGTAGCTTGAGAGCTGGAAACCCAAATATTTGCTCCTTATTATGTCTAGAAAAAACGTTTTTAGTTTTGATTCTTAAATTCCACACACAAATGATTTTTTTTCAATTTGCAATGTATTTTTAGGTTAAATTGTCCCCTTTATGTCAACATTCTTGTTATTTGAAAATTAAGACTTTTCTAGTGATCATTTCCCAACAAAATGTGAGAGAAGTAATTTATTCATTGATCACCTTTTTTTCGATTTTTTTTATTAATCATCCACAACACAGTATGCAGCAAAGTAATATTGGCCATTTGACAGTTTTTATTGAGGGACTAACCAGGGACTATGTTCATACATATGCATTAGAAAAGTATTCCTGTTCATGTGTGTAAATGCATTCTCGGTTGGAGAGACACTGACGATACATTTGAATGAGAACACTGGGATTTATATACGAGGTGTTACCCAAGGGTTCATTGAACTTAAAGTGCAAAATGGCTTGTTCATGTAAGGACGATCAATTGATAGAAAAATCAGAAAAGTATAAATCTCCCCTGTAGAAGACGGTTGAAATATAGATAGAAAGATAGAGGGGGGGCAATTAATTAAATCCGAATTTTCTTTCTCATTCGAGCTATAAAATTCCTAAGCACATTTATTTTCAGTAATTAGTTGATCAAGAACATGTACAAAAATCTGCAGTTACAAATATTTCGCTTGCTGGCCTATGATTATTAACATTTAGACTATAAACAAAGAATCGGATCTACCGTAAATCACCATTTTTATTACCAGAATTTTTGTCGACATTATAGGTAAATTTCTGTAAAATCGGTCAGAATCTGAGGAATTCCACCAACTGTAAACAAAAATAGCGAATTCACATATAAACAAACAATCAGGTCGACCATAACTCTCCATCCCCGAAACTATCCCTACGCCAACATACAAAATTTCCTTGAAATACATTGATGAATCAACAATGACTACAGACACCCATAGCGAATCATATTCCCCAGCTTTTTTTCTGCGGGGGACAAAAAGATATTTTTCCTCGATTGAGTAATCATTAGTAACATAACTTTCATCCTTATCCATAACTTCCTTTCAATAATCCATAAGCTTCATAATACCGATTTAGTGAATGTCTTTTGGTTTTGGAAGAAAGGAATCTACAGAAGCTAGTCGTTGCCTTTTCACGTGTTCTAAGAACTAATCCATCTATATAATCAATATGGTTCTATAAACTACGGAATGGGTGATAATCATATGCAACAAGATTTAGAGCAGCGGTTCTCAGCCTTTTCAAAGAAATCCCCATCTTTGTCAATGAGATTACTAGTTTCCCAACCTTCAATGTCTGTGGGTTTAACAAAAAACATGTTCGAATGAATATCTCCTTTTATGACAAGGATTAGTTCGATTTCATAATTGTACGACTGCCGCTCTCTACGTGTGTTGTAACAGAGAACACGTTCAAATGAATATTCTATTTTGCATATAATTAGCCATTTTTATAAGAATTAGTTTGATTTTATTATAGTACAACTGCCACTGTGCGTGTTACTAAAAGAAAATAAGTGAACATAATTAGGAGCACAACATTTGATAGACTATAAATAACTCTAATTACACTTTCAATGGAGGGGGTCTATTAGGAGTAGTACTTAAGCATATCTGCTTACCCTAAGTCATTGTCTGCGTTGCTTCACACACACACACACACACACACACACACACATATATATATATATATATATATATATATATATATATATATATATATATATCAATAGTCACGCAAAAATGACAGAATACAAGAGAGCAGGGAAGTACCAATGTCTACTATCGTTTGGCTAATGTCAAATCGTGGAAGAAATCCATTCCCCAAGTTTAGGTGCCTTTTAGGTTGTTACAGACGACAATGAGCCGTTGAAGGGCTTTAATCAGGTTTTCAAGATGTGTCTTCAATTGTAACAGCACTATTTCTATCGAGTTCAGAGAAAAGTAAGTCATCGTTACACTCAACTAGACGATCTGTTCGTGGTACATTTAAGCTAAAGTCACCTTTTCTAAACCTTCCAAACCCTCTTCAGCAATTTCTTTAGTTGAAATGATCTCTCTCATAAACACCATGGATATTTTACTTCTGTAGAATTTTTGCTTCTTCTAACCTCATGGAGCAATACATGTGCTCCGTAAACCTTTCCATCTTCAGGACCTGACTTAGTTGGATTTTATTGTACTATCAGGTATTATTATTTGGGCATTTTGGAATAGTGAAACGTCATTCATCATCATCATCATAATCAGTTTGTTGGCATCCAGAGTTGGACACATACCATCCCAAACATTCACCAGACCTCTCTATCATGGGCATCGCATAGCCAGTTCTTTCTGAATTTATTTAGCTCGTCACGTCATCTCACAGCCTCACACCTGACTCTTGATATCCCGTGGTTATCTGCCATTCTTGCAACATGTCCAGCCCATTGCCATTTGAGTTTTTTAACAGTGTCTATGATGCCCCAGATTCCTCTCTTCTCTCTAATATACTTCGCTGTCATTTGATCTCACCATGTGATGTTGAGCATGATTCTCTCATGAGTACGTTGCATGGTTCTCAGTTTGCGCGTCAATTTTTGGTTAGGTTCCTTGTTTCAGCTCCATATGCGACCATCGGTAGGATACATTTTTTACATTCTTCTTTTTAGGACTAGTGGGATTTTCTTGTTCTTAAAAGTCGAGCTTTCTCTACCGAAAGCTTGCCTACTTAGTGTGATTCTTCACTTAATTTCTTTTCTTTCTTTTCTTGATGACTTCACAGAGACTCGCTGTCCAAGGTAGATATAATGGACTACTTTCTCCAGTTCTGCATTTATCATTTAATCTATTGCTGTCAGATTTCGGGTATGATTTATGTGATATGCACACACATACACACACACACACACACGCAAACACACATCTATATATATATATGTATAAATTATGATATACTATATGGAATCTCTTATTTGAAATTGTCTCAAGTCATCACACCGTTAATGTATCACTTGGCCTAGAAAGCATAAATAGAATAGACAATGAGAGAGTATACATCTCCTGCAGTAATCGAAACTCTGACCGATAGGGTAGCCGCTTGAACGTGGCGTTGCTCTTACTACCGACCCTGTCAGTCGCAGTTTCGATTCCTGAAGCAGTCCCATTTTGTTTAATTATTCATTCTATTTACGTTGTCTAGGCCAAATGATACACTGACCCTGCAATAACCGGAAATCATTTCAAATAATTATTTTTATGATATAATGCGATGCATGATCACTCTGTCTGATCAGATACCCACTTCCTAATAATACGCTCACATACACGAATATATATATATATATATATATATATATATATATATATATATATATATAGTTGAAAGGGATTTGTTCCATTTGGGTAAGTTCAGTGATACTGAGGCGTGTTAGATGTTTGCTGTGGAATAATTTGCTGGGGATGCAATGACCTGAGGTTTGAAGAAAAATGAGATGAGTGATTGATAAGTGTTGTGATGGAATTCTGACCACAAGCCTTGGATGCTAACCTCAGGACACACACACACACACAAATACACACACACACACACACATATATATATATATATATATATATATATATATATATATATATATATATATATATATATATATATATATATATATTCAGGTGTATTCGTGTCTCCTTCATTATTATTAGTTACAGGAGAGAGCTAATTTTATTTGCTGGCCTGAAAACGGTGCATGAGACATTAGACTGTAAAGGGGTAATAAAAAGTCATTTTTGTCGGTGCTTTATGATTTCCCATTATCATTACACCCAATACAATTAAGGTTTATAAAATTCACTTGTTATAACAGTAAATCCATTATAATGGCACTCTTCAATTCCCGAGGGTACCGTAATAAAGAGAGTCTACTATAGTTTCTATCTATTTTTTTTCTATTTTTTCCAGAATGGCGACAGATAATAGCAATCTGATTTCGTTCAACGCAGAGAACATATCTCAAGTTCTAAGTCTGTTCGGCCAACTCCCACCAGACAAGAAACAGCTTCTACTGCGTATGCTCGGTCTCAACCAAGAACGGGACGTGTTTGCATTATTAGACGAATCGCAAACCCTGTTAGCCTACCCGGAATACAGGCTTCACAAGATTCTCCTGCTGTACGTCTCCCCACTATTGTTAGTATTGGGCACCTTCGGTAACATATTTTCCGTGTTCATCATGCGTCAACGCTCAATGATACGGATGTCGGCTTATGTCTACCTTATTCATTTGGCTGTCGCTGACTCAATGGTTCTATACATCGGACTCCTCCGACTATGGATAAGTGAACTGACCGGCATGGACATTCGAAACCAGACCGCCTGGCTGTGCAAGCTGGTCATCTTCAGTGGCTATGTCAGCAGTAACGTGTCTGTCTGGTTGATCATTGCCGTCACAGTAGAGCGCTACATTGTCGTGTGTCACCCGCTGAAAGTTAACAAGTTCTGTACGGTACCCCGGGCCAAGCGGGTCGTGCTGGGACTCGTCGTGCTGTTCGTAGTCATCCATGTTCACTTCTTCTGGACGGTGACGCTCAATCAGTTAGACTTGAACGGTGTCGACAAACACTACTGTGGCAGCCGCAAAAATTTTCATTACCTCGTCAGCGTCGCTTGGCCGTGGATTGACGCCATCTTTTATTCCTTCCTCCCGTTTGTCACCATATTAATTTTCAATACTCTTATCATCCGTCGTATTATCATGCTCAGTCGAGGAGCAATGAAAATGCAAAGTGCTCACAGTAATTTATTACAGGTAAGACAAAGTATTATTATTATTATTATTATTATTATTATTATTATTATTATTATTATTTCACTTATTCATTTGTAATATTATTATTAAAAGAAAGAAGAATTACCTGACTGTTTTGGAAAAAAAACTGAACATTTTCGATGGGTTGTATATTCTTGTCTATCAAATTTCGATCACAGAACTTACGAATAAAGTTTCCAAATGTGTTGTGTACATTTGAATTTTGACCGATGAAGATATAAAGCGAAAATTTTCACTTTTGTTTTTGTTTTTGTTTTTGTTTTTGAAAAAACAGTCTTGTTTTTCTTCTTTCTTTTGGAATCTAAACAAGCAAGGCGTTATTGATCATTTTCTAATTATTATTATCATTATCATTATTGTTATTATTTGCAATCTCACGCCAGTTGCCTGATGTATTATTATTATTATTATTATTATTATTATTATTATTATTATTATTATTATTATTATTATTATTTCCTTGACTTACTGTTTGATACAACCATTTATCAAGCCTTCCACTTGAGATCCAAGGTAAATGAAGGTTTTTCTTTTTATTTCCTCTCTCTTTCCCTTTCCCTTTTTCCTTCTCTTTTTCTTTTTTTTCTTCCATTTTATTCAGTTGCCTTCTACCCAGACAGGTACATGAAATGGGTAGGGGTGCAGAATGATATATTCTGGTGAGGTAAGGGACTAGCGAGATTCTTAACTGTCGCTGTTCATAGTAACCAATTGATCCCTGGCCTCAGTCAAAGTTTCAACTTTCAAACAACATCGCCCTTGGCGGGAAAAATAGATAACTGGAGAAACAATTGCTTTGTTTGGTCCCCAGCGAACGCCAACGCCGTCAACACATCTTCAAACTCTTGGGAAATTTAACGACAATTTGAGTTTGAAGTTTTGTAAAATGATGGTGCGATTATCATTTTTGAATTTTATATTAAAGTGTGTAATTGTCAGTGAATATATCCTAAACCTTTCAAGACTCCTTGGATATATATATATCCCAAGGTTTTTATGACTGCTTGGATGTATGTACCTCTTAGATATCGCTTAGAAGTCTATTTGGAGGCCTATGTTACGTAGAAATAAGTACATTAGATTTTCTCGACTCAAATGTCTACAAGACAAATACTTCGCGGGATAAATGTTGAATGGGACAAATGCATCCCATAATAATTTTGTCTCATCAAAATATGAAAAAAATATTTAAAAAAACATTGTTCAAATTTCACATGTCCTTGACTTCTACATATTGAAAAACTCCCTAATGGAAATTGGTTATAACTTTATTTACTAGCTGACATACCCAGGCGTGAGGGGAAGAGGAATCTTTTCACATGACAACAATGAGGAACAAATCATATTTCATAAAGATTTCATAAAAAAAAACCATAAAATACATGTGAGTAAAGATTTGTTTTCTGAGAGCGTGAATACAGACCCCATAAAAAGCACCGAACCTATTCTGTAAAATTCAACCTTTAAATGTGCACTATAGGCATATTGTGAGCTGCTGATATCCGACATGCCTAAAGTGAGGGTTCAGTTTGAGATTTACAATTAAATAGTAAGTAGAGCCTATCCCCACTGAAACCAAAAGAAAAAAAAATTGATCATTTCCGTGAGATTTCAAAGTAAAATAATTTGAAAGCATAAAAAATTGAAAGGAGAAAAGGACTTCCTATGCCAGATTTTGAACTTGGCGCCTCAGTGATATTTCCCGAGGCGCCAATCACTCGTTTATTGAACTGCTATGACATAAAGACTAAGAATTACTGCTAAAAAAGTTGTCCTTAACCTCCTTACGTGTAAGTAGGTTTCGAATAAATAGTTGAAAAACACATCCTGGATGATCTTGATTCAAAATTAACTTATAGTTTGATTTTATATATCGAACGGATAATTTTAAAGAAAATCCTATATGAAAGAAAACAAAGAAAAAAAAGTTTTCATAAAAGCTTTTTTTCCTTAAAGTGCGAACGTAGACCCCATATATTGACGATTTTTTTGGCGGCAAAATTTGACTCAAGCTCAGTGCTATATGTAATCTGAGCTCTGTTGATTTCGGACATGTTTTTGTTTCAGAACTGAGACATATAATTCTCAATATTGTGGACTACAAATTCTCTCTCTCTCTCGCGCTCTCTCTCTCTCGCTCTCTCTCTCTCACGTTAGCCAGTTCATTACAATATTGATTGGTTGGTCGTAATCAAGCTAGCTTTACTTGCGACCATACAAGAGAAGATTATTTTTGCTGATTTAGAATTCAAGGTTGGCACCAATTTTTGTTCGCAGTTTGGTGTAACATCGATAGACGCTTACAGGAAGTCTGCTGTTATGCTGGCCATAACATGTTTAATGAGAGTTTGTGGTTTGGTACGGTACAGCTCTTCCTTTGCCCATCTCATAAGAAATGTCCTTTTTGAAATTCAGGCATAATCACAGTCATAGAATGGTCTCGGGTGGGATTCCTAAATTACAATTTCTGAGTTGAATAAGATGCGTATTATAAACCGTCAAAAGTGTTATTAAAATTGTCAACAAAGGCTTGTTCACTTTCTACTTAGGTCAGTCGGTAGGTGTGGTTATCTACCACCCATCGAACAAGAGGGCTGAAAATTTCAACATGTACCGCTTATTACATCCAGAAAAAAAACTTTGTTCTATTATAAATTCCTCCCTTCGATAGGTTTTTAGTGGAGGCTCAGTGTGCAATGTAGATTTTTGCTAAATTGATCCCCTAATTTGTGTCCTGCAGCATTTTAGCTTGTTTTCCTCTTAGTGATCGCTGCCCAACAAAAGGTGAGAGAAGTAACCTATTTATTGACGAACCCTTTTTCCAACACTGCATGCTACCAAAAGATGTTTCCCTAATGACAGTTTCTATTGAGTGACTAACCAGCCGTTTTTACTTATGCCACGTTTTTTGTATGCTAAGCTTGAAGAAGAAAAACATTCTCAATAGTATTGTAAATAGTGTTTCTCTTATTCCCAAGGTATTCAGAATCGGAGACGATGTAGTCAGTGAACAGGTATCTCTTTATCTATCTATCTATATATATCATTCAGTGGTGTCCTTCTGTGTTTTTGTTTGTCCGTTTATCACACTATAGAAACCACATAAACATGGGCGCATTACAACCAAACTTGTTGCGCTTACTCAAAGGTCCTAGGTAAAGGTTTTGAAATAAAATGTTTATTGAATTTAGCCAGTGAACAGGTACCTAATTATGTAAAATGCACACACACACACACACATGCACACACACACACACACACACACGCACACACACACACTGTCTCAAAAGTTAGGAAAGGGTTTTTAAATTTAGTCATTTTAAAGCACAATCGTAATTCTATGGCCTCGTTTGAAATGCAGATTTTGGTCAAGTGTAATATCTGAGCCTCATATCTGATACCTACCCGATGTTTGATTAATTGGGTCGTAGTTTATTGTGTTGAGAGAGAATAATCCTATTCAAGTCAAAGGAGAATTAATGTAATCTAATTCTTGGTGACGTTAGCTGAATTCAATTCGGGAACAGTCTACAATGGAAATTCATCAGGTATTAAGCTGATGAGGAATGATACTACGCTTTGCTTTTAGTCAAAAGACTGAGACACTGCATTTTGAAAGGAGCCACAAACGTACGATTGTACCCTTTTTTGAAAATATATTTTAGGTTCAAGTTTCTCATAATACATAATGAAATTCATACATTGGTTTTAATTAATAGCAGAATTAAAAAAAAAAATTTTTTTTTACTCATAACTGATTTTCAGGATACACGCAGACATACATAGGTACATCAATAAATCTGTGGCTGAAAAGAAGCTGAAAATTAACCATACACAACAAACATTAATTTTTAAATCAATATCCTTTATCAATGCAGTTAACTCATTGATGGATAAAAATCATACAGAGCATTATACAATGAAGATTTCAGGTCAAGATTAGGCTAATAACTACAAGTAAGACTACGGACCTATTGATCCACTCTCATATATATATATATATATATATATATATATATATATATATATATATATATATATATATATATATATATATATATATATACGGGAGGATATGAATCCGACAAAAAATGGTGTGGAAAAGTTATACAATATGAAAAAGGATAAAGACTTGAGATTACTTTGCGCCGACTTACATATATCAGGAGAAAAAAATTCCCCTGTAGTACGAAGTAATAATGACCCCACTTGTCTCACAATTTCCTATCAAACCAACTTTCGTTTCCAAAGCTCTGACGCAACCTGGGATGGTGGGCGAAACGTACGTAAACTATCACAATTTTTGATACAAAGAAATAAATTGTGATGAACTAAGTAGTCTCAGATCTTTTCCCTTTTTCATATAGTCAATTTTTCAAGACATGTATACATCTCTCCCTCTCTCTCTCTCTCTCTCTCTCTATATATATATATATATATATATATATATGTATATATATATATATATGTATGTATATATCGATAGATAGATATATGTTTGTATTGTAGATGTTGAGGGATCTGCCAGAATGTACATGAAAATGGCTATTGGAAGGTGAACAGAAAAACTCAAGAGATATGTGTTATATCTCAATTTTTCATTATAACAGAAAATAACAGAAACATCTTGAGATTAACACTGATCTCTTGAATTTTTCTCTTCACCTTCCATCCTCTCTCACACACACACTCACACACACACGTATATATATATATATATATATATATATATATATATATATATATATATATATATATATATATATATATATATATATTGCATATTAAGCACAAGTCTTTGTGATGCTGTATTAACACGACTATGTGGTTTATCTTGGGGCAACTTTCTTGATTCGATCATTTTATGAATTCCATACTTGCCAAGGAGCCTTATAGTATACAGCTTACCTTCATAAACATCTATATTGAATTATTTGAAGGAGAAAAAATGTATCTACTTAAGTGTTTTTGTGCGACAACTCTCTTGCTGCGGTTCATGTAAAGTAAAAAATAATGATTGGCGAGAATTTGCGTGTTCACACCAAAGTACGCCAACGACAGTGTGTAAAGGCTGGACATTTCCAAGTAAATTGGTAAGAATAGCATCTTGGGTGCAGCAGAGTACCATATTTAATGGTATCCACGAGTGAATGAATTGGAAAAGTTTGCCTAATTGAACAAGGCATTTCTTAAGTGTCCTTTCTATCCAAAGTAAAAACTAACATCGATGTGTCGAGTTAAATTGGATCTGTATGAAGTGGTCCATATAGGCAGAGTGTGGACCTTCGCTCTGAAATTTCGTAGCTGTCGTCACTTATTCCGTTTACCCTGTGAAAATTAAACAGATTCTGACGGTTGCTGGAGTTTATTTCGATTAAAATGTTTTGATTAGAAATGACAAAATATGTGGTTGTTTTTTCAATGAAGTCATTGAATAAATAATACTGTTACAAGATAAGGTGCCGAATGGAACGTTAATACAAGAAATTGTCTTCTCATCGCTGGCTCTTATCAATGGGATACTAAATTAAGTCTTACAGGACAAAGAAAAGGGGGAGGCATTTATTAAGAGGAGAGTGGAGATACGGAGAGTAACAACCACCCAGGACTAAGCATATAATCTCATGCACCTTCTTGCTGTTTGTGTATATACATCCACTGTTTTACAACGTATTTCCGTCCACAGTCCCCTTTTCTCTGTAACTCTACAACGGAGCTGTTTAAACCTTTTTGCATCGGTGATGCACTTTTCGAAAATTTATTTCTTTTAGAAGTATTATTTAGGTTTTGCTGGACAAGCCAAACATACAACGGCCAACACGCAGTTCAACTGACTCTTTTGAAAGATAAATAAGATTATACATAACTTCAATCCCGATAACGTAATAACATGGTAAGATTTAGAAGACTACTTGGACGTTTGTGTCACGAAAAATAAAATAAGATACTCCAAGCTTTTACAACAGCAAACAATGACGTCATCATAGTATAAAACCCCAAAAGAAAAAAAATAATCATCAATTAAAATCAACGTTTTAGGCTCTCTTTATACTTGAGTAATTTCCAAGTGTGGAATTTAGCACTCCTGAGTTAAGGTTTCTTTTCTCACAATCATTTAAAAATAATATAAAATTCATGAAAAAATCTCCCTTTCTTTATTTTGACACACAGAATTAGGGTTTGAGATTAAATTCAAACCTATTTGATAGTTCTTGCACAAGTCTACCTTTTGAAGATGTTGATGCTTCTGAAGAGGTAGTTTCATGATCCCACCAATCTGGATGAGAAGAAATGCTTTCTGACACCAGTTGTTTCCTGGATTTGTAGCTTTCTGCCGTGGCCTATCGTGACAAATACATTAGTACCGAAGAGTTTAGGAAGAAGCCTATCTGCTTATAACTCCTATCAAGATCAGCCAAAGAGGTAACAGTCTTTTGTTATTACTGGGAGAGTGAACTGCTCAAGTGTTCTCAGCCAACCTCAATGTCATGTCACTGAAAACAGCACCCCCATCTGTAAATTCGTTCTTCGATCGGATATTCAGATAATAGCATTTTCAAAGGGCATCCTTCGGAAGGAAACTGCCTCAGTTAGAATTCGAACTCAGTATGTGGATTCTGTTTTCGTCACTCGGTAACCGGTACCGCCACAAATAAACAATACAGTCGTGTTCATATGTGAACATGTTCGTATATACAACTATATGCTTATGTACTCTTGTATTAGTATCAGTATGAGTACTTGATTAACATATTTTATAGCCAGATGGTAGTGTATTGTGCATTCTAAAAACAAAAGTTAGCGTATTCTGTGTTTTATAAGCAAATGTTAGCATATCGTGGATTTTATAAGCAAATTTTGCATGTTTTATAAACAAGTGTTCGTATATTGTTTTGTTTTTTTAACCAAATGGTAGCGTTTTGTGTGTTCTATAAGCGAATTTCACCTTATTGTGTGTTTCAGGAGCAAATATTAGCTCATCGTGTGTTTTATAAGCAAATTTCTACGTATCATGTGTTCTACAAGCAAATGTTAGCATAGTGAGTTTGATAAACAAATTTTACCGTATCATGTATTTTATAAGCGAGTGTTAACGCAAAGTTGTTTTTTGAGCAAATGTTGCCGTATTTTGTGTTTTACATGCGAATCTAAGCGTATTTTGTATATTCTAAGCAAATATTAGCGTATTGTGTGTTTTTTAAGTAAATGTTAGTTCACAGTGTGTTTCATAAGCTAATGCTCGCTTAATGTGTGTTTTTTAATCAAATATTAGCATATTGTGTTTTTTATAAGTAAATATCACAGTATTGTATGTTATCAGTGAATGTTCGCGTATAGTGAGTTTTTTTAAGCAAATGCTAGCATAATGTATGTTTTATTTGCAAATATCGGCGTGTTGTGTTTTTTATTAGCTACTGTCAGTGTACTGTGTATTTTATGAACACATGTTAGCGTATTAGTATTAGTATGCTAGCGTATTGTGTCTTATATGCAAATGTTAGTGTATTGTGTGCTTTATATGCAAATGTGAGCGTATTGTGTATTTTTTAAGCAAATTTTTTAGTATCGTGTCTTCTCAGGAAATATTAGTGTATTGCTTTTTCTAATGAGCGAATGTTAATGTATTGTCAGTTTAATGGCAAATACTAGCTTGGTGTGTGTTTTATAAGCAAATATCAGCGTGTTGTGGTTTTTTTATAAGCAAATGTATTGTGTATTTCATAAACAAATAAGTCAATTTCAAGATTTTGTGTATTCTATAAACAAATGTTAGCGTATTGTGTGTTTTATGAGTAAATGTTAGAGTATCGTGTGTTTTATCAGCACTTGTAAGCTTGTTACTTGTTTTATTTGCAAATGTCAGTTCTCTAAGCAGATGTTTGCGTATTGTGAACTTTAAGAGAAAATATCAATATATCGCGTTTTTTACCAGCGAATGTTAGCGTATTTCATTAGCAGATGTTTGCATACTGTGTGTTTTATAAGCAAATAATAACATACCATGTATTTCATAAGCAAACGTTAGCATATAGTTTGTTCTCGAGCAAATGTTAATATATTGTGTTTTATAAGCAAATGTTAATATATTGTGTGTTTCATTTGCAAATCTTAGCATTTTGTTTTTTTTTATAAGCAAATATTAGCATATTGTGAGTTTTTCAAGGATATGTTATCGTATTGCATGTTTTATATAGAAATGTCAGCGGATTGTGTGTTTTATAAGCAAATGTTATCGTATTGTATGTTTTATTAGCAAATTTATGCGTGTTGCCTGTTTTACAAGCAAATGTTAGCATAGTGAGTTTTATAAACAAATTGTGCCATATCATGTATTTTACAAGCGAGTGTTAATGCATAAGTTGTTTCTCGAGCAAATGTTGCCGTATTTTGTGTTTTACTGGCGAATATTAGCATATTGTATTTTCTAAGTAAATATCAATTTACAGTGTGTTTAATAAGCAAATGCTAGCTTAATGTGTGTTCTTCAAGCAAATACTAGCATATTGTCTGTTCTATAAGCAAATGTTTGTGTATTGAGTGTCTTAAAAACAAATGTTTGTGTACTGACTTGTTTTATGAGCAAATGTTAGCTAATCGCGCCTTTTATAAGCAAATGTTAGCATGTCGTGTATTTCATAAGCAAATGTTAGTGCATTGTATTATAAGCAAATCTGAGTGTATTGTGTGTTTTATAAGTGAACGTTAGCGTAGTGTGTTTTATAAGCAAATGTTGGTGTAGTCTGTTTTATAGGCAAATGTTGGCGTAGTGTGTTTTATAGGCAAATGTTGGCGTAGTGTGTTTTATAGGCAAATGTTGGTGTAGTGTGTTTTATAGGCAAATGTTGGCGTAGTGTGTTTTATAGGAAAATGTTGGCGTAGTGTGTTTTATAGGAAAATGTTGGCGTAGTGTGTTTTATAGGAAAATGTTGGCGTAGTGTGTTTTATAAGCAAATGTTGGCGTAGTGTGTTTTATAAGCAAATGTTGGCGTAGTGTGTTTTATAGGCAAATGTTGGCGTAGTGTGTTTTATAGGAAAATGTTGGCGTAGTGTGTTTTATAGGCAAATGTAAGCAAATCTTGGACTCTATAAGCAAATGTTAGCGTATTGTATGTTTTATTAACAATTATTGGTGTGCTGTATGTTATATAAGCAAATATTTGCGTATTGTGTGTTTATATGCAATTATTAGCGTATTTTGTATTTTATAAACAAATGTTGACTCATCAAATGTTTTACAAGCGAATGTTTATGTGTTGTGTGTTTTTAAAAGTAATTGTTGGCGTTTAGTTCGTTTTATAAGCCAGTGTTGGCTTGTGTAATTCATAAGCAAACATCTGCCTACACTGAATTTTATATGCTAAGATTTGTGTATTAGATCTATTGATGAAAAAGTCTATTCCGTTTTTGCACGCACTTAAAACTTTAAAGCTACCCATGCAATATAACTTCACTCTCTTGAAACTGTCATACTATGGAAGGAATTATTTGGGAAATTTGGGTATTTTTTCCCTACTTCTGTGAACAAAGTTGGGAGAGGTATATGTATTCACTTTGTCGACAAAAAATATCCCTAAAGGAGTTCAGTGAATTTCAATGAAAATTTATGTCAGGTTGGCCTATGGGCTAATGAAAAATCGATTAAATTTTTGGATTGGTCCGGGAATCTTTACAGTTACCTTCCCTGTATAATAGCTATATGTCTATGCAATATCTCCAGATGTTTCTCAATGAATTTCAATTTGAGTTTCTGGGTGGATGGGCCGTATGGTAAGGAAGAATAGATTAGTTTTTGTGATTGATCAAGGAATCTTTCCCAATGAGAAATATTTCTTCATTCTCTTCATACTTTTATATATCAACTCACGTCTGTCCACAGAGTCTTCCCAGAAGTTCTCGGTGAATTTCTATGGCATTTTGTTGAAGGCGTATTTTGTATTTTATAAACAAATCATCGGCTAAAGAATTGATTAGATTTGGGGTGAGATCCAGTAATTTTTGACAATACTCCCATTGCCTAGCCCTGCATCATAGACTGACTTCCATTCAGTTTTTTGTGACATTGCGTTGGCAGAGGTACCGAATGCTTACTAGCAGTTAATTCATTCTAAAATCTAAGATTGGTAAAATAGACAACATTTTAGGCATACCATACTCTTCCTTTTTTTTTTGAACAATGGTAAAAAACAAACTCGAACACAAAAAAAGATTTGTGTGCTACATGGAGAAGTCACTGTGAATAATCAAACATATCGAAAATAGTTTGCGAAGTTTTGCACGAGATGAAGATACTCCATAATCGAAAAGACTTGTTGAGATTTGATAGGGATCATATCTAGATCTTACTTGAGAATAATCAACATCATTCAATGCAGGAGATAGTTGATATATCAAGACTATCCAAATGAAATGTTTGAAATTGTTTGCATCCATTTGTTTATGTTCTTCTGTTTATGTTGTTCTTTTCAATGTGTGTCTTTTTGTTATGTTAGTCGCTTCCACGTAAGATAAGCAAGATAACAAAAAAAAATGCCTTGTATTTGAAACATAACTTGGCAGGCGATGATGTATGAATATTTTGCAGAATTTGAATTTGAAGAATCAAAACACTTTAACTTATCTCTTAAACTGTAAATCTTGCATTTAATTTTTTGTTGAGTTCAGGATCAATCAACTGGTCGGATTTTTGCTGTTATGTTCGATGAAGAAGCAAGTGCTGTCAAAAGATAGGAATAAAGAGGGGAAAATAACAATATTGGGCATTGATTTTTTTCTCGTTAAGGCCTACAAGGCCAAAACGTTTGTGACAAACAGGAATTGATATGGCAAGTTAATTTTGTTCGTCGCCCCGTCCACCAGAGATAAGGTTTGAGATTAGGATAATGGTTTTCGTGGTGGGTCAAACGGAAAAAAACATTATTTTGGATCTTTTCCGACAAGGAAAAGAAAATGCAACACAGCGCTGTTATTTGTGTATAGGTCGTTTCAAGCTATTGTCCTCATCTCGTTTCAGCCGTTGTATCCTACAACCTTCTTCAGGTAGATGTCATAAATTGGTGTTTTTTTTCAAATACTGATATTTTAACCTAGGTTCGAATACTGAGAAAGACTTAACTTTTTTAGCCACAAGGCTTCATTAATAATTTATCAAAATTTCATTTTAAAATCTTTTCTTTTTTTACGAGAAAAAGCGATTGCAATTTATTCCTTGGAACGCTTAGCTATTACACCTTCAGATACCCTATTACTGAGTTCCTTTGTCTGCGTTCATATCAATCTATCTATTTGTGCGTGTGTGAGCGCCTCCACGCGCTCCTCGTCATATTTTGGGGTTTAAAACCTTCAAATTCTGCATGAGTGCACCACTAGACACCATCTAAAATTAACTATATTTAAAAGATCTATTCTTTTTAAGGGTATTTTAGATTAATTTAGATTATTTGTTTCAGTATACGCGTGGGCTATGATAATCGATTTGTGTGAACCTAGGATATCATCTTTTCTTCTTTTAAATTCGCTCATTGACTTCGGAAACGCTTCTGTCAAATCAATTCCATTTTTACTGCTTGTCGGTGAGATAAATACATTTCTTTGTGGGATATGGGAATTGGATCCCCTCCCCAAATGCCTTAATCTATTCAAGGTTTCTTCTCTTAATCATTTTTTTTTCTTCACACAGGTACGGAGATGTCACAATGACAGTAGCCGGAAATTAACATTGATGCTATTGACGCTATCATTCACTCTCCTGCTGACGACACTCCCACTTCCGGTCAGTTTAATTCTCGCCCACTTCTGGAACGGCAAGGCCACGCGAGATTTCGACTCGGCAGCCAAATACCAACTGACAAAGACTATTGCCGAATTGATGATGTACCTCAATCATTCGATGAACTTTATCCTTTACTGTGCCATGGGTCAAAAGTTCCGCCATCAAATCGTCCGTATGTTCTGCAATCGACACAACGCCACCCACGGGTTAGCTGACCACACCCACCACATCTACTGTTCGAGATACTGCTCGGCACAGGGCAACGCTCCCAACCAAAAACAGTGCTCAGACTCGGGAGTATAGTAAAGTAACGTAACTGGCACCTGAGGAAGGTCGAGGAACACATCGACCAACGGACGCTTTGCGACTAAAACAATGAGGATACTAGTCCAAATCATACTTGCGATAAAGTTTTCTTTATAAATAACGCACGACCTACGCCCCAACTGATGCCAGTGGTCAATGTTTGAGCCAAGGTTCCGGATGCTGATTTTGAAGGCAGGCAAGTCCCCCCTACTTGGAAGATTGGTACTACACGATCTTCAAATCCACAGTTCCTATCATTTGGCTTCGTGCCGAACTAAACAAAGATATGGCGTCGGACAATTGGTATTTTTGGATGATCAATTACTTAAAAATAAATGAAGAGATAGCAAGTTCGATTCCAACCCAAGTAACACGAGGTCTATCCGGAAAGTATCCAGCCATTTAATATTATTGAAAAAATGACCAACTTAGGGCGATGGCGACTAAGTTCCTATAGGAGACTAACACAATAATCCAAGCAATCTGTCCACTTTTCAGTCTACAAAGACCTCTTTCGGCATCGCCTTCAGCTGCCTCATTGCCTAACATTCCATCCCTTTCAACTGCGATTTTCCCTTTGGGTCAGAAGCCGCTGGGAGCCATATCTAGATTCTTGAGGTGCTGACGGACATCATACCAGTTCTTAAGATATTCAACACGGCTGAATACTTTCCGGGCAGATATCTTAATTTTGACTTTAACGCGTGGAACATTACAGACTTCCACAGAAAATAAACCCCTACTTTGGGCCGTACTTCATTCGAATCTTCAAAAGCCAAATCCGTCAAAAACTCTCGCTCTCGTGTAAGTCCACTTTTAATTTCAACTGAGAAGACTACAAATCAAATGCTTTCGAGTTATGAACTGATAAAGTGTGATTACATATTTGCGAGGTCCAGATCTCATTTATGAACGCGACTTTATCTTGAAATCACTTTTGATCAAGACAAATTTTTGAGATGTAAATATATTTTTTTAATATTGTGACCTACCAAAGTATTTTCCCTTTGTTGATATCTCTTTAAAATAAAATTCTTTCGAGATTTTGTTGGCCAATCGAAAGCTACGTCTGGTTCTTGCTTTATTCTTAGTCGACCCTATCATTTTGGAATTCTCTTTTTATCAGCCGATAACACGTCATGCATCTTGTCAAAATGTTAGTCCGTGGTTTTATTAGTTAAAGTTTTCACCGTTTAACGCCATCTTCTCCAGGTAAGTGAAATAAACGAAATAAGAAAACATCAGGTTTGCCAACATTCACTTTTTCTTTTTTTCTCTCCTTTTCCTTTTTTCTTTTTTTTTTCTTCCTGGTGAAACTCCGCATCAAAGTAGGAGCGAAATATTTGAGAAAAACGAGGTAAAGTGAAAAGAAGAAAAAAATTTTTCTCCTTTTCATGGAGTTTCTTTTTTATGCTCCATAATAAAATCCCGTTCTGTTGAAGTCTCGTGCATTTGAAATCTCGTGATTTTTTTCACTTTAGAAATTTATACAAACATGCTATATCGGCAAAACACAAAGTATTGAATTTATGGAATCAAATTTAAAATTAACAACTGTGGAATGAAACTCAGGTTTTTGAGAGAATGGTTAACATTGAAGAATAACTTCAGTAAAGAATACACATATACGAAAAACAAAGATAAAACCCCGTTTACTTGAAGAGACTAAAGTTGTTACTAGGACTTATTGAGGTTGAGAGTTTTGTTTGTATAGTGAGATTAATTCAGGTTGCAAATGATACATGCAAAAGCAGATTGAAGTGTAGTAAATGTTCCTGGGTCTCAAAATACACATTCTCATGTGTGTGTGCGTAAAGCAGCATATAAACTGATTTCTGTGAAAGACTTTCAGTTAAGATAGCAATATAAGGTTCCAGTTTTTACTTTTAATTTCAAGGGATTTGTAAACTTTTTATAATTTCTTTACAGTGTTAAATTTAGTAACAACAATGCTATTATCCCATTGCTTTTTTGAGGCAGTGCCCGTTCAAAAGTGCATATATGTAAGGGACCAGACTTCGTTATGTGTTGAGTAGCCTGCCATTATAGTCATAGAAAATAAATTCCCGCCCGTCGTACAAAAGTACGGCTTTGAAGTACTTCCGGTTATTCCTCTTCAGTGTTGCTAATTTAGATACTTTATTCCTAGATTTAGATCCATCGCCAACTCAGATATTATACATCTAAATCAAGATCTATACTTTTAGAGAAAAGATCTATAATCTGTAATTTTTATTTTTATCTTTATTCGATTTCTCGGGACCCGTTGATCCAGACAACTTCAAACTGAGTATTACAATGCCTGATGTGCTGGCTAATATATATCTGGAGAATATCATCTTCGTACTATGGCCAGTTATGGAGTTATCCTGGTGCACACACACACATATACACGCAGATTTCTTCAATCATAGTTAGATACCTCACAAAGCTCAGAAGTTGCTATGGAATCTGTTCTAAAATTAGTAATCGATAGTACGTTGATTTAATAAATAGTATTGCGTAATTTGGAATCAATAGTACTGTATAATTTGGTATTGATCCATTAAGTCATAACACCTCTCAGTTTTGAGCAACAAAACGATTTTCGCTCTTCACATCCAAGTTCTAAACTACCACCCACCCCTAATATATTCAAATTGTCCCCTTGTGAAGTGTTCGCTTGAGGCTCAGAATCACTGGTCAACGGCGACTTGTCAGTCAAGGAATTGAAGAATGACACTGAAATACTGTCTCCTTTTGAGCTATTGACTTATTATGACAGTGGTAAACACTTAAATCCCATCTTAGATTATAAAGAACCTGCCTCGTGGCCGAGAGAGTTGCATATTTCAGTGCTTAAAGAGATCAACGTTCTAGTCCAGGTGAGATAAAGGCCAGTATTTCAAGTGTTGATTCATGGAAGGCATGCAAACCATCATCAGAAGATTGGTGCAATCTTTCTACTATTTGTTTGATTGGCCTAACTAGGCTGTAGGAAGAAGAGACAGGTGTGTGTACTGCCTCTACAACAGCTGGCTGTAAAACAAAAGCTGAACAATTTTTTTTTTGCTTTTCACCGTTTTACATAAAAGCGAAAAAGTGACTTGAAGCGATCTCTCCGAAACCGGGAGATACCTTTTTCACTTTTTTTAGTGTGATAATTTTTTTCTTATTTAATTAGAAGGAAGGCTAGAGTGTCTGACAGTCACAACGGTGCAAGCGTGAAACCGAGCCCATCCAAAATAGGTAGTAGTTCCAAGCCAGATGGTGACTCTTTAATTTTGACTCCTTAAAAGAGGAAGATTCTGCCGTCCCTTTCGACTCATTACGGAGAGGAAAAAGTCTCCTTTCTCTTTTGATCCCAGAATGGTTGGGTTTCCCTTCACTTTGCACACTTCAAAGAATTACACATAAACATGTGAAATAAAATGTTGTATATATGCGCAGAAAGTAGGTTCCACTTTAGAATCATTGTTACATTGTAAATAGAACCACCCTCTAAAACCCTTTAATGATATTTTTCTCAAAACCATTTCTTTTGAAATTTCACACTGTGTCAATTGAGTATGCATGGCAAATTTGGGTTGGTTGCACCAATGTTTAGGTACTTTTTTATAGTGTGACAGACAAAGACAAGAACAGACAGCTCTTGCTAATATATTAAGAATTATAGTGTAAATGATGCAGTTGCAAGTAACACAACAGAATGAAATAACTAGAATGTTTTTTTAAAAAGTTAATGCAAACAATGTTCTTCAAGATATATATAAGTCAATAAATTACAGTGCAGAAAAAAGAAGCATTTAATGCAATACTATCTGCCTCCTCCGAGAGGAGTAGACCCCCTTCAAAATGCACCCTACCCCATTCTGTTCTGGCCTCGGTGGAGAAGGACTATTTATTGGCCTGTCTATAACGAAGACCAACAAGACGATTTCTAAAGAGAAAAGAAGGCTGGCTACTGAAGGGTCTAATTTCACTCCAACTTCTGTTCCAACAGAAGATAATTACTGTGACTTTTGTATTATATATATAATAAATTTCTTCCATCGCTAAGGGTATTTCCTAGCAGTTCTCTTTCCATTGACCACTGTGCTATTTTGAGTTTGTTTTCGGGTATTTTGTTTTACGTTTCTAGGTTGTCGTAGCTGGTATTATATTGTTTACGTTTTATGCATGATACAATAATATATAATAAAAGATTATGGAATATATACCTTGTTTTTTTTTTTTGCATAAATATATTCATTTCTTAGAATGAAATAAGCTCTTGCATACTCGTAAAACAAAATCTTCGGAGATATATACGACTTGTCAGTTTGGCTCAGGAGACAACGGGGAATATTAATTTTATATATTTGTTTGGTTAATGTGACATTACGTTCGTATTTAGATTAAATTCAATATTCAATGATGGATATCTTCAATTTAGCTGCAGATTTATAACTTTGAAATCCATATTTATTTTCCTTGTGAAACACGTAAAAGAAAACCCTATCAAGGAATCCAGTGCAGCTCACGGGGCGTGTTCGTTTATCTGTTTACGTCTTACTCTGCAAGTAGCTGCCCCCGGGCTACGCGAGAAGAAAAAAGCTTCAACCAAAAGAAAAAGCACGCGGGATAAAGATTTATTGTTTTGGTGATGAGAACAAATGGGAAAAGTTCGAGTCAGAATTCATACACGCATTACTTATGAATATATCTATGACATATATTCTAATATCGTTGAGTGCGTACTGGGTCGGAAATATTGCGCTGGTTAACTAGGTCTATAACCCGCTGAGGGAATAACATCCACGGGGAAATCATGCTAAACGTTCGATAGAGGATCAATTCCGACATTATAGTCTGACTTCCCATCTGTTCTTAGTCCTCGTTATTTACTCGATAAGTAAATCTTACAACAATTGAGTGAATTTCTGTTTTATGTTCACGTTTTTCCACTGCGATTACTCAACAGCTAGCCGTTGTACGAAGTTGAATTCGTCAGATATATTTGGCAGTGCATAAGGAAGTCCTGAGTTGTGCTTGGAGTTTTGTTTGGATCAGCGGTTCTCCAGATATCATGTTAGGTCTACGTAGTTTCATGCAACGGACCGGAACTTATTTTACATGACAATTGTGGCAGGCAAACCTCCCTCATTATAAGATCTGGTCTTTTCCAAACATGCACCTTCATAAGAAAAACAGCAAGTAGTCAATGAGAAAGAACACGAGTGAGGAAGTGACTAGTAATGAGGCTCAATCATGTTTACAGGAACTAAAGCACTTAATACAAGGACACCGATGCCCTACTTAGCGCAACCCCGTTCAGCACGGATTTTCTATGGCGCTCTTTTTCAAATATCATGTTTAGTAATGCCTAATTTCAGAAATAATGATAAAAGGTGACATGAAGATGGATGAAAGACGTCACTGGAATGAATTATCATTTGTAGCAACATATATATATATATATATATATATATATATATATATATATATATATATATATATGGCTGAGCACTCTTTAGGTGAGGTAACTCGTTCATTATAAGCTTATGCAATGCTCTTCCAACTTGGGAATAGAGCATTCTGGTGGATGGGGAATATATGCATGAGTAAATATATCGCTTGAATTCAACTTTACTGACCATCCAGTTCTGCATAGGACAGAGATAAGATGCCAGCCTCTGAAAAGAAGGTTTCGGTCCTTCCTCGTGATACTGGATTGTGTATTTATTTACTGTCCTACCACAGCAAAATGTGATACTAGGTTGAGACTTAACGAGAGGAAAATAGGAACCATCCATCCAAAAATGGGTCCAGCTGACGCGGCTTTGGTTTTCTAAGCAAAGCGTTAGAACAAGTCCCGACCTATTCCGTTAAGTGCAATAGAGCAGTGCGGCTCCGGGGCACCATAGTAATAGAAAGGGAACCAGAAGATTCCCAATGCACGTAGCAAAGCGCAACCTCAGAAAAACCTCATTGGCTAACGCATTTCACCGGCGCACTCGGTCTTCATACCAACCACAACCCAATCTGCGGCACATTCGACAGGCAACGGGGAACAGATACTACACCTTGATCCTGCTGAGGCCAGAAAAAGGGTGCGAACTGATGTAATGGATAGTCTATAGCCACACTGAAGAGTTGTAAAACAACAAAACAGCTGTCTATGAATGACACAATTATTCAATTATTATATATATATATATATATATATATATATATATATATATATATAAAGCTTTACAGCTTTAAACACTAAGCATCATAAACTTTCTCAAAAGATATTTTGGTTCACTTTAGTCACCTATTTCCAAACATTAGTCAATACAATTTATGAAATCTTCCAATTTTTTTCTCCCTGTTTCCTCGATACTTTGTTCTCATTGTACAATGTATAAATTGTCCCTTGTTGGGATCATCAGTTGTTTACCATATGACCATTTCAGGGATTTAAAAAAAACAGTCGTACTAACAGGGCATCCCAGCAGTGTTGATCAAATACCACTTCTTTTTGTTATATAGTTTATGCCATATATGTAGTTTATCATTTTGTGGAAGTTTTTTTTGTGTATTTGAACAGATTGAACGCAACAGTTAGAGTTCAGGCATTTGAGAAATGTGGTTCAAACACTTCCAAAGTCATGGGGGATTTGTTTTACCATTTGAAAAGGTCAAACAACACAAACCAACATTAAAGAAGGATTCTTTTTTGACTATTTATTCATTCATTCATTGATTTATTTATTATTATGATCATTATTATTATTATTATTATTTGGAATCTCACACCAGTTGCCTGGTGGTTATTATTATTATTATTATTATTATTATTATTATTATTATTATTACTATCATTATTATTATTATTATTATTTGTAATCTCACACCTGTTATCATCATCATCATCATCATCATCATCATCATCATCATCATCATCATCATCATCATCATCATCATCAATTTTTGTTATAAAGCCATGAATTTCTTCCTCCTTTTATATTCATCTTCTTCCTATTGTTGTTGCTGTTGTAGCTACTGCTGCTCCTGTTATTGTTATCATTACTTTGCATTTTCACACCAGTGACACCTGGTGTTTGCCACTGGAGATTGAGTGACAGCAAGTCTCCTCAGATCTCTAAGTCTTCTCTCCACGCTCTTACAGTCCACAGCAGTGCTGTTTATAGTTTCACACCAGTTGTCCAATGGTTAACGCTGAAGGTTGAGTGACAGTAAGTCATCTCAGATCTTCAGCCCTCCTCTCATCTCTCCCTCACAACTCACAGCAGAGCTGTGTCTCGTCTCTCCCCCAGCATTTGCGGTGTGTGTGTGTTTTATTTTGTTCCTCCTCTCTCTCATCTCTCCTCTCTGTTAGGCCACTGCTAGCAGCTGGGGCTCGTAGATCTCATATTGCCAGCACTTTCCTTGGTAGTTGTGCAGTCCCCAGCAGTGCTCTGGTTTCAATCCTTCCTTTTATCCCTGTCTATTTTGACTGTCTATATTGAAAGATCAACTTCTTTGTTGAAAGTTTGACTGAATTTCGCACTTACTGAATATTTTAGGCTTACAGTGAGCTAGTACTTACAAAAATACGTACTTAGTTGATAAGTGTTTATCTGTTGGTCTATAAAAACAAACACACTTATCGAGTAAGAATGTGCGATCGTCACACCTTTCCTACCTAGAATGAATATCTGGCCTTTCTGAGCTGGAATATATAACAATTTCTGATTGAGAAACCTACATGATATCAAGTGGGATGTAACTGGAAAAAGTGACAGAGTCAGAGATAGGCGAGAAAGCTAGAGGAAAAAAGCAGTGAGAAGGGAACATACTCGAACATGCATAGGATAACTTATGTGTATGTTCATTTTATTTTACATTTCTTTCCATGTTGATATTTATTCACTTCAAGATTATCATTTAAATACTTTCAAGTTGGTTTGACAGGGTGTAAGCTGGAACGTAAGATCAACATCCCCCTGCCATGAATTGAACTTATGACCATCTGATTGCCAGTAGGCTATCCTACTGATGGAGCTAATTTACAAGTCTTGGATATTGAGGAAATTTTATCACAGAGATATACAATGATTTCTAGTAATGAATACATTTATATAAAAAAATAAATATTTTTATATCTCTTTATCTATCATATATACAATACAAAAGCTGCCGAAATTATCCTCAGTCGGAATAGAAGTTGGAATAGAGTTTGACCCTGAAGCAGACAACCTTGTTTTTTTGTTTTTTTTATAATATCATTGTTTTAAAATATCCTATTAATATCTTCAAATTGTTTTATATAGTGGTAATCAAATATTTAAGTATCTTTAGAATCTATGACAGCATATCTCCTCGAGCCTCCAGACTTTTTCTCAATACTCGCAGTCAGTAGCAGTGCTTTGTTTTTACACAAGTTTCCTGAGGAAAGAGGAAAGGGCAAACGAAATGAAATCGAAATAGTAGACTGGAATTTACTGACCAGGTCTAATACAAAACCAGAGTTGCGAAAACAAATTGATTCCTTCCTCAAAGAATTTGGAAATACTCGAATAGTTCACCATCTTATGTTGAAAGAAAATAATACAAGTGTAAATGATTTTCAGAATAACTTTGATAAATTTACATCATCTGGCATAGAATATAAATTGGTAGGGACATTTTGGGGGTTATCAGCTGGAATATATAGAAGAATTTAGGATAAATGAATGAATAATATGTGCTAGGTAAATATTTCTCTGTTCTGATACGCTTGTAATCTTTTTATTCGGTTTCATACATTTTTATAACTTGATTTAAGGTGTTTTCAATGTTGAATACACGTCTAATGTTAATTGTTTACAGAGATGCCCATTGAGGTATTTTTATTTATTAAAATCGATAAATGAATAAATACAGAACACTGGTTGAACGTGAGGAGATTGTAGGGGGTGGCATAGATCGGTCTATCAGCTATTTGCAAAAGCTAGTGAGTCATGAGCCAGAACGATGTTGTTTTCTTTACTCATCAGGGAACATCTCTGTGTATAATAAGGAATCTCCTCGGTTACGTAGGGGAGTCATCTGAATCTCGAGTTGATGGATTGAAATGGTGTACTATTACTATCTTGAGTCTCACTTTATGGAGTTATACAATTGAAAAATGGATCGGCCAAAACGTTGTGACAATAGTACATTGGAGTTCAATTGTCTGAAACAAAAAAGCTTGGAATGATGATAGCTTTCTAGTATGATAGACAATGCTATGATATTTGAAATATTTGTCTTTCTTGGATGTGGTCAGTAGAATACAAGATGGCAAGACGAAGTAGACAAGTATTAGCTCCACGACACCCATGATAGAGAGGTCCGACACATCGTAAAGAAGGTTTATGTCGGACGACAGACGATAAAAGACTTCTGCTGCTGATGATGGTGATATTCAGCCTTCGTTATGAACTTGACATTTTGGTTGATTCAAAAATAAAATTAAACAGGTCTGGTTAGTTACTCAATAAAAACTGTCATGTGGCCAACGTCTTTTGGCAGCATGCTTTGTTGGGGTGCAATTGAAAAATTGGAAAGGGGGGGGGGTCATCAGTGAATTAGTTACTTCTCTCGCTTGTTGTTGGGGTGTCATCATTAAAAGAAATTAGAAAAAAAATGTATGAACGTTACTGGGTACAATTCACAGGAACCGATCCTAGCCTGGGAAAATAGAGGAATCAAAATAGACGGCGAATATCTAAGCAACCTAAGATTTGCAGACGACGTCGTCCTTTTCGCAGAGAACTTACACGACTTCCAAATAATGCTAGATGAACTAAAAGAAGAAAGCAAAAAATTGGCCTACACGTGAACTTCAGCGAAACAAAAGTCATGTGCAACAATCACATCAAGAATAAGGACATAACTGTCAAAATCGAAGATGCAAAACTGGGGAAAGTAGACCACTATATCTACGTGGGACAACGAATCTCTATGAAACCCACGAAGGAAGAAGAAATCAAGCGAAGAATCACTCTAGGATGGCAAGCCTTTGGCTGAGTAAGCTCAACTTTCAAAAGCCAGACAATCCCAATTATCCTGAAAAGAAGAGTATACAACCAATGCATTCTCCCGATAGTTTCTTATGGAGCTGAAACATAGAACCTAACCAAGAGACAGGCCTGCAAACTGAGAAGCATGCAACGCGTGCATGGGGGAATCATGCTCAACTTCACATGGAGAGATTACAAGACAGCAAAGTACATACGAGAAGAAAACGGGAGTCCGAGACATCATGGAATCTATTAGAAATCTTAAATGTCAATAGGCAGGACATGTTGCAAGAATAGAAGACAACCGATGGACATCATGACTCCAGAGATCACATAAGAAACTGAGGCCGACAGAATACAAAATGGAGAGATGAACAAGAGTAATTTAGAAAATACTGTCTCCGCGACGCCCATGATAGAGAAAAGTGGCAGATCCTGCTGAAGGTCTGTGTCCAACGACGGACGTTAAAAGAATGATGATGATGATGATGATGATGATGATGATGATGATGATGATGATGATGGACCCACAACTAAAAACTTATTTAGGGAGGAGAGATTCCAAAAGACGAAAGAGATCATTCTAAACAAAGTAAAGTTTTTTTCCGTTTTCAGCCCTTTAATTTGATTGCTTCCCATCTGTACGTGTGATACATAGCCAGTTGGACCAACATGAAAGCTGAAGAAACCTATGCAGATTGTTTTTATGGTCGATTGTATCAGTTGTCACCTAAGTGGTATCAAACAATAGATCCGTCACATTTCTTAGTGGTTTCTTTCATCAAATATCAACGACTGTCTTGAGACGTGAATCCACTTCATTTCGTTATGGTGTTATGTACTTGAAGCAGAGATCGACTGAAAGGCTGTAAAATTATCACAAAGTAGTTCAACTGTCCAAAGAAGCCTTTGAATATAAATGGCTTCTTGGAATTATAGACAATAGAATTATCGTTTACGATACTGTCTTCCTTCTTTAACAACAAAGAAAATACCTTAAGGTTAGAGAGGTTTTTCCAATCTTTTAAGATGAAACATTGCCATGATTTAATGAAGGGAAGTATCTTCAGCTTTCTGATGCTTAGTCTATTGGCCCATTTATTATTTCGTCTTCCCCAATTGTGTGTAATAAGACTAAATCAAATAGGACGACCAACATCTTTGTCTCGATCTATACTTGAACACTGATCATAGACGCTGATGAGAAATGTGTTTCTATTTTTGAAGACTATGAGGCGTATTGTAAAGGTTTGAAGATAAAGGTAATATTTTTGGTGCCTGTGGATACAGTTGACCGAAGGATAGTACCAAATGAAACATTAATTTCCTTGATTTAAGCAGGACAGTTTCAACCAGACCAATTGCCCTCATAGGACAATCGGTCCTGGGATAACTTCCCACCGGATTAATGTCTCTTGACAATCACCCTTGCTCAGCCACTTTTACATAAGCGTGATCATTTACATAATTGCTCCACCATCGTGCAAAGTATTGATTTAACACATGACACCATCTTTAATTTGTAAGAAGAGACCTGTAGAATAAATTGGCAAGTACACCGTGGTATATATATATATATATATATATATATATATATATATATATATATATATATATATATATGCCAGTTTAGGGAATTTTTTCCCGTGAGTTGAAAAATAGGATTTTGAACACTAACCTTTCTTTCTTTTTTTTTTTTTTTTACTAAATATCCAATTCATCAAATACAAATTCCAACCAGTGTGGCTATTTTTTTTACTTCTTGTTTATCTCTTACAATTTTTGTCTTTCCTGTACAAACGTTTTATTAGCATTATCGATTTAAAGAAAATGTTCCACAGAAGTTTCGACCATAGCCAGTCATTATCAAGAAAGCATAATAAGGGTATTTATGATGAAAATATATTAATTACTCTTCAAATATCATTATTACATTTTCTTCATAATAATCTGATCTAGAACTACTAACTTCGGAACAATGTTTATGACTCCCTGAAGTTATAGATATAATACAAGTCATTATTTACTTCTACCAAAGTAGTTTGGAGAGGTATATGTATTCACTTATGTCGGCTGTCCGTATGTCCCTCTGTCTTTCGTGATATCTCTAAAAGTTCTCGATGAATTTCAATTAAATTTTGTGGAAGGGATCGCAATGGGCCATAGAAGGAGCGAATCTAATTGGTGGTAGATCTATGTACGTTACCTCTCCTGCATCGTAGTTATCTGTTTACACCATTACACATTTACAATATCTCCATGGCATTTCGTCGAAAAATATCATCGGTTATGAAGAATAGATTACATTTGCCTGAAAGTGTATCCAGTATTTTTTTACAGTCACTCCATCCCCAGCGTCGTAATTATTTGTGGACTGACTTTCTTTGAGTTTTCAGAGACAATGGGATTAGTAGAGGTATAGTAGAGTTCTCATGGCGCTTGTTAGTTCTCTTTATATTAAATGAAAATATATACCTGTAATTTGCAGGTGTTTGCAATTGCACTGAAGTATATTTTGTTAGAATAGTTTGTTTCAATAAGATTGTATCTTGCACCAAGTGTATTGTTTGAACATCAAACGGGTATAGTTCATTAATTCAGGAATTAGTTGATGTTTACTGTCTGGGGAAATTCAGAATTTACGATAAAAACTTTTATCTTTGAAAATGAAAATTTTGCAATTGAAAAACGTATCTTTCTTGTTTGGATTTATTTTTGTTAAGAATAAAAAAGACTAAAAAAGATTTGCACACGTTTATGTTTCAGGCTGAAAGGCGCTCATAAAGGTTATCAGGATCAAGAAAACAACAAAGTGGAGCTAGAACATATCTTTCTCAAATTCTAATCTAAGTCTGGAGTTGACTTTGTTTTTCTACTGTAACAAGAACAATCCTCGCCAAGTTTACGGGAAGTAAACTCCTCGTTGTTTGTCTCTCCAATCACGTTAAACCAAACCGATGTATTAATTATTCAATCAATTAACATCCCTTTACCATGATTTGAAATCACTGATTGGTATGCTGCTCTTTTACCAACCAAGTTAAAGTGAAAAATCTTACATATCTACAGAGATTTATGTTAGAAATACGCAAGGGCTTATTGCATTCTAATGAATAAATAAGTAAATGAGTAAATGGATCTATAAAATTAGCTCCAACCGTGATTTGAAATCATGACTGGGTGATTACTAGTCGGATGTGTTACCGACTGAACCAAATTGACCTCAACAAAATTGATTTCCTAATTTGTTATATATACAATACACCTTCAGTTGGAATAGGAGTGAGGATGGAGTTTCAGCCTTCATTAGCGAGTCTTTGTATCATGTATTTCTCTTATTAGATGAAGTATTATTAACTGGTATCAACTAAAAATCAAGATGAAAATAAAAAGTAGTCAAAGCAAATAAGATATTGAAAATTCATAATTGAATATTCTTGTGCATGTGCGTCCAGATTATAGAATATCTTAGTGATTAAAATGAGGAAAAATTGAATCAGTTCATTGCTAGGGGAAAACTTGCTGGCTGTAAAGCAATTATCAGTGTGTGACAATGAATGAGGAAATATCATAAAAAGGAATCATGCAAGATGTTTGGCAGAGATTACATGAAACGAAGTCGTTTATCAGTTTTCGTGTTTTTAAAAATCATTTCAAGACGACGTACGCACAGTCACACACACATACACACACACACACACACACACACACACACACACACACATCTCAAACCAACTTTCGCTTTCAAAGCTCTGACGAAACCCAGGACAGGCGAAACATATCTGAATTACACGCTTTTAATAAAGGAATTGAGATGTACTAAGTAGACTCAAGTTCTTCTTGAGAGCACGAGAAAATTTGTCTCGATGGAAAATTTTCCACATTCTTCGTTCCTTCAGGTATTCTTTTGCATGAGAGGCAGACTGATAACTATCACACCGTCTGAGTAGACACACACGCGCACGCGTGCACATATATTTAATGTGAAGAAAGTTGACAATTTTGGAAAGAAAAGAATTGAAGTTGATTTGTACATCTCAAATTCATCTTTGGTTATGACAGCTAACGTTCCACTCGAAATGGGGCGATGTGGGGGGTGAGAAAACGACTATAAGTCTATATTAAGCCAGAGTCAGTTGCTATAAGGATTTTGTAAGGGGTAATGAGGTAAATATCAGAAGAGTAGGCTATTTTCTCTCTCTCTCTCTCTCTCTCTCTCTCTCTCATACACACACACATACACACTTATGTATATATAAGCATGAATCATTGTATATATGTCTATTCCTAATATCGAGCACCCTTAACCTCCACCCTCATTTTATTTGGAAATTCTCCCAGAATATGATTTACTTTCATGAGCTGTACTAATCAAAGTTTTCTTTCCTGGGAAAGGTCGAGTACTCTAGTTAACATATATATATATATATATATATATATATATATATATATATATATATATATATATATATATATATATATATATATATATATATATTGTGTGTGTGTGTGTGTGTGTGTGCATGTGTGTGTGTCTAAAAACAAACTGATCTTTCTGAAAAACAAGATTGTTGCTTTACCCACGACATTATGTGACTTATCCTTCCACTGTCGATAAACCGTTGGCCAGTTGCTATGGTTACCAAGCTTGTGATGCTTATTATTATTACGGCGATGATTTCAATCTTCATTGGGTGCCCCAGTACTGTGGCCTTGTGTCAAACTAAGTTGAACTTAGTAAATATATACTGAAGCAGAATATAATTTATATTTTCTCAAGTCTATTCAAGTTTAGCTTAGTTTGACACAAGGTTATTGTAGATGGGCATCCAGTAAAATCGAACTCATTGCTGTAAAAAGTACTGCCAAAAAATATGTATAACCTCCTCAGGGTCTAATGTTCGATTTACAAATTAAACGTCTGCAAATAAAATGCAAGAACCAATAACTCATAATGCTAATCATTCAGAATTTGAAGCATTTTTCCTACACCGGTCCATCTTCTTAATCATTTCAAGCTTTTCATTAAATGATAAAACTTTTTCTTCTGGATTTCTTTCCAGATTTCAGGCTTCTCATATAACATACAGAGTAGAAGACTGAATGTTGTGGTCGAAAATTAATGCCCTTTTCCTTGCAGCTCATTCCATCTTGATCTTTTCATGCTCATCATTGATTGATAAGACTTTTCTTTTGAATTTTCTTTTCAGATTTCTGTATTATTTTTGGCGACATTTTTAAGGGTTTACTAATTTCAGTTATCAAGATAATACACGTGATGTTGCTGCAAACAAATCTGCGACAATAGTCACAGAGATTTAAAAAAAAACGTATCGCTAGAACACGTGTGTCATCAAATTGTTCTGTTAGAACGAATACCGTTACAACGAGAGTTTACTCCATGTAGGCTTATCCATTGCAAGATGAAAGTCCTTGTCCATTGCAAGATAATCCATTGCCAGTTATCCATTGCAAGATAAAAGCCCAGACTCACAGATACATCTGAGTTTCTATCAATCACAATGAAACAGAAATTTGATTGATCTGACCATCAAACTGCAGCGGCGGAAATTTCTGTCATCCGCAGTTGTTGGTTCAATTCCTTTCATTGAGTTATTATTGAATAGTTTTACTGGACATTATCTTCTCTGTTAACTTCCATCCATTACGTTGTCGAAAATTGGAAGAGTTGATGACCAAGCGGTTATTGATTGCAATGAGATGTCGGCTAAGAAGACACGGCCATGTGCTGGAGACTCAGTGTCTCCGTTCAGTCTGCATTAGAGTTGCTTGAACCTGCCTGGTTGACATAATTGAGCTGCAGCTCAACTTACACTTGTATTCAAAACGGGCAACGAAGCGTCATTTGTTTCAACGCTCGCTGCGACTTCACGTCTTTGGCCTGTCTTGTCGTTGAGATACGATTGTCCAATAATCGCTCTTGTCGAAGTCCCTAGACAATTACAGCTCCCAACCAAAGAGTTTTTTTTGAGAAAGTAATCAATCATGAAACGACTGATAGACTATGTAATTTTGAATAACCGTAGCCATCAAAGATGAGGAACTGTTCTATCCTTTTTTTTTTTTTAAATAATATGTGTCAGTTTGAGTGTTCCAGCGCTCCTGGCCATACCGTTTTGATTACAAGTACTACACTTGACCCCTTTTAAAATTACTGGTTTTTTTTTTGGTTTTTTTTTTTTCATTTTGGGGAAAACAAGCTTTTTTCCCCCACCTTTTTGGGCCTTGATTTTGGGGCTTATTAGTAACATCTAGATTTCTGAATATCTGAATATAGTCGTTCTTTGCTCGATTTTAGATATTTTCCTGTGGAAAACGCCAGTGATGTCATAAATAGAATTTATTCTGACCATAACTATTCCTCATTGAAATTGTTTTTTATGACTCCAAATTCAGATGCTATGGTTGTTCAATAATTGACTGTGATGGCAAGTCGTTATACTTATCATACATTCTTAGTTGCTTACAACAATGTCAGTCAAAAAGTTCGGGATGGGAGGAGGCGGCCCCTGTTTGCGTTACTGAGCTTCGTATAGAGATCTATCTCCTCCTTGGGAAGATTCCCTGGGTCGCTACAGGAGGCTTTCTATATGATCCCTAGCTGCTTGCAGGGCCTGGTATTCTCAGATGGTCACCAATATAGGGTCTGTCGAGAACTGATGAGTCCATCGCGGTTTAGCTGTTCCATTGTATTGCTAAATTTACCGCTTTGGAAGTGATTTCAATGGATCGGTGTCAGTCTTGGTAAAGTTTAAAGTCAGTGACTTTTTTCTATGAAACCAAAATTACTTCGTTTCGTAATGAGGTTGAGTGGGACAGACGAGCTGCCAGTCATGTCATCACAGGTGGGCCTCTCACACCATACTATAAGCCGAAAGAGCTACTTCGCAAACTCCAGTAGGTGATACAGATATCCTGTATAAACGCAACTTAGAGAAAGTTAACGTAGCAGTTTAGCAGAGAGAGAGAGAGAGAGAGAGAGAGGGGAGGTTTCCTTTCTCGTGCGTAACTTCTGTCAACCAGAAAAAAAACAACAACTCAGCTTTTACTCTTATAATCTCATCCCTGATACGCCGTCTCTTCAGTAAGTATACAACCCTTTTTTAATATCCTGAGAACTGGTTGTGCAACCTTGATGTAACTTTGCAACCAATCAGAGGGAACTTTGCTGTGCATGTGTTTGCAGAGATCTCAGTACAATGACGAGGGTTGAATCTAATCACTGCCTTTGCAGGGCTGGTATTGATTGGTTGGGCCTCTCCATAAGATATCAGAGAATTGAATATACGAGTGAATGGAGTAGAGGGCAGTAGGACAGGTTTCGACTCAAAGTCAACGCGAGGAAATGACATGCTTAGTAATTACGCTTTTTGTCACTTGGAACAACATCTTGGGCCACTATTCAATTGTCTCCGAGTTTCAAACACAAATGTCTGCATCAGTTTCCAATGGTATATTCAAAAAACTCAGGTGACAGGTAGTCCAACTGTACGAGTCGATCAATAGTAAATTTGTCCTCACTATTTCCAGAGAATTTTCCTTTCTCGGTTGTCGAGGGCAGCGTCTGGTTTTTATTTATGTGATTGATCCGTATGGTTTGCACAGTTCCTTGTCTATTGCCGTTTCTGCACATTAATGTGTGCTTCTATTTAATTTATGAAATAATCTGCTGCATTCTGTCATTACAATTATTTCATTGTAGGGTACTATCATTTGCTTAATACATCGATTTTCATTTAGTTTATCAATTGAATACTTGCTTTACATGTGTTTTTATCATATTCTAGTTTACCCATGTCAATACAAAGGACAACATTATTTAAATGATATACAAAGGACAGCAATATCTAAATGATATTGCTATTGCAAATTAAATAAAACATTCAAAACATTATGTCGTTATGCATTTTCTTGTTTATGTTCAAAACCGAATAATAAACATATGTGAAGGTAAAACGCGTCTGCTTAATGCAAAAAAGGTTCCGAGTTCGATTCCCCGTATGACAAAGAGTAACTCTTCATTTGGACAGATTTCTATGTGCACTCAGCAGATAACTGGTTACCCCCACAGCTGTGTGTTTTGGGATGAAGAAAAATTGGTAATAGAGTTGTGCCCTTCCCAATTCGGAAAGGATAGTTGCCAACGAAAGGGGTGCCGACTTCATTTTGACTTGGACCTACTTACGTGTACTTAGAGGAAAAAGGAAAAATGATTGAATGATCATGGACTTTATTCTTTATCTAAAAATATAAGAAAAGTAAACGCTAAGTTCTTCTCAGTTTGTTAGCTCTTAGACATTCCATTGGGTATTTCACCTTCTCTTTATGACATAACAATGGATTTACGTCATAGATGCACTTAGGACTGAGACTCAAAACAAATCAAAATTAGAATACTTGAACAATCGAAAAATATATTTCCCAATAAAATAGCTTCAGGCATCTTGGTGCTAATCCATACACAAATAACTCCGTCATTTTCGATGGATATATGTTTGCATTAAATTTTATATCTATTACGTCTTTCGACGAATCCATAACATACAGATGGGCGAATTCCTTCTACACCCTTTCTTTTGTGTGTAAATATAGAAAAATAGGTACGTACAGATATCTGACCGTTTTTCGGCTAAAAGATGTTCCAACTCCCATAATTGATACAATATTCTACTCATCATTGAATAATTATGGAAATTTATTTATCAAGTTTAATATATTATATTTCTATTACGTCATACTACGTCACAAGGAAAGTCTACTATGTAGAGATAGGCAATTTGCGCATCTCTACTTAGTGGATTTGTCTCGAGATGGAGAAAAGTCTTACGCACAAGAAAGATATAAATGCACAAAACGTTTTATAGAATTAGCTTTATTATTCATTATTCATTCATGATCAATTTTATTCTGTTGTTATCATTCTGTCCAGTTTTTCATTGAATAATCATCTATTTACTATGAAATTTATATTTTGCTTAATGGTCGCGATATAGCCCATCAAGAAAGAACTTAGGAGGTAGAAACAACTACAGGTCAATAAGCCCACTCAACTGCATCTACAAATATCATTTTATAACAAAGTGATCAACGACCGAATTACCAAAACACTACGTGAAAACCAACCTCAAGAATAAACTGGCTTCAGAAGGCGCTACTCAACGATTGACCACATTCATTTGGTGAATCAACAAAAGAGAAAGCATCAGAATATGAAATGCCAGACAGAATGTAATTCAAAACTCAATAAAGTGTCGAAGTGTTGACGTCATCAGCGTAAATTCTGTTTCAGATTGTATTGAAATAACACCGGAAAAATTACGTTCTTTTCTCCTTCCTCCATTATTTTGACTGAAATTTCGCGTATTTTATAAGTATATGACAGCCCATCAATACAGTATCAAAATTTTTTAATAACTCTTCAGACATTTGATCGATTTTTCCTTTATTTGTCTTTCCAATTTAGAGGTTCAAAAAGACTCTTTAAAAACAGAAACCGGTGTAATTTGATTGTCAAGTTAGCATATTTAGAGCTCAGAGATTTTTAATTTTACCATAAAGCTTAAAAAACGAGCCGATTTAAGTGATGTTTCAAGTATTCAATTTTTAATGAATTTTGTTACGAAAGTTATTAAAAAGAATTGACTGCAGTATAAAGTGACTGTCATATACTCACAAAGTATGCAAAATTCCAATCAAAATAACGAGAGAATCGGCGAAGAGAGATGTTATTTCAACCCAGTCTGGAATCAGATGTATGCTCTGGCGTCAGACAAGGCAACTCAATCAAAAGTGGGTTCATTCATATGTCACTGAGAAGAACTTGCATCAACAACTTCGTATAATAAAAAATCCTGTCCACTTGATAGATAAATAAAGGAATAGATCTACTCATATAATACGCAATAAGTATTCATTTATATTTTGTCTTTAACATTTGTGAAGATAACTTATTAAATGCAAATTATTGAGTAATCTCCTTCACTTTTTCTTATAATGCATAAAATTTGGATTCATTCTTGGTAAACATAAACAAGAAAATGTTAAGTCGCATAATGTTTTTGATAATTTTTGAAAGTGCAACGCAATTTCAGAATTATTCAGATACTACCGTCTTTTTTGACGACATTGGTAAACTAGTAGACAGATAGCAAACAAACCATCCTACCAAAAATTTTACCTGAAAAATAACATAATTTGTTCTGATTCGTCAAACTCCTGTCAAAACCTAGAGTTGACTTTGTTTTCATACCGTAACAAAAACAAAAGAAACAACAAGAACAACAAGAGCAGTCCTCACCAAATTTAGGGGAGTAAAATCGGCATTATCCTACTCAAAGTTGCGACCAACTAATTGGTAGTTGTTTCTCGTCACGACTGAGCTAAATTGACGAATTTTACATACCTGCCGAAAGTTTTGTTTGAAATACGCAAGGGTTTATTTCATTGTAATAAATAAACACGTCCATAAAATTAACATCTCCCTACCATGATAGCGATTTGAAAGCACAAAAATGTGTGTGGTGTCCGGCTCTCTTACCGACTGAGCCAAACTAACAAGTCGTAAATGTTGGAATTTTCAGCTCTCTATCGATCGATAGATAAATAGCCAGATAGCCAGCTAGACCTACTTAGAAACTAAGTAACTTGTGTTGACAGTTCGTTTAAAAGTTTCAGTTGTTATTTTTACATGCATATTCTACAAAGCTTTACAGCTTTAAACATTAAAAATCAAAATTCTTTTTCAATAGATTTTTTTGTGTTACTTCAGTCATCATTTCCCAATATCTGTCAATGCAGCTTATATAATCTTCATAAGTGTTTTTTCCGTTTCTCGGTCAGTTTCTTATTGTACAATGTATAAATTGTCTCATTTGGATCATCAGTTGTTTACCATGTAAACATTTCGGGGATTAAAAAGGAAAAAAGGGTTATTCTAACAGGGCTCCCTAGCAGTGTTGAACAAATACCGACTCCTTTTAGTATATAGTTTATGCCATACATGTAATTTGCTTTTTTATATAAGGTTTTATGTGTATTGTATATTGATATTATCTTATATTTGTATTTATTTTTTGAAACAGGGCTTATTTACGTAGATTACCCTAAAAACGTTATGCATATGTATGAATAATAAATTGCGTGATATTATATAGAAACTTATCGGAAATGATTTCCCACCGTCGCACGTTTAATGTATCATTCAATTTAGACGACGTAAATTGAATGAACACTGAAACAAAATGGAGCTGCTGCAGGAATCGAAGATGCCACTGATAGGTAGCTGCTTCAAGGTAGCGATGCACTTACCAATGTGCTAAACAGCCCATCGGTAATTCAAAGGTCAAATAACTGCTTTCGACCCAAATTCTCATCTCGTTTATTTTCGGTCTTTTTCGCCCCTTTCAACGCGACAGTATGTATTAAAGAAATGGACATATTTGGTCCGACAGAATGAATTATCGATTGTATCATATCATATAAAGATTAATTTGAAATGATTTCTCGTCGTTACACGGTTAATATATCACTCAATTTAGACAACGTAAATAAAATGAACAATTGAGGAAAATGGGTCTGCTGCAGAAATCGAACCTGTCGCCGATGGTAGCCGCTTCAACGTAACATTGCTCTTACCATTGTGCTAATCCTATAGCAGACCCAGTTTTTGAATAATTTGTTCTATTTTCGTTGTCTAGATTGAATGATATATTAACCGTGTAACGACGGGAAATCATTTCAGATAATTTTCTATGATATGGCGCAATTTATGATTTATTCTGTCAGATCAATTATGTCCATTATATATATATATATATATATATATATATATATATATATATATATATATATATATATATATATATATTGTTTTGGATACAGTCTGAGATTAAAATTGACCCCTCGGATTTAATATTCACATGGATAAACACTCAATAAAAGTGACACGAAAAACGAGTCACGTCTGTTGTTATACTTATAGATCCCTAATCGTCAAATACGTTTTTGGAGTAACCAACACGTTTTTTTGGATTTAGGATTAGTTAAATATAGGGGTTGTTTGATGGTAAAGTTACGTATAGGGAAGGTTGGGGTGTTTTTATATTTTAGGGTCCGAGTTATTTATCATTATCATCAGTTGCCTGGTGGTCACAGCTGGAGACTGAGTGACAGCAAATCTCGTCAAGTCCACAGCCCCCCTCTTAAAACTTTCACAGACTGCAGCTATGCTGTGGTTTGCAGTTTCACTCCATTCGCCTAGCGGTTATCTCTGAAAGCTTAGTGACAGTGAGTGTCCTCAGGTCCCCCACCCTCCTCTCATATCGTCCTCGCCTATTACAGCAGCGCTGTGGATTGTACTTTGTTAATCCTCGCTGTAAGTTCATTGCTGATAACTGAAGATCGTAGATCTCATATTTTCAGTACTCCTCAGTACAAACCCCTTTCTCATTCCTTTCTCTTATCTCCAGTTCCTCTAACTTGGTTTTCAGAATCTCTGGTACAGTTCCAAGCGCACCAACTATTACTGGCACTACCCTGACTATAATGTTCCACTCCTTCTTCAGTTCCCTTGCCAAATCCTGGTAATTCCCTGGCCTTTCACTCTCTTTCGTGTTCATTCTGTGAATCATTAAGCACACTTCCTTTCTCTCGTCCACACCTACCGGGTTTATTCTTCTCGCTTGGATAGCGGGGTCATTTTGGATGTCAAAGTTCCAGAGTAGTTTGGCTATTATTTTCCTGGACTGTCCCCGGTTTGTGTTGATGCATTTGTCTGCATGGCCGAATCCCAGTCGTTCACTTGATTCTCGGTCGTGTTAATTTTTGTACCCCTCTAGTAAACACTAGTTTACTACATTCACTGGTTATGTGGTTTACAGCCTCATCCCTTTCTCAACTAAGGAGGCATTTGATATTTGTTTGGATTTTGTTGATTTTTGCCTGACATTGTTTGTCCTGGTGCGTTTGTTTTGGGCTGTCACTATGATCGATTTCGTTTCTTTCTTTAGGTTTCCTTTGCTGAGCCATATCCAAGATCTCTCGTCTGCCATATTTTGTATCCATCTTTTAAAATACCAGCGTAGTCTTTTTATGTTAACATTTTACTTTCCTGGTTGCTTTTTTTCGCAGCTCCCTTGTCTACTACATTTTGTTGTTTGTTGAACTGTTTCGGGCGCTACACATGCAGTCTATGAGTGTCATCTCTGGGGTGTAAAGCCTTGAGCATAGTCATAAGCTTTCTTAATCCGCCAGTTGATTGATTGATACTTTTCCTTTCTCCATTCAAGAAATGGACCTGTGTATCCTTCAACCGATACTACCCATGTGTTCATTCCTTTTATCAGATTGCTGTCATTTTGCTCTCTAATGGTTTGTGATATTTTTCTTATCCTTCTAAAATATTCATTTCTTATTTTCTCCTTCATTTCTTCCTGTTTTATTATATTCAAGAACTCTCAGGTATTTATATCGATCATGTATGCTTAATGCTCTGAGTTTTTGTTGTTGTCCAGCTATTCAACTCTTTCTGTTCGTTAGTCTTCCTTTGTACATTAACATATTTTTCTATTTCAAACTCCACCTCAATCTCATCGCTGTATTCTTTCTCTTTGTTGAACAGGATTTTCCCCCTTTGTTCTTTGCAAATAGCTTTATGTCGTCCCAGTAGATGAGGTTGTTGACTTTTCCTTTTGTTTTGGAGAATAAGTATCATTTACTGTTTTTCAGGATTATGTTTTATCATGGGTAGTACAAATAGTTGTGGGGACAGTGAGTCTACCTGAAAATTCCTTTCTTTATTCTTACCACTGTTAGATTTTCTTCTGTAGCTGTCAAGTCAACTTTCCTGTTTTTCATAGAGTTGGCCATGAATCTCACCACTGGTTGGCTAATCTTGAATATCCTTAGGCATTCAAGTATTCAACCAGGTACGATCATGTCCTTTGCTTCTTTTTTTTTATAGTAGATTCATATCATTGCCACATTTTCACGCTTTGTGCAATAAACTTGGGATATAGATATTTACATATAAATATAAATAAGTGTTTTGTTCCCCAAAAGAATTACACAGTAAACAACTGATGACTCCAACAAGAGAAAATTTACACTTTCTGTCAAAACAGTAAAGCATATGTAAAACAGGGGAGAGAAACACTGAAAAAAAGACAAATTTGATTGAAAGATATTGGGAAATAAGTGATTGGAGCGACACAAAAAAAGAAAAAAGAAATTTGAAAAGGTTTTTTGATGTTTAGTGTTTAAAGCTGTAAAGCTACCTAGAATAATGGAGCACTCTGATGGTTGGGGTATCGTGCATAAGTAAATATGTCACTTGAATTCGGTCTTACTGACCATCCAGTTCTGCGTAGGGCAGGAGTAAGATGTCAGTCTCTGGGTCTGAAGCGTAGGTTTCGATTCTACCTTGTGGTATTGAATTGGATGTTTTATAGCTACACTGAAACAGCTGTCTATGGATGTTACAATTATATATATATATATATATAAAACAATTCTAATTCTCTTTTTATCTACGAAGACTTCGCATTTATTTTTGTTTTTTCTTCTCTGTACTTTCTTCACCAGAACTGAAACCTTTTATCAGAAGAAAGGAAAATTGGAGACTGAACGAACTCCCTTGGTATTCATCATCATCATTATCATCATCAATGAAATTCTTGACAAAGGCCCTCCTCGGCTCCTTTAGTACCGACTGCGTCTGATTTAACCTCTGCCACGTCTTACTGGATAACATTTCCATCTCATCTTTCCATTTTACGTCTGGTCTTCTCCTACTTTGTTCGTTAACTTTGGGGGCACCAATTGTCTAACCTATTTATGCGTAGCCACCAAGATGACGATGGAGTGTGGGGGTTAGGGTTATGCTTCTTTCTTTATATGCGCAAGTGTGTGTTTGAGTGTTTATGTACTCACGTGTTCCTGACCGTATCGCTTCGTCGACGGACTTGAAAATTCTGAAAATCGATGGATTTTCGGAAGAAAAAGCTTTTTTAACCTTTGGGGTCTCTTATTTTACCGGGTTTATTAATAACACTTATATTCTCCAGAATTTTAGATTTTTTCTATGGTACTTTAGCTGTGATTTCATAAATGGAATTCGTTCTGAAGATATTTATTTTTCTATGGAATTTTTTTTCATGACTCCAAAATTTGACGCTATAGTTGTTCAATTATTCATTGTGATGACGAATCTGTTATTTGAAGATTTGACGAAGGGGAAATGAAGGTTTTAAATCAGACAGGAATACAGAGACGTTGGAATGAGAACATCTGCACAAAAAATAGAGGTTAGCATCGTGTATCTACAAGTCGTTCATACTTAATAGTTCAGTCTTCCATCCAAAGTGAACACTAACCTGCAGGCTATTTCATCTACCCCCAACCCTAAGCAGCTGGCTGCTGACGAGGGGAATACGTGGATGCTGGTGTTTTTTTTCTTTTTTTTCTTTTTCTACCGACTACAATTCCAATTTCTTTCTTGCTGACGATGATGTTCAGGGTATCTTTGTTCGAAAAGTCAACCAATGAGATGGGTGGAAAACTTCTAAGCTGTAAGAAGGTTAGCCATGCAGGTCTAAACTCTTCGTAAGGGAGACTACGATTGTTTGATCGACCTCACAACCAATTTCCACTAAAATTAATGACCTCTCTTTTTTCTTTGTTCAATTAGTGACCACATATTTCGCTATACATAGACCTTCCAAACGATCTACCAGACCTCTCTATCATGGGCATCTCCGAACAAATACTCTCTGAGATGTTTATTACGTCACACCATCTTATTTTTGCCGGTAACAGTTTCGCATATGATCTCTGGTGAGTCGTGATGTCCAGTGATTATCTGCCACTTTCGCAATATGGCCTTCCCATTGCCTTTTGACTTTTCTAATGAACTCTATGATACCTCAAACTCCTGTTTATTTCTCTAAAATTCTGCAATATCTTGTAATTTCTCCATGTGATGTTGAGTATGATTCTCTCATGTGCACGTTGCATGATTCTTAGTTTTTGAGTCAATCCTTTGATTACGTTCCATGTTTCAGCTCCATAGGTGACTATCGGGAGGATACATTGTTTTCTCGGTTTGTTTAGCATTTCCAATCAGTGCACAATGTTGGAGTTCGAGTAGTGGTTGTCCAGTTTGCTTCTAATTGTTTGAGAGTTGAAAATAGGAACTTCATGCAAGGAAAACTTCTTTTTTTTTTTTTTTGCAATCTACCTACCAAGGCATGTTTTGTGGTTCTGTATGCTGAATTTCTTGAACATATTTTATGAATAGAATTGAATTGTTGAATGAAAGGTTTCATCAAATATGGTTAAAAAAAGGAAAGGTGAGACAAATTGATTTGACATCAGCAGTAGCACCATTACAGTGATTTAGAGAAATATTAAGATTATTTATATAACTTTCCAAATATCTCTACAGATATTCACTCCTATTGATGAAATGACTGAATGTTATTCAATAATTATATTCGTAAAGATTTCGTTACGGTTACATGAATCCACTCCAAAATCAAACAGTTTCCAAAACGTTCCAGGGTCTTATTGATTGAAAACACAACACATTTCTTATGAATGAAAACAAATACGAAAAAATCTCGCAGAGTTTTCCAGTTTCGGTCGATGAACATGTTAAATTCTTCCAATCACAACTTAACCCAAGTCGTGATTCTACGATAAATTCAGTTAACAGCGCTGATCATGATTAAAGAAAAAAGCTCTTGGATTAAATAATCAGGGTTTTTTTTCAATTCACACACACACACACACACACACATATATATATATATATATATATATATATATATATATATATATATATATATATATATATATATATATATATATGTACGTATATAGTCATGGGAAGCAAGTATTTGGACACTTACTAAATATTAATTTGATATATGTCCGATGCCCTCATTTACTTTTAACTTACACTGGTGGTGTTTCTGATATGAAATTAACAATTACAAAGAAAAATGCTTATTTACTAACAAACCATGCAGAATAAAATATAATCAAAAGTATCGGTGAAAAAGTATTCGGACACTATTAAAAATTCATAGAAAAATGTTATTTAAGATTGAATGCCGATTTAGACCCTTCTGTACATGAATAAAAACTTTTGTGGTATTCCAGCAATACTTAACTTCATCAGTTATCATTAACTACTTTTACTTTCTTGAAACAAGTCAGTCATGGTTTAAGTGAAGGAGCTCTAATCGAACAAAAAAACATGATGAAGGTTTCAGCTACTGGATCATTGTCAAGATGTTAAATATCCTGGACATTACCAGTGGATCAATTATTCTGAAGGGGAAAGATGTTTGACACGGCCCAAAACCTCCCTCAAATAAGCACGGAAATTTTCTCCGCGAGCAACTCGAAAAATGTTGAGAACAGCCGAAGCGAATCTGATGGTAACTCAAAAGGAAATCCAAGATGATTTGAGAGCAGCTGGTACATCGGTTACTAAAAGAACTATTCGTAAAAAACTACACAGGAATGGCTTTGGAATCCGTATGAAATGGAAAATCTTTTGTATATGTATGTGTGTTTGTGTGTGTGTATATATATATATATATATATTGAGAAAGAGATTTTCAATTTCGTTGTTACTGATAAGTTTCAAGCTGTCATTGGGATCGACAGACAACTGTCCCTTCCTGTTTTCACACTGCCTTTTTATACAACTATGGTATGATCTTTAGAGGGTATTTTCTTCTCTCATTTTTACCGTTATTGTTATTATTGTTATTGTTACATGAAAATGCTTGTACGGTCATCTCGTGTGCAATTAATATCAAGTACTTGTTCAACATCAAAATATGTATTAATTCATATTATAAGATTATCTATGAAGAATTTATTTTTTTCTGAACTTTTCTGCATAGTTTTCAACTGATGAGTCCCAGAATCGCCCTATTCATTTATTTCTGTGCTAGATGATCTGAATGGGTCCAAGTTATTCGCGAAACTATTTCTCTTGATCTATTTGTTACAAATGGATGTGTAAAACTGATCAATAACAACAAAATTGTAAATATCTATCTATCTGCAAAAACTATATATGATTTGGCAACATAATTTCTTCAACACATTTTTCATTGAAAATGAAGGGCAAGTAGCTTCTCTTTTTATATTCTTCCTGATCTTTTTTCTGTTTTCGTTCAAAAGAATAGATTTCTGGTTTCAACGTTTACAGATCATTTCCAAAAGATCGAGTGCTTTCAACAGTCTCATCTGCAATTTCCGATATCAATGGAGTTGTACCGTTCAATTTTATGATAGAGTTATATCTTATACATATATTAACTTGAATTTAAAACGATTTAAGAGTCTCATTACAGTGTGAGCTTGATGGGACAATAACCACATTGTAAATCTAATTTATTCGCTCGATGTCATACTCTTGAATGAGAATAGTGTAATATATATATTCATCGATAAATATATATATATATATATGTGTGTGTGTGTGTGTGTGTGTGTGTGTGTGTTTGTTTGTTCGTGTGTGTGCGAAGAATGGCTTGAGATGGTGTACAGAAAGTTGACAATTCGGAAACAGGCTTTACACCCAGGAAGTTCCGAATTCGCTTCACCAATAGCAAAAGCAGTCTTTAGTCAACATGGAATAACTCCTCACGAAAAGAAAAACCACGCCCTTGACATTGGTTAGGGCTGCAACACAGGTGTACTTCATTCACCCTCCTTTTGACTGCTTTCTCACAATAACTTTAACACCTTTCTGTGGTAACGTCATCCCCATCATAAGAACCTTCTACAATGGAATTTTGCAAAAACAGTCATTTTTTTTTCAAGATTCTTCCCATAACGACGTCATTAACGAAAAAGTACCCATTACTACCACATAGCAATTAGGCTTCACTTGATGTAAATTTATCAACGTTTCCTCAAACCATTCTTTGTCATAAGCTCTGACGAAACATTAACTATCGATAAAGAATTTGAGATATACTAATCAGCCTGAAGTGTATTTTCTCATTTGTCAACTTTCTTCACACACACACACACACACACACACTATATATATATATATATATATATATATATGGTTGCCGTTTAAACGTAGCTTCACTCTTACCATTGAGCTAAACAACCACAGGTAATATCCAAATAACTGTTCTTACTTCAAATTCTCATTTTGTTTATTCACGATCTATACCTGTTCTATCTATTTCTTTCAATGAGACAACTATGTTATTAAGCATTGGATATATGATCCGACAGAATAATTATAAATTTGTGTCATTATATTGAAACTTTTGCTAATTACTGGGTGAAAGTATCATTTGACATTGACTATTTGGGCCTTTGCATCCCTGGCGGCTGTTTAGCTTACATATATATATATATATATATATATATATATATAGTTTAATATTTGTTATATTATCACCAATTCTTTTTTGTCCCTTTTACTCAATCGATCTATTGATCTTATACTATTAGCCAAACTATGACACATAGGCCACATCCGACGCGACTCAAGATATTATTTTGGCCCACAACAAGAAAGTACAAATATCAATAAATAATAAAGCTAATTACCATCGTTGTTGGCAACGATGCATTTGGATGGTTGACACATTCAATTAAGTAATTCACTTCTGTCAACGAACAATGTATTTAGTCACGACCATTTGTTCATTCATTTACTTGTTTGTTGGTCTGTCTGTCAATACGATATATATTCAAAAGTACTGAATGAAATTCTATGGAAGGATAGACGATAGGGAGAGAAAAAGGTGGAAAAATTATGGGCTGGATTCAGGAAATGTTTTCCGATCGAGAGATATATTTCTTCTTTTCTTCAATTAACGCTCATTACTGTCCACACGATATCTTCATAATTTAACAGTATTTTTCAATAAAATGTTGTGGAAGGGTGGACTGAAGGCTACGGGAGAAGTACTTGAATTTTGGAGCGGTTTCATTACTATCTTCCCCAAGTTGTAATTATATGTCCAAACTACATGATTTCACCAAGTTTCACGTCTGCCCACACGATATCTCCACAAGTCCTCAATGAATTCAAAAGATATTTCGTGGAGGGATAAATAATAAGCCCCGAAAGAACTGATTGAGTTCGGGGCGGATCCATGCAGGGGTTATTCTCTGACAATGGCGCTGGTAAAGAGAGCTTTCGAATTGATTATTATTATTATTCACGCTTTTATTTTCATGGGTATTAACTAATGTGAAAAGTGTACAGTTATATCGGATTCTATCTTTTATCAATGTTTATTTGGGGATATTTGACATGACTAAACTTATCACTAAAGAGGGCAATGCTAAGCAAGGAATAGTGAGTTAAAATAAAGTATCTAATACATTTCAGAAACGTCATCTTAACATCCGTATTCCTTGTCTCTAGTTTTGTGAAAGGTCAGTAACATTCAAAGAGTTTTTAGGACGGTTCAATTCCTTCTTGTTCTTTGTTTTGTTGACATGATATTTTGGCCGACCCATTCTATGGCCTTCTCCCGATGTAATACCCAAATGTGATGATGATAAAAAGGATGTTCGACTACTCAACAGGGACGAAAGTATGGCAATCTGGAAAGAAGAGAAAACAAAATTCGACCTTGTAGCTTGGATACCACTGGAATATTCAGTTTACTACCATCGTTTTGGAAAGTCTGTTTACAATCATAACATTCGGATAGGACACCTGAAGATGGCTGTAGAATGGATCAGCCGAAACGTCGTATTTACAACATGAACAACAAAAAGGAGTTTTATTGTCCGAAAAACTTGGACCAAAGATTTCTGATTTTAGTACAGATCTTTTCAATGTTGTTTCAACTTCGGGCCTCATCAGAAGTGGCTTTATATTATTGATATATTATTATATTATGTTATACTGTTAGCCTGATTTGTACCACATATACTGTGTGTATATATATATATATTTATATATATATATATATATATATATATATATATATATATATATATATATATATATATATATATATTGATTTCGGTATTTTTTAATGTTTATGTTGAAAATCAGACGATTCCGAAGCTGTATAACGTTTTCAAAATAAACTTTTTTGGAATGTATCGGATACATCGAGCACTCACTGTATTACAGTAAATTGTTTTGAATTCAGAAAAAAAAAAAAGAAATACAGAAAATGATGAAGGAATTGTGGAGAAAAATTCTTCTAAAAGCGGCAAAATCTACAGAATTTTCCACTTTCAAACAAACACTGGATTCGCTCCACGAAACAAACACTCGTTGCCTGGTCAGTGGTTCAAACAACTTAAAGACCTCACATTGTTGATGGAAGAATTCATCGAATCAGAACCAGGATCGTTCTCTTATTTTGGAATACACAATTTAGCTGAGAGATGGAGTAAGTTCATAGAATATTGAAAAAATGTTCGAAGAATTCATCAAATCAAATCCGGAATCGTTCTTTTGTGTTGGAATACGCTATTTATCTGAAATGTGGAGTGAGGACGTAGAATATCTGGGAAAACTCTTTGATGACCGAATAATGATGCTACAAATGTTGGAAACTTTTGCGTCAACCAAATCTTTAAAAGAAAATGTCATGTTTTGTATTTAAAAAAAAGACAGTTGGGTTTTTGTCGGAAGATAAATGTTCAAATTCCATTGAATGCGAACGGTGAAGAAGAGTAATTGTTATCCGTTGCAAGATATAAGCCCTTGTCCATTGCAAGATAATCAATTGTAGGAAAAAAGTCCTGACTCAGATAGAACTGAATTGCCATCAATCACGATAAAACAGGAAATTTATAATATTAGTTATAGATCTACAATGACGGACATGTTCGTCATCCGTACTTAATGGGTTATGGTTAACGAGTTGTTGATGTAACCTGTGATTTCACGAACAGGATTCATTGAGTCAATACCGAAGTATAACTCTAATGATTATCAAAACTTGAGTTGACCTTACAAGAACAAGAACAACAAAGACAATCCTCACCAAATTTAGGGGGATAAAAATTAACATACACATAATGTAATTTGAAAACACAACCAAGGGATCCGTTGTCGTATCTCTTATCGACTGATCTAAATTGATAAGTTTTACATAACAACCAACATGTATGTTCGAAATAAGTAAGGGCTCATTCCATTCTGAAGAATACATTTATAAAATCATCGTAACCCCTAGTGTAATGTGGAATCATAAAATAATTGCTAGGTCACTGTCTTACCTACTGAGCTAAACTGGTAAATCTAACATACCCACAAAATGTATCCTACGGATGCGCAATTGCTTATTCCGTTCAATTAAATAAATAGACTTATAATTTTCATAATCTTTAATTAATTCTATGTATAATAAAAAAAGTCACAGTAATCATCTGCAGTCGGATTAGACCACATATAAACCCCTGTACAATTAGACAAGGGTTTACCGTGCCCAGAAGTTTGCTAGCTGGTTGCGTTGATTATTTCCCAATATAGAGAGCTCGATCCTCACCAGGAGCTCCGCAGTTGGGTCAGGCTAAGCTAAACCCAATGAATATCTATTCTTCGCAAAATCGTAAAACACACCTGAACATCAGTTTGATGAAAAAAAAAAGTCAGTCTAAGGGAGGCAACTATAAGTATCATCATACAAAGTTACTTCCCTTTAACTGACTTAATTTGTCGCAGAACTAAAGCAAAAATGATCTTTTCCCAAAACATTAGTATACATTTTAGTGGTTCTTAACCTTTTCCAAGGCTGGCACCCTTCCGAGATTTCGAAATCTTTCTCGTGCCCCTAAATCTTGAGGTTAAAGAGAAACATTTTTGAAAGTTAAAATTAGTAGATAATAAAAAGTGTAAATAACAAAATGTCATGTACAATCATTTCCCCTGATCTTGGTGTTGGCTCACCCTCTTTCTTGCATTCAATAATTACAGCGCCAGCCCAAGTTCAGCGGTAAGGAAGTTTCACAGACTAATTTGCTTGTGCAGTCATTTCAATCCTTAGGAAGTGCGTAACAATTGTGGCCTTGTGCCAGACCAGACTAAGCTAGGTAAATAACTCGAGAGTGTCTGGTTCGTACCAAAGGCGTAACGCTTAACGGCTCTGAGTTTATGGTATAGGTGTACCGAGTTCAACCTCTGGTGTGTGACAATTTGTGTTCACTTTTGTGCTGATGCCCTTTAGAAAAGCATGAATTCTAACCCCCCTCCCTCTCTCAGTTCGAAGCTCTCTATCCTTGTAAGACTGATTGTCTAACAGTCCAGCCTCGTTACGGAAACAAAATCAATGCTTCTTGTGATGGGACAACTGTGTTAATACAGTTGTTTAGTGCAAGGATTCTCTAAGTAGAGATCTGGATCTCTCCCGTAAGTCGCGTAAAGATTATTGAAAAAAATCATAGTACTAGAATTCTAATTTTTTCTCTTGGTATTGTCATTAAAAATGTTCTCCCTTGCGTGTTTAGTTCTCTACTATTGATATGAGTGAGTTTATTTTTTTTAAACAAATCAGCTTCTTTTATTCTATTATAGCTTTCGTAAAACTAATTAAAACTAATTTTAATAAGATTTTTGTCATCTTGTAGAGACCTTTATTGTGAGTAACTTATCTATTTACGCCGATTCACAAGAATTGCTCTGAATTAGGCATGAAATAATTTTCTTGAGAAATTTTTACTTCAGATCTGATATAACACAATGCTGGCCAAAACCGTAGAAGTGAATTGCACCAAACTTTCCGTCTACACTTGATTCGACCTTGTGAATGTATATCCTGGACAAAACAAGAATTCTCCATTTCGCAAACGTATAAGGAGAGTTTTAATGTTGGAAATTTAAAGTATTTCAAAAATAAGGCACAAATGAATCATATTCAAAAATGAATTGTTTATAGTATATTTATTTCCGTGGCTCAGTTGGTTAGTGTGTTCATTTTGTTATCGAAGAATTGGTGCTTTAAATCTACCCAGTAACTGCTTTCTTTTTAAACCACTGCAGTCATAGTTGACGTCGTCGTGTATGCATTTAGTATTTTAAAAAAAAAAGGTGCGGTAAAACCATTTAAAACTTTGAAAGCTTTTTGAGTCTCTATGGTGATTTTTGATCAGAAATGCTCAAATTTTGTGCTGGTATTTTCTTGTAGATAATTCTTGATAAAAGATCTATTCTCTTAGATAATTCTATAATCGTTTAGATTATTACTTATGGTACACACGCTGGTTATGGTGGTTTATTTATGTGAAGTACAAATATTTGCTTGTATTTTTAGTCTCCGTTAGATTACGACAAAAGACTAATACTTAGCCTTAGTAGCAATTGCTATTATAACAAGTGAAGAATCTTAAGTTATTACTTCCCATCAAAAGGAGCCTCGAAACATTCTTGAGGGGGTCACAGTAGGGAAAAAAAAAGATTAAAAAGAACTTTTGTGGTGAATTCCATCTGGACTGGGCTCCAAACGTCCCTGGCTTCGCACATGATAAAAAAAAGGAATTGGGTGAGGGTTCACAAGCTCGTTTTGCAGACCTATTCGTAGCTGCAAAGACTTCGATTCTCATTGAACGCTCAACATGTGTGGTCTTGTGGCAGACAAAGCCGTGCTTATCAAATATCTCTTGTGTAACAGACGATATAAACCAATCACAAATAACAGAGACGTACGCACACGGGCACGTGTCTATAAATACGTTTTTTCTTTTCTTTTTGTGAATTTTTTATGAAGGTAAAATAGACTTATTTTGCTAATTGCTTCGAAGCAACAATTCTGATTGAATCAACATTCCCAGACTAAGCGAGGATTGTCAGCATCTTTTTTTTCTCAAAGCAATTGATACAATATATATTGAACCCACATGCTTGTATTCATTTCAGACTTTTAAACAATGGAATGTGCCCTCCTCTAGGGAAACAGCCAAGCCCATCAATCTCATTAAAAAATGTTTTATTAAACATAAAACATAAATATCCGTAACTTGCATAAATGAATTACCGTATCCTGCGCGTGTACCAGAACTAATTATCTAGAAAAAAATATCCAGAATTATCTGAAAGAAAAAGATATTCTATCTAAAAAAAAATTATCCAAAAAATCCAAAAACAAGATTCGGGCATTGTTGGTCCAAAATGAAAAGAAAATTCAGGTTTTTGGTCATTGGTCTCTTCACCAATGATTTAATACAACCGAAAAATTCTTTCCCTCCGATTTATTGATGTAATTAACTAAATTACTGTGTGTAAATTCTTTTTCATCTCGAACTTTTTTCAGTGTCAGTAATTCCAGTTCATGCCTTTCTCAACAACTATAGCTCGAAGTGAAAGCAAGATCTCAGTCGAAGTCGGCCAATCCCACTTTCCGTGCTGCTAATCGTTTGGCCATTGGCACCGCCACTGATATTTTAAAAAAATAGAAACTTACATACAATACAATTAGGTTGATGTCGTGTAGAAAGATGTCTTTTTTGCAATTTTCAGGATTGACCCATGTTGGCTTCTAGCAATCTTAAAGGTCACCCTCATCTATTCTATGTTCATCCTTGCACCTAGTCACTCGTTGGAGCTAAATTTCAGTCCCCAGGGTCCAGCCATTTGGCTGTCTATAAAATGCACATAACCGACCAACCCAACAATAAAAATACAGGGTTTCCATGTTTACTAATTTGAAAATCTATTGATTGTAAAAGATTTGCCACTAAATATCTTTTTACAATGATTGTAACTTCTACATCGATGACATAGGTCATACGTTGTAAATCTAAACGATATTTAAATTCCAGTTTGGTATGTCCGAGCATCTCTTCATGGATGGTGGATATGGCTCGGCAGATTCTTTGCCTTGTCTTTAATGTAGCTTCACAAAAGGACGTCCATAGTAGCTATATCCAGTGGATAATGAATCATTTCTACCCGACCGACCCACCAGTTGAGGAACATTTCATTGATGAATTGGCACCCATGTAGAGGTGTCCTAATTTTTGTAAAAAAAAAAGAAGCCCAACTCTATTGCTTGTCTTTATTCAACAACAGACCTCGTACAATTCTGTAAATAATGCATTTAATAGATTTTTCAAAGTTATGTAGATTATTTATGTTGGTTAGCTTTTTCTACGCTCCAACGCCGTAACTTTGAAAGTTTGACAAAATTGTCAAACTTTCAAAGTTACGGCGTTGGAGCGTAGAAAAAAATTTTTTCCGTTGTTTCAATGGAAAGTGTTCAGAAGAAATCCATACAGTTAAAACTCAGTCTGCTAACCAGGCATATTCACACTTTTTGATGCATCAAGAACTCTCCACAAGTTCTACGCAAATAGCTTCTTCTCAAGATTATCTTCTATTTAGGAATGAACTCTCCTCTGAATGTTCTCTAGACAAGTACAATCTCGACATTTAAAAAAAGATTTCTTATTGCTCTTCATTTTTTAATGTTTCAAACTCATCTAAAACTCAAGGAAGACTAAAGTGACTTGAAAAAGAAGGAAGTTAAAATACTTTCTTATCCTTTTTCAAATCATTTTGATCTTTCTTTTAAACACGTCATGTTTCACTGTTTCCAACTTCACAATTTTAATATTGATAAGCTATTCTAACATTATTTTTTGTACTATTCTTGATTCTATGGCATAAATAACTCTCTTCTTACAAACCCTTTGATATAAAAAGTTGCAGAAAGACCTTGCTTAGGGTGAATAAAATAAAAAAATAGATAAATAGATAAACTGTGTTGCTTGATGTGACTTTGAGAATATACGCACCCCTTGTACAAAGGCTGCACGGTACAATAACAAAAAATATTAGATCATCATTTTTTCCCACAATGTGTTAGTGATCGAACATTTACGAATTAAATGCATGTGATAATCATGAAAAAACCTTCTTCGCAATTAAAGAGTTTCCTCTCAAATAAATCAATGAAACAGGATTTTTGCTTTGGTTCAAATAGAAACGTTTTCACAGGTGTCGTACGAAATATATAAATAGTGTAGATCTTGCAAGGCTCTTGGCAGGTTGAATCGATCAATTGCTATACGCCTCAGATAGCACAATCGTGTTCTTTTAGCAGCCTCTGACTTGGTGGAGACGTTGGTAGGGAATCTACCAATGCTGCCTAGAGAGATAGAGTCAGCTTATATAAGTCTCCAGCCCTGTGGTTCCCAAAGTGGGCTCCACGAAAAAAAATGTCGGTGTTCCGCAAGATAAGATGTCTTTTGATAAAATTTGATGAAGATTTATTTTATAAAGAAATGGTGCTTGTCATTTTCAAAATATTAAGTTAGGCAACGGTTTAATGTTTCGTTTATTATATGAATGAATTCTCTCTCTAAAACAATTTTGCTTCATTTAATGTCTTATCAGAATTGTGGGTGAGTGGGTCGTCTGTAAAATATAGGTATGGGTTTTTCTATCTTTTTTTCACTTGAAAATCGTACAAAGGGTTCTGCGAGAAAATATGTTTGGGAACCACCTCTCTAGGGTGACACGTAATTAAATCTGAATTTTGATCTGAATTTTTTCATTGTGCGGTGCTTATATTGACGAGACAAATATCGCCTCTCGTAACTGAAGTGAAAAAGTCAAGAACTTTAACTAGTACGTTTATCAACCCTACTAAAACGGCATAGGTTAGCCTGGCAACAATACTGGAAGTATAACACCTATCATGGAAGTGAGGACCATGGGTTAAGGAAGTATTGATTAAATATTGGGGTGGATCCAGGAATTTACTTTTCAATTGAGTGATATTTTTCATATATCATATCTATGTATCTGGGTTTTTTAAAAATATCAATCTGATTGTATGAATAAACTTGTGTGTATATTCATCAGATGGTACGTCCATTAAGTGCATTAGTAATGGTGTGAAGAAGTCTCCTTGTCTGTTGGAGGCACTCCTTGACGATCAAACTCACTACAATAATAACAGCCAGCTTATGCTCTATGGCAAGGCTCCTATATATAGCTGTATATTTATCTATTTCAGTGGTACCTCACCCTGTGTCTGCAGGAGCCATGGCGTCTGCAAATTTCTTTACATCTGCTCGCCACCAGGCTAACCACCATTATTATTTCATTATTGTCTTTTAATACTTCCATTAATGCTTGTGATTTCTCATTGTCATGAATTCATATTTTAACTCTTGGGGTGTTCGATTTCTCCAGTCAAGCTCCAACTGAAACCAACCAACCCCTCCTTCTTTTCCAAGCCGCGCCAAGGTTGTCGGATTGAAACCTGACAGTGAAACCAAACGAAACACGAAGAAAGAAAGACCCCAAAAGCTGAAGCGTATTTGAATAAGGTCTTGATACTTATGCTGCAAGGTGTATCGATTTCGCGTAAAGCAAACTAACACCGTATTTTGCAATGTCATTGGCAACACACCAGGGGGACAATAGTGGAGAGAGGGCAAATGAGATAAAGAGAGGATGAAGTGAAAGACAAAGAAAGAGAATAAGAGAGAAAGAGAGAGGATGAAGTGAAAGACAAAGAAAGAGAATAAGAGAGAAAGAGAGGATGATGTTGGAGGAGCGGCCAGCTGTAGCAATATTCATTGAATGACCTTTTATCGAAAATAGAAAATACACATACACACATGCACACCACGAACATACACATACACGAGTATACATGTGCATCCCTACATGTGTGCATATTTTTATATGTGTGTGTATGTTGCGTGCGTGAGTAAGTGTTGTGTGTGCAGTAATGACATGAATGTACACGTTTTGATATGATTATGTGGTTTATGTGTACGTATGTGGGTAGTATGCTTGTATATGACATGTGTGTATGTGGTATGCGTGTTTCACATGTTTGAGACACTCTGTAAATATCAAATTCACCGCAGTCATAAAGGCCTGAGAGACCAGCCAGCTCACCATTGTTCTATTGCGAGGCTTCCATATATAAATGTATACCTATATATCTATCTCATGGATTGTCAACCTTGTGTCTGAGTATTGCAACGTTATACAATCAGTAAAAGCTTGCAATTGAAAACAGGAAGATAGATCTGTTTCGTTGACCTGAGAAGAACCCTATACTTCACTTTGATCTTGAACTACAAAAGGCTCCAGAAGGAGCTTTCTTTTTCCGTACCACACTTATTTGATAATGCCTACGTCATTATGAAATATTTTTGAAGAATATTGCGAATTTATATATTCATCTATTGAGAGTTCTGCTCGTTCATCCTTTTCTTTTTGCTCAGTAAAGATCAAACCCGAAAAGATACTCAGTGATCAAGCACACATCTTCTTAGTAAGAAAAGTGTGATAGTATTTTGGTCTCTTCCAAAGATTATCTGGCAACTCTGCATAGCAATATATATAAGATATTTTTCTTACTTCTAATCCCAAAATAAGCGTCGTAAGTAAAAGAAAAAGTTCGTACAATTCTAACATGGGAAAAGGCCTATGTTTCGTCAATTTGAAAGATAAATGTACTTGTTTATTGTGCGACGATATTATTGCAGCATATAAGAAAACAATGTTTACCGTCATTTATAGCCCGATCATGAGTCTTCTGATAAGAGCAACCCACTTAAATCTGAAATAAACAGACAGAAAGTAAAGCAATTAAAATCTTGTCCGTATAACCTGCAGACACTTTTCACTAGGAACGGCGTAAAATCTAAAAATGCCGCAATTGCTTCTCTCGAATTTTCCCACCCTCTTGCAAAAGAGAAAAAACATTCCTAGATAGAGAGTAATTAAAAAAGAATTTCTAATCTATGGTGATAGCTTACTTGTTGGATTTTCCAACAAGAATGAGGTTAAGTGAAAAATAAAAGACCTACCTCTATGGGGTATCGTTGCAAGAATACATGCTATTCCAACTTACGTATAAATTCGCATAAAGAGTGGCTTAGAAGTGAGACTTGTTCTCGCTACGATGAGACGAGTCAACCAACTCAACAGCCACAGCCAAGTCGGCTGTTATGGTGAGAACGTAATTCAATGACTTCACAACAAAAGAAGATCCACTGAAATGGCTAACAATGTATCAACAAATTAATAATTTATTCAAAAAAAATAAAAGCTGCGATCACCACTGATAGAGAAGCAGCAACGGTCGGCAGAAACAGAAGATTTATTGCCTTCTACAACATAGATAAATCCTTTCCCACATTCATATTGTACTATTGCATTATTCACCAAGATTTTTGTGTGCTGAATTGCTTCCGTAGAAAATTAAAACATTGAACTGTCTTAGAGTGGCGCATTTGCAACGCTGTCTCTTCAAGTTCTGACGAGAAGATACTGGAAATGGACAATCTAACTTTATTTTACTTTTAGAAGTATGATAGCTCAGTAAAGTCAAAGTTCTGACAAGATTTGTGAGCGTAATCGAAGAAAAAATAATTTTACATCTATCCAGAAAGCAAAACTTTCATCTTCTATGAGACTGTTGCTGGCTACTGGATTGGGTTCTCTCTGAGACATCACAGAAAATCAAATTCCTTAAACTTGGATCTTTGGGAGAAGGACAACCATACGGCTAGAATGATAGGTTTTATGAATTCATTTACAGCAAAATTTGTTTCATGTATTAGTCACCGGAAGAAGAAGTATTTTACACATTTCCAAAATACTAAAAAAATTATGTGGCAGTGACTTTTACCCTTAGCCTTTTTAATCCACCTGAAATTGCACCAGGAGCAGTTTTGAAAAACGTTAGTTTTACTATCATGGGTTCAATGATCAAATTATTTTGGTTAAATCCTTCAAATTACCCAGTGAATACAGTTTGCAATTGACCCGTAATAAGTTACCGTAAAAGTCATTCTAAAACTCATTCAAGTAAAAAGAGAAGATCTGGAAATAGAAATTATAGAACTGCAGAATATCTTTACGCTAAATTCATTTGTAACAGAGAGAAGTTTTTGAATTTAGTTGTAAGAGAAAGGTTTCCTTTCCTAAAAAGTGCGAATTACAAGATGCAATAGCTTTTCGGATCCACCTATTTTTGCGAGTCACCGTTTCGACTATCTTGAAATTAAAATACAGATCTCATTCGATCGATGAGCGTTTTGATTGTTTACGAATAGCAATATCATCCAGCTCTCCTAATGCCCTTTTTCTGGCCTGGTCTTCGGGATCAAAGTGTAGTATCTGTTCCACGGCACAGACCGAGGAATCGGTATTGACACTTGCCCGTCGAGTGGGCCGGAGATTGTATGTAGGTTGGCATCAAAGACCGAGTGCGCCGGTGCAAACGTTGGCCAATGAGGTTTCACTGAGGCTGCGTTTGCTAAGCGCATCGGGAGGCCTTTGGACTCGTCCATAGGCTCTTTCATTATTACTCGGCCCAGCTGCGGGGTCTCTGTTTCCCCGGGGCAGCACTGCTCCATTGCACTTAAAGGAGCAGGTCCCCTGGCGGATGCTTTCGCAGGTGACGTTGTCTAGCCATTACGATGAGCTTTTCAACGGTAGCTGCGTCGGCTGGAGCCATTTTTGGAAGGGTTGTTCCTATTTCTTCCCACGTTAAGCCCAACCTTGTGTCACATATTGCTGCGGTGGGACAGTGATTAAATAGAAAGCTCTCCTAACGATAAGGCATTGGTCAAAGATAAAAATCACATGACTGAGACTTTCAGGAACATTTGTAGCATAGGAATATGAATTTTGAAATTTCATAGAGGAAGATGCTTTATTTGTACGGTACGGGAATTAATTTTGGGTGATATGTTCATTACTAAATCCAATTATAGTTTAGTGAAATATATTTGCAAAAGAATGAAAAGATATTGTTTTGATTTGTTTGACATCATTTTTTATCAGGACTGTGAGGAGCAGGGAGGGAACAGGGGAGCTGCCTCCCCAAACGTTTTGTCCAAATATATATTTTGTTATCTCCGACTACAATTTAGGTCTTGAGATAAGAGGAAATTTTCCGGGGATTCGTCCCTGAACCTCATTGGAGAGCTTACAACATTGAAAACCCCATCTGTGTTTGCTTTGGTTACTCCTGGCCCTTCGAACAACTTTCCCCTTTTTACGGCCTTGTTTAAAACGTTGGAAGTTCATTAATTTGGAGGGGGGGGGAATTAGTCTTGTTTTTAGTAAAATTGAATTTTGTTTTGTGTTTTATACCCCGAAATTTCTTGTTTTGATTTTTTTCCATAATATAGTAAACAATTTCTATGAACATACGGTTTGAAAGCAATTTGGTTTGTGCATTATCTTAGAATGAACTTAAATATTATTATGAATGATTTTTATAACTGAATCCAAATATAATTTGACTTGACAAAGTAAAGGTACCTGCCGCACTTCTGGTAGTCGTGAAAAGTGCTTTGGGACATAAACAGGTTAGGAACAACTGAACTATCCATTGAATCACTCTATCAACAATCACTATCACGACCAAACAATAATCAGGTGTAGAAAAGTATTCTTCCCTTTCCCTTCAGTTGTTTTTGTTATGCCAGAGCTACCAGACACACCATTTGGCTTAGAACCTTGCCAATTAGCATTAGTACTCGAATAGATATCTTCTAGAAAACTTTTCTTGGGATTTCGGGAAATTAGAAAAGAATGAATGGAATTCTAATTTTTGTTTGCACTTTTAAGAAAAATCTTGTGTCAGCACTACCGGACACATCTTTTGGTTTAAAAACTCGCAAATGGGTGTAAGTACACTTTCTGAAACAATTTTAGGATTTTTAGAAAAACTGTTATTTTTTTCCACGAAAGAAAAAAACAATTTTGTGGGTACGAGTATTTCTTCCTCATTTTAAATAGAAACAGCTGTAGCAGATATAGACACACATGAACCTACGCCTCCCTATTCTCTAAGTTGATTGTAATTTTCCTTGACGTAATTTTTATTAGATGAACTATTGGAAACCTGGATTTCTCAAAGTCGGGGTCGTTACGCCATTAAGATATTTTTGATCGCAGAAACATGTTTTGATTTTTTTTACTTTTTTGAAGGTTAACATTTTTTCGGATATTGGGAAAAAGTGCTTTTTCTACGAAAAAATTAATTTAGGAGGATATTGTTTTGATTCTTGCATAATTGTGTCAACGCTATCGAACATACTACAGTGATCCATTTAATGGCTGATGTAGCATATCTAATCATTTATCTATCTCGAGCTCAGTTTAGTACGGCACAGGGCCACAAGTGATGGGCTAAAAGTAACTTTCATTCTTTTCAATTCTTGCTAACTTTATTGCTATCGATGTTGAGTAGACACGAAATCAAACGTAAGCTCCTGAAATGTCAAGTACCCAATTAATTGATTAATATCAAAATTCTATTTTATTCGAACAACCGAGGCCACCAAAGGTGCCTGCGGTTGTGTTTTTTGCGTGTTTTAGAGCTCTTGGCCATACCGTTTTGTTTACAGGCTGGTAAATACTTCACTCGACAATTTTTTCAAAAATTTTAATATTGTTTAATTTCAGCTCTTACATAATCTATGAAATGATATCAATCCCCCCCGGGTCACATGATTAGATGTCTTGCCCAATAACTGCATTACTCCTGGGATGGGAACGGTACTAAATGTTGAGGTTATATCCAAGGAGAAAAGCACCCCTGGAGGTTCCAAATCTCCTGACATGCCCCTTTCGTGTGATATGACATGCATTACACATCGGGCGGAAATATATATGTATCGATTAGAATATAGAGGTATGAAATAATTTTTTGTAGACGTAGTGCAGTCCCTAGAAAATGCAGTGTCATCTACAGATTTAGTAGCATTACCCTATTTTCGCATCTCATACTTCAATGACTGTGGTCCCGAATTACCTAACCTACCCCTACCTCTAACCGTACCCCTATCTCAAACCCTATCCATAACCCTGACGTGGCACAACAGGAATATCAGTATTGTTTGAGTAGGATTAGAAAAAAATAAGCCAAACCGACCGTTGGATAGACGGACCAGACTTACTTTATATACATCTAATTTTATTGCATTTATACTTCCAAGAAGATTTCGATTAGTATTAACGCCACAATCGTAAACTCTCGATGATCAACTATGTTGAATTAGAATTTGAAAAAGATTGATAAAAGACGTATGACCCCGACGTGATTCGAACACGCAACCTTCTGATCTGGAGTCAGACGCGCTACCGTTGCGCCACAAGGCCTCACATCATAGTCTCTCTAGTTAAGCGACAAGTAAAAATCCCAACCTTATCAAAATCCAGACGCATAATTTTTCTACTTCTTTCTCATAAAATGAATATGCTAAATTATCCGATTTCCTTTTCTTTTTTATCAAATCGCTGTTGTCGCTTTCCTATCAAAACAAATGAATCTCCTCAGCAAAGAGAGATTTTGCTGGCTCACATCCTGTCTGACACGTGCCCAAGCTAGTCACAGGTAATCGGGATAAGCCACAAGAAGAACAGGTGGGACAGGTGGGACAGGTGACATGGGCCCACGATTCTGAGGGGGGGATCATTTTGAGGGGGTGACAATATTGAGGGGGTGACAATATTGAGGGGATGACAATATTGAGGGGGTGACAATATTGAAGGGGCGACAATAGTGAGGGGGAGTAAGATTTTCCCTAGAGGGGAGCTACTTCCCCAAATTCGAAGCAATGCTACAAATTACTGCCTCATACTACAGTGCTGTGCTATATTGTCTGATATACATACGTGCCTTATGCATATACATTTGGTTGTCTGTTATCGTGTTCGTGTGCACAAAGGATCCTAGCAGGCTTTCAATGAGAAAGGGATTAAAAAAAAAGCAATCCTGGCTGATGCAATAAGCAACTTTAGGCCTGGCTGATGCAATAAACAACTTTAGGCCTGCCTGACAGCCATGAGGGAGTGGTAAAGAAACCCTTTAATGAAAAAGGGGGAACTAAAGAAAGGACAAGTTGCAATGACTGGCTGTGGATTTTTCCAAATTCATCCAATCGAATACCTATCACTGATTTATCCCCTTTGCCATTTTTAACGTTAAAGTTGATATTTGTTGTCAACACGGTTTTCCATTTTGAAAATTCATCTGTATCTAGTTTCTTGACTTCAGTCAACAACATATCCAAATTCGTTTCAGGTGAAAAGGAATTGTTTCATAAATTTCGAAAACCGATCCATTCAGCGCATCCGTAAATGTAGTGTTGATTGGTGAACCTTCGGTTGTAGCAAGCTCAAAAATATCATTCGTCCAAAAAAGATAGATAAACAACCAATGTAACAAAAGATGACATAACCTTTCATATAAGATGGATATCATCAACCGTTCGGAAGGCTGAGTTGTAATTAATCGAAATATGACAAAAACAACATCGAATAGATGAAAAGCAAAATAAAATCGCTTAACTCTTGACCATCTGGTTCGTTAGATCATCTGCTTCTGGGTCTGGAGCGAAGATTTCGAACCTACCTCGAGGTACTGGAAGGGATACTGGATCGTGTATAGACACACCGATCAGTTGTGATAAAACGAAACAGCTGTCCGTGGATGTCACAATAATATATATATATATATATATATAGTGTCACAAAAATGTTTGCGTATCTATCAACATCTGTTTATATCTATCTCGGAGCACTTATAGATATCGAAATGTCTCAGTCTGTTGATAAGCTATTCGCGCATGCATGTATGTGTGTGTGTATGTGTCAATGTTAATGTATTTATCTGTGTGCATGAGCTTCCGCTGGGGTGGGAAGTTCACCTCCCATCCCTGGATCCAGTTTTTTCATCGTGAGCGATTGGGTTTGAAAGTTGAAACCTTACTATGGAGATCAAGGGGTTACTATGACAGTTTATGAAGAGTCACAGCTTAAGCACTCCTTACTCGAAGACCAACACTAAGATATATCTTCTCACCACCGCCCGAAATATATACTTTTGTCTCTCGCTGAAGAAGTGGGCGTCCATGTGTGTGAATGTATTTGTATTGAAATACCTGGCCTGATCGTATGGGCATCCACTGTGGGGCGGATGAGTTGCACCCCCCTCCATGATTAGGCCCTTTCGTCGAGGGCGACGGGATTTAAAAGTGTGAACCCTATATAGGTTGTGAATCTGGGGGTCACGATGAACAGTAATGGCTTCAGACGAGTCACAGCTTAAGCATTGCTCAGTCCATTACCTGAAAACCAACATCCAGGGCGGGCCTCTAAGGGCCTTTTTTTTGTTCCTTACCGCAACCCTGGAAAAGTGGCATCGAACCCCCGGGAAGAGTTGTACGATTTGGGACAGCAATCGGAGATAACAGTCGCACATGGACAAAAGATAGGTCAGTTGATGTTTGCTACTCGGTCTCTTAACGACATGAACTATGAGCTGAGTGGTGAGATTATTTGAAACATCAAAAATGAAGCGCCCTTCAAATATAAACATTAATTGCTCGTCTTTTTCTATTTCATCCTTACATTAATTCTTCATCCTGAAAAGCTCCTTTAATACTTAGGTGGATGTTATTAATGATATTTCAGTCCATTTTCGGTACATCTGCGTGTACTCAAATGCACGTGCACACCTACATACATGCAGACACACACACGCACACACACACGCGTATATATCTATATCTATATATACACACAACCACATATACATATATATACACACACACATATATATACACAAACACATATACATATATATACACACACACACATATATATATATATACACATATATATATACACACACATATATTTGTATATATTTAGTTCATATTGTGTTTAATAGTATGCGAAATTACAAAAAAGAAACAGAATCTTTTATCTGCTGCTGATGATATCTAATTATTGTGCTCAATATTTACCAAAATAAAGAGACCTATTCATACATTATTCATATATATATGGGAAACCTCATACCGGTGAATGTCAGCCTTTCATGCCTCATGCAATCGTCAGCACCGGATTTACGTTTCGTTACCATAATTGTGAAACAAAAATCAGCCAAATAAAATTAATTGTATTGAAAATACTGATGTGTCGAGTGCTTTTACTTTGATCTTGAAAAAACCCTGAAAGAATAATCACTCTTTTCTTCATTTAGATTTAATATGTTCTCTTTTCCGCTCGAAAACGTATTTCCTTAACTTATATATCTATATCTATATCTATATATATATAAATAACCGATCTATAATAAAGTCAAACAAAGCCAACTTTACCATCCACGCTACCTTCCTTCACTCTTAACATGGCTTCAACATCAAACTCGAGAAAAATATCAATCCTTCATTCGCACTACCCAGAACCCAATTCAGTGCTCACCTGACCAGAAAAACCAAAACTCCTAAACAACACAAATGCCCAAGAAGGCATACTCATTTCATTCTTGAATAATGGCTATGACTGCAGGCTGAAAGTTAATTAAACACTATTCTAATAATCGATAGTGCTATTGTCTTGATTCACTCTCTGTAACACTTGACTCTCCAACTCAAGGGTACAAATATTCACTGATAGAAATACCTCCTATCTACCATTTGAAACTATGGACCCTTCAATTGGAATGAATTCACTTTTTCATTTTCTTCAAGAACATGAATCTTTTTCACCAGCATTTGCTACTTTGCTGAATATTTGTGAAAACAGATTTAGAAAAAAAAGTATTGTACCATTCTTTTTTCTACTGCCTTCTTCAGATATGAAATATAAAAATCTGAGATGAATCGGCCGAAACGTTGTATCAAATATGGGAATAAGAGATTGGATTATCCGAACAAGGATTGATATTACGTAAAGTTTTCTTCGGGCCTATGTCTTCATCTTGCTTCATTTCTTGAACACAACTGTCTTCAGGTGATGAATGTATGTATTTTTGACAGTACCGTCTTTGTTATCGCCTGGAACAGTGTTTAGGATCAAATATTGATCCCCCTGACCGTAATTAGACAGTGGAATCTACGCGTTCCAGGCAATCACTGAGACGCCACAATCCGTCTTGATGGTCAAAAATACACGAAACATTGTGTCTAAGAAATGAACTAGGGTGAAGACAAAGGTAAAAAAAAAGTTTACATTATGATAATCTAAAAAATCATACTACTCCTGAAGTTGGCCGTAGGATGAATCAGCCGAAACCTTGTCTTAGATTGAAGTTGGATTGTTCAAACAAAAGTCGGTATGTTAAAGACTTCTCAAATGTGAAGACAAAGGAAAGTATTATTTGTTAACGTTCAAGTGATACATAATTTGAAATGTTCAAACTGTTTATTTCTTTCTGATGGAACGTATTTTCAGCTGCAAGGTATAGTCGATATCGTCGGAAGACTGAGTAGTGAACACCAGAGCTGTTAGTTGTATACATTTTTGGAAACAGCCTGAATACGTTTTCCGAAAATTCGCTTTACACTACTTCGCTTTTACGAAAGACCCCAAACCGTCAAAGCTCTGTACGGTCTGTGAACTGCTATGCTTTATCTTGATGTATTTTGTGCACCTGTGAGCGAGATGTGTATTAATGTATCAGAAAAGCCTATGATACCTCGAAAGGAAACCATAAAAAGAAGTTATTTTTGGAGTCTAGGAATGCTCAAAACTTTTCCCGTACAAATCAATGGTAATTGCTTTTTAACCTTCTGTCATTTCGGCTTACGAAAAGAACTCTCAATGTTCGTATAACGTTGTAAATATGCACCTGTACAAACATGTGTTCTGTGTTTGTAAGGATTTTCGTTTTGTTATGCACTAAAAATTAAAAATGTCTGCCTATTCGAATGTAACATAAGACGAAGGGGTTTAGTAACGACGGAATGACATAACAAAGGAGTGATAAATCGAAGATAAATTTCAAAGGAGTGACTTATTTTACCCTATATTACCGTAACGATGTGACAATGTTGAATGTATATGAATTAATTCTACTGTTTCAGAAGTGATTCTGAAACACGGAATGAAACTATTATCAACTCACTTAAAATATTTTAGCAATTTGATGTTTTTAGCTTTTGACATAGATTCCTAAAAATTTAAAAAGTTTTAATAATTTTTAGTGAAAAAGATTCTGGTAATTCTACTTTTTAAGTGTTACTCCTTTAAATCATTGGTTTATGTGACTTTTGTTGTTATGTCACTGCTTTGAAACAGTATTTACCTCACTCTTTTGATATGTCTCCCCTTTGAATAGGACAATAAAGAAAAGTTTGTATTTTTGCTGTGACGTTTTTTGTCCCTGTCACTTTTTTGTTATGTCACTTCTTTGATAGCGTATTAATATCAATCTTTTGTTACGTCACTCTTTTGATACCGTAAACATATGTATTTAAATCCTTTGTTATGTTACTCCTTTGAAAAGGACTGTAAACTAATATTTGAATGATTGCAAGGACCTTTTTTACTCTTTAAAAGAGTATTTCCATTACAGAAGCAACTTTGAAAAGAAAAACCAAAAAAAAATAAAAACAAAGAAATAAACATTATATAAATACATCCGGAAAAGAAAAGAATTCAGACCAATGTAAGTATACGTGAATGGATGTAGATAAATGCGTCTTTATTCAAATGTTAAAGAAATTGTTCATGCCCTTACATTTTGATTTTAAAATTGCATGCAAGTGTATTAGCATCGAGAAGAAAAAAATCGGCAGTTTGGTGGCCTTTGCTTTGCGAGAGATTTCTGAACTTTGAATATTCTTCAGAGAGGTTAAAATTCGTTTCTTGAACCACGCAGTTTAGTTGCTTTCAATCCATTAGACCCAAGAATCTTACGGAAATTTGTTGGTTTAAAAAAACAAAAACAACAATATTTTTAAGGTTTTACGACAGGGGTTCTATTTACAATGTTATTATAATGATGAAGTGGACACTTACTTTCCGCCATTTTTACAGAGGTACAGCTCTTCCAATTACTTTTTTTGATATAATCAACCCAAACCCTAACACCAAACCAAATCCTAACTCTAAAAAATTAAAAATCATTAAAAGAATTAGAATTTTAAATTTTTGGGATTTGTTTTGTGCTATTTTTCAAACCAAAGGGGAGATAATTCATAACCGGAAGATTTTTTTTTTCATTCAGTAGAACTGCATGATGATAAAAAAACAAAAAAAAAAAACGAATTTTAACCTTAAAAGAAAACTTAAACTGTTCCAGTGACGTCATTTCATGTTCACTGTTTTACTATAACTCTCAAGACGTTTCAATATTTCAAATGGTTCATGGTAATTCGTCCACAGCCTACGAAATTGTCAGAAATTTATGTAATCACTTGTGTTTGTATGACTGTCCACACAATATCTCCAAAGGTTCTCAATGAATTTCAATTAAATTCTGTGGAATGGTAAGCCATGGGCTACGGGAGAAGTGGCTGAATTTTGGTTGGATCCCGCTAGTTGTTCCAAGTTGAGGGATATTCTTATTTTGTAGAAAAAAGCTTAAAAACGAACATTCTCAAAAAAAGCTAAATTTCAATTTCAATGGGAGTAACGAAATATCTTACATCTTATGACAATTGCATCTTCTCCCTTGTTTTTAATAGTTTCTATTGCATTTATCATATCATGTACGGTGTTAGCAGAGTCAAGCACTGTCAGTATGCTTTCTATGTATTAATAAGGAAATCAGCGAAAATAATATCAGAAGAAAGAAATAGAAGAAAATATAACGGAGTGAATATTAGGTCTGCACAAAAGTTTCCAGCGAAAAACCGGTTTTCAACTTTGTATTCGGTCTCTTGTTTCCAAAAAAAAACGCTTGGAACTTTTACCTGCATCAGATAGAATTCAATGTTACGTAATAGTCGTGGTCGTCACTGAAAGGATATTTATAATGAAAGCTAGTGAGTAATAATACTAATACAATTATTACTAATGATTATAATAATTAACCTAGTCTTGCAAATTGTGCTTCTGTCGAATAACGGTTTTCATTTAACCCTTCCTCGACTGAACAAGTGTCTGCCTTCAGAACAGTGGCAAGTGGTCGAGCATCATTTTGAAAGCCCAGACATTCTCAACGGGGCAGTATCACCCCAAAACGGGCGAAAATAAAGCAGAGTGAATCGACATACAATTCATTGACTGTGATATAGAATCTGTCAGTTAAAACATCCAAGAGGAAGTTATTGAACTAAAATGTTATGATGACTGCGATCGTAAATTCAAAAGAGCTGAAATCACTGAATTGTGGCATTCAAATACAATTAAACTCTACACAAACCAGTGGTCTGAAGTGGATAAGTCACTTGTTTTCCAACTTCATATACGGTTGGATGTAGCTTTAGTACGGTCTATGTATTATTGACAAAGGCAAGAAGTAGGACAGATATTTGCAGTCGGGAAGACGTAAGTCTAAAACTCACAAACGTCAATCCAAACACCAAGACTCTGTCACCAAAGCATCAATATATTGTATAATGTATAAACAACGTAAGTAGAATGGCATTTTAGTTTTGTTGAGGATATTGGGGGTAGACAGTTGTTTTGAAACACAACCAAAGAGAGTGATAGGAGAGAAAAGGTTGAGAAACCCTTGGCTAATCCAATATTCCAAACTGAGACACGTGTGTTGCAGATATTATTTGGGAGTGTCGAAAGGTTTCGAAATTCAAGTATCAAGTCAAACAAAAATGGTCACAATTGTCTATCCATATGAGTTGAAAAGATGTACGGAATGAAATTTTTTCAATTCAAAGTCTCGGTTTCCCAGATGACAACTACATTAGTTTGGAATTCAATTGAAACTGATTTTTTTATAATTCTGTATATAGAAAGTATTGATTCTGAAAAACATAAATTTTTTAATACCAAAAATTATCAACTACTAAAAATTCTCATGGGACCACAGATTGGTAGATTCAAACTGTTGGAATATTGATCTTTTGTCACTTCTAGTTTGATTAAATCACTTCTCTCTAAAAATTACCCAAGTGAATATATTTGTGCTAATATAGAAGAAAATGCAAGGTTATCAATATTATATGTATATTATTTGGAATGCAGCTTTTGAGTCCGACAATCTAGGAAGGGGGGAAATGACATTCTGAAATATAGTGAAAATAGGTGCCGTAGGCAGAAAACGTTGAGAATCACTGCTCTGATATATTTTCATTGTATTCAAGGGGCAGATGGAAAGGTTTGTCGGCAAGAGATGGTTGAGATTAGCGCAACCACACTCCTCATGGAAAGAGATGAAAAAGGCCTTTGTCCAGCGGTGGACTTGTAATGGCTGCTGCTACAGATCACCATCACCTATCTCCGGGATTGGATTTATTTGCCTCCCTACACAAGGTCAGAGGAGATTGAGTGTCCACACATGTACATGTGGGCAACAACAAAAAATTCTTCAGTCCCTGCAACTAGTGTCACTGAGGCATCAACGCAAGCCTGACCCTCCCCTTTTGGTGCAATGGGAGGTGCTGCCCCCAGGGCAAGTGATCCCCTGAGACTTAACATACTTTACTTTTCTTAAGGCACATGAAGAATCCTGGGCCATGTAAGTAGAGTATTCACACCAAGATTGTGTCGGGGGACCTGAAGAGTGGCCAGTTCGTGAGGAAATTATTGAAAAGGTTGGAAACCACTGCTCTTGAACTACGAGAGAAAGAGAAAAAGAAAGAGAAAGAGAGAGGGAGAAAGAGAGAGAAAGAGAGAGAGAGAAAGAGAGAGAGAGAGAAAGAGAGAAAGGGGAAGATATTATGAGGAAAGGCAAAAAAGATGTTCTTAATAATGACGTCACCGGATATTATTTTTTACTCTTCACAATTGCATTATGGGGGATTAATTTACATATTACAGCCATACTGCCAGAATAATAAATATTTTTTATTTTTTTTCAAATTTAAAATGTTCATTATAGTTAAAAATATTTTAACAAATTAGATAATACTGACCTCCGTAGATTATTGTATTAAAAAAAAAAATACATTGCACTCGATTTCACACTTGGTATTTCTATAGCGTACGGTCTACCGGGCTTATTCTATGTCGACCCCAGCCTCTTGGCCAGTTGTATCTGTTCTCATCAGACTAATATTTGATATGTCCCCGATATGAGGACTTCCATTTTAAACTATTTTGTCCCTAACATTTCACGTATCATCGGTTTTGTAATGAATCAATGAATTAGAATCTATTTGAGTGAGGGTCAGAGTTCTAAACTTTGAAATAAATTAAATTATATCCGTTGTTTTTTTCATTTATAATAATGTTTTCTCTTTACGTATCAACAGTGGTTTTAGTCATTTAATATCGGGGACACATCACGTATAAAGCTGATAAGAACTGATACAACACTTTGCTCTTAGCCAAAAAGCCAAAAGGCGGCGTTCTACCGGGATCACGAACATATATACTCAGTAGACCACATGCTATATTAGCCCCAGGTGCTTTTTGTGCATTTTCCCACCGTCTTTGACAGCATTTCGTTGTTTATTTACGTTTCTTTAAATTTTTATTTCGTCAATTTATTTATTTGTGAACGATTCCCTCTTTATATCGGCTTCTGCGAACGAAGTGAGGAAATGACAATGACTGACGATATGTTTTGGCACGATTATTTTCTATGTAGCGGAGGTCATCAAGGTTGAGTTTACAGCCCCGTTTTCAGCTTCTTCATCCTCGGGGACGTGCCAGAATTTCTGATCTTCGAAGATTTCATCACCCTCGGGTTGATCAAGAAATTTCACGTACTTTAATATGACACCTGTAAGACGAAAATCATTGCATTAGATTACAACAAAATATGAAATACTACAATCGTACACGATCAATCCCTTGGGGGGGGGGGAGTCGAAGGAAAGATTAAGAATGAAAGTGTTGGGAAATAGGAATCATTTTCGACCACTGAACTAGTTGTGAAACTATAAAAGACAAAAGAGTTTAAGACATGGAAAGTGAAGTCAATATTCAATTTGTAAATCGTGAGATTTCTTAGTACTTCATCTTTTTCTGGGTTTCCTTATTGGAAAGAAACGTATTCGGTTATCGTTAGAAACCCTGGCTCCATACTAGCTGAATTCATTTTACCTATATGAACCTTTACACATTAAATCACAAAAGAACTTCCAAAAGATAAGAAAACATCAAATAAAAGTTTGGGTTAAAAACAACAAAGAAAAAGATACTAGTCTGAATAATTTATGGAATGATGAATGGATTCCATCTCATAATTTCAGAGAGCTGCTATGAGGATACTGTTCAATTAAAGGATTATCAAAAGAATTCGATGATTAGCTCCCTTGACCCACATTAGCCAATGAAAACATCGACTTTCACCAGGTCGATTCCTCTGTTACTATTTTTCTTGGAATATTGACGCGAGTGACTGCCCCTGCTTTCAAACAAAACTAATGGCGGCCATTACGACTGATCATGTCCATCGAAGATATCCACCATGGTATTGACTCCAGATAACTACAGGTTTTTGACACCAATTATGATCTATGACAGTGTTTGGAACCAAAAATTAACCACACTCAAAATTGGACGGTGAAATGCACGTGTTCCGAGCGATCGCCGGAACGGACCCCGCCTGTCTCAATGGTCAAAGAAACACCCTCTCATTATTTGAAGACGGTCGTAGAGTACAACGACTGCAGCGTTGTGTACAAAAAATGAAGCAAGATGTGGACACAAATTCGAACAAAACTTTACGTAATGATATTCTTACATCAAAACCATACAATAAATCAGAATGATAAGCGGTATAATGAATAAATTCTATCTCAGAACTTCATTCAACACTTATGTACATGCTAGTGATAATGTATGGAATAATGAGAATAGTTCATCCAGGAACTCAAACGACAATCATAAATATATTATCAGAATAGTGTGTGGGGTAATGAATATATTTCATCCCAGAACTCCAGACAACAGTTATGAACGCACTGGTCAGAATAGTGGTTGGGGTAATGACTATTTTTCATCTCAGAACTCCAGTCATGAACCTATTGGTCAGAAAAGTATGTGAAAAAAAAAAAGATGAGCATCTTACCTGTAATGAGGCCACCGACAACGGCAATACAGAGGGTGACAACCAAGGCCACAATCTGGAAGCCACCTTGCTGCATACCTGAGCGTCCAAGTCCGAAGGAAACATCGACGTTGTCCTTAATTCGGAAATACTCAGTTGTGTTTGATGCTGGCACACGGGCCGGAAACATTTCGTACAGACTGAAACAAAAGGACCAAAACATGGATAAATAATACGTACTTTATACTCACAACAATCTCAGTCGTGATATCGATATTTACTGAGATTAAGTAAGATTAACTAATATTAAAACAAGGCTACGAATGTTGCGCTCCCGATGAGGATCGAAATGATCTGTAATAATGGTCTGCAACATTAACTTGTTCACTACTGCTCAACAGTGGGTCGTCTGGGCTTAGCCTAGTCTGGCATAAGGCCACAATAGTAGATCAACTGGCAAGGATTAAACTCAATATAAGTAGTAGTAATGGTTTGCAATCATCATCATCATCATCATCATCATCATCATCATCATCATCATCAGTCTCTTAACGTCAGTCGTTGGACATAGACCTTCCCAGAATTCACCACACTTCTTTATCATGGGTGTCGCGGAGCCAGTACTTTCTGAATTTGTCTAGCTCGTCTTTACATCTAATATTCTACCGGCCTCGGTTGCGCATGTGATCTCGGCAGAGCCATGTCGTGAGTCCATCAGTTGTCCACCATTCGTGCAATATGGCCAGCCCACTGCCATTTGAGATTTCTAAAGGATTTTAAGATTTCCCTGACTTTTGTCTCTTCCCGGATATACTATGCTGTCTTGTGGTCTCTCCATGTGAGGCCCAGCATAATTCTTTCATGTGCACGTTGCATGGTTCTCAATTTGCAGATCTGTCTCTTGGTTAGGTTCCATGTTTCAGCTCCATAAGTGACTATTGAGAGGATGCATTGGTTATACACCCTTCTTTTTAAGATCAATGGGATCTTCTTATTTTTGAAGGTTGAGCTTGCTCAGCCAAAGGCTTGCCATCCTAGCGAGATTATTGGCTCGATTTCTTCTTCTTTTGAGGGTCTCATGGAGATTCATTGTTCTAAGCAGATGTAGTGATCTACTTTCTCCAGTTCTGTGTCTTCGATTTTGATCTCAGTGTTTTTATCTCTGATGTGGTTGTTGCACATGATCTTCTGAAGTTCATGTGTAGGCTGACTTTCTTGCTCTCTTCATTTAGTTCATCTATCGGTTTGCAATACTAGCTTGTTGAACTCTGCAACCTGGTATTATTTTCTGCGTTTGTAGGAGATGTTATGAATGCTACCTTAGTTCAACATTTATCTCGCGACGGATAGTGTTAGTGAGAAGATTGCAAACAGTGTTTTTACTACTAGAAACCACCTTGATATTGTAACGTTTACACATCTTTGTATACGTTCAGCTGCACCAGTAATACATGGTATGGATGCTGTAATTCATGGTTTCTCAACGCTTTTCTTGTTATCGATCTATTTTGGTTGTTTTAAAGCAACTGTCCCCCAAAGTTCTTCTCGAAGCTAAAATGACCTTTTACTCACGTTTTCAATTGTGACCCTTGAGGTTACTGCTTTGCTTCTTGATTCTCAATATTTTGACTGACTAATCTCTTGTCTATTTGCATATATATATCTTTTCTACTTCTTACCTTTGTCAATATTTTAATTGACTTCATTTGAGCCACATTTAGCCGAATATGAAGTTCGAAAGTGCAAAAGTATTTCAACCATTTCAGATTACTCGTTCGCTTTGCTGTATTTGACAGCCACAAATTAGTCATTCAAGCTGTTTCAAAATTGAACAGCCGTATCCATCAAAAACGGAAGCTCTTCACCTCTTTTGGGACCACCTGGTGCCTGCATTGCCCCATGCAGCCCCTTAATTTGCTTACACCCCTAGCTGGCTCTGGTCTCTGGTTTATAGAAGACCAATGAAACGAATGTGTGTCCCTAAAATGACATGTGTGAATAATATGTCTGTCGGAGCGTGTACGAAACAAGATACATTCGGGGAACTATCTTAATTAAAAATGGTAGATTTTTGCAAGTTTCAAAGATAGGATTTAAAGGAAGAAGGGTTGAATAAAAATTTTCCACCAATTATGGGAATTGTGGTGATGAGCATAGTTGCTCTGGCTCCACGTACAGGCACACATCCAGACTAGTGCGCGCTTGCACGTGTCACAAGTGGGATTAATAATCAGATAAAAGGTTGATTACCAAAAATAACATAGTAATTGATAATTATACCTACAATGATAAGTCACAATAATCTATTGTGAATGTACTTATTGAAAGTAGTATCTTAGCTGAAGGCGAAGATTTTCTCATTAAGCATCTGGATAGCTTGCCAACTAGCTTTGTGCGTGTCACCCCAATTCTATTCTGTGGTCAAATCCACATCAGTATAACTTAATTAATAACATGAGTCGCGACGTGTACTTGGTCGCGTGAGTAGGGACGTGTAGTGTCTTCATTTACGTCATACGATTCGGAGAACGGCGGAAAAGCTGTTTTGTTCGCACATGCTGTGGTTTGACATTGGGTGACACCCCAAATTTATCTTAATTGCTATAAGGTGGACAAAATAGTTTTCTTTTTTCAGATTAAGATTTTCCATTTTTAGAAAGAAATTGGAGTAATCAGCTCAGCACCAGATTAATACTGTTATACATCAATGAACTATAAATGCCTATGTTATAAATTGTTGCAATGCTCTTATTAAAGTGTCAGAGGAAACATCTGTAAAATCAATTTTCTTTTCATGGCTAAAACAAGGAGTTTTTATTTCACGTTGACTAAATTCAACATCCGTCAGAGCCAAAAAAAAAAAAATCATGAAGGTGGTTTTAGGTTTATTCACGTGGAATCTTTCGAGCAGAGCGTCTACAGTTTTCAGGCCGATTAAATATCCTTCGATGTCTCTAATATATATATATATATATATATATATATATATATATATATATATATATATATATATATATATAGTAAAACATAAAACATAAAACCTTTTGAAAATCTTGCATGAATTACATAAACAGGTATTCGAAAATAATTGCCTGAAATGATATGAATAATTAGAATAATTCCAAGTCGTGCTGACGTAAAACATTCGGCTTTTACCGAGTAGATATAATATCTATTACTCAGTATATGCAAAGTGCACAATTAATTCACTTATGTCTGTCCGTTTGTCCACACAATATCTCCAAAAGTTCTTGAAAAATTTCAATGATATTTTGTGGAAGGTTCGACCTAAATGAAGCTTTGGATACCCGAGGATATCCAGTCGATCTTGCTGGTGTGGTCTTACTTTCTTGGGGGGGGGGGGGGGGATAAGTGCTATTTCCCAATAGATTCTGTCAGAAAAGCGAAGAAAATATTAATCATTCTCGTCAAACTTTTTTTCGACTACAACAGTGATAATATGAAATCTTCGTATTTTCAATCGCACAACGGGCAAATTTGCACATTTTTAATCACAAAATGTAAGAAAAACAATTACATACAAATATGATTGTCTTTATGTCATAATTTTTTTCGAAGCTATGTTTGAAGGGAATAATAGCCATATTAAAAAAAACAACACTCATTACCCAGGAACAAAAATAGCGTTCTACGATGAAATATTCCATCTCGAAATTTTCTGACAAAACCAGAGAATATATGATTCAAAACGTACTGATCAAAACAACTAAGATGAGGATGCTAGTCCAAAAATAATATTAATGCTTCATCTCAGAACTTCAGACAATGCTGAGAATGCTAAAAAAAAATGAAATGCACAGAGCTGATATAAGGATATTACTCAGAATAATCTGTGGAATGATAAATTCAAACTAAAGAATTGCTGTAAGATGTCCACCTCCGACCACAAAAACCAAAAAAAAACTTTGTGTGACACCCTGGTAGTAAATGTACGCCGGTGAATGTCATAGATGTCAGCTTTTAGTATGATGGAGAGATATGGTTTATGTTCGGATCTCTGATGTCAAGGTGGTTGATTTTTATCATCTACATACCTGAAGCCATATGTACTTTCAGAGGCGACTGCAGCAGTGACAGCACCTGCAATTCCAGCAATAAGGGCAGGCATACCATGGAGATTATTCACACCACATGTGTCATGGGTCTTCAATGTGGAGGCGAGGAAAGGCTGGAGGTAGAGAAAAAGGTAAAATACAATAAAAATCCATAACAGATTCACACTGACATATATATATATATATATATATATATATATATATATATATATATATATATATATATATATAGAGAGAGAGAGAGAGAGAGAGAGAGAGAGAGAGAGAGAGAAATGAATAGGTATATAGATATAGATATAGATATATAGTAGAATGTGGATTCGCTACACAAACTAGCTTATGTTTCTGCGCTATCCGGGCCTCATTAGGCGAAGAGGCCCGGAGCGGGCAGAAACATGAGCTAGTTTGAGTAGCGAATCCACATTCTACTATTTATTTCCAGCTCTACTCTAAAATAACTTAACTTCAATTGTAAAAAGTTATATGCATCAAGCACTCTATGAAATAGATCCATTACATATCAGGAGTGGCTCTATATTATTAATATATTATCATATTATGTTATACTGCTAGCCTGATCTGTACCACATGTACTATATATATATATATATATATATATATATATATATATATATATATATATATATATATACATATATATATATATATATATATATATATATATATATATATATATATATATATATATATATATGTAAAGTTTTACAGCTTTGAACATTGAAGATTTTTCTGTGTCACATCAGTCTCTTATTTCCTGATATCTGTTAATGTAATTTATACAATTTTCCTCAGTATTTGTCTCTGTTTTGAATATATGTTGTTTTTATGGCACTGTGCGTAACATTTCTTTTTTGGGAATCATCAGTTGTTTACCATGTAACAGTTTCGGGGATTTTGGAAATAAAAGTTATATTAACGTAACACCCCGGCGGTTTTGATCAAACATCACCTCCCTTTCAGCTATGATTTTGATATAGAGCTTATGCCTTACATGGTTTGTTATTTTAAAAAGGATATATATATAGAGAGAGAAATGGATAATTTTTCAACGTTGCAATACTTTTATCATTGAGCTAAACAGACGCCAGTAATGCGTTCAAGCAGTTACCCTATCGGTGGCAGGTTCGATTCCAGCAGCCGCCTCATTTTCTTTAATTATTTTTTTCCTATCTACGTTGTCCAAGGTGAGCGATATATTAACCGTGTAATGACTAAAAATCATTCGAAAAAGGTTTTGATTCAATATAACAATTTGTAATTAATGCTGTCGGACCAAATATGCCCATTCCTTAATATATAACTGTCGCATTGAAAGAGACAAATAGACCGAGAATAAACAAGATGAGAATATGATGTGAAAGCAGTTGTTTGGGCCTTTGAATTACCGGAGGTTGTTTAGCTCAATGGTAGGAATATCGCAATGTTGAAGCGGCTGCCCTATCGGTGGCAGGTTGGATTCCTGCAGCGTCCCCATTTTCTTTAATTGTTTATTTTAATACGTTGTCTGAGGCAAATTACATATTAACCATGCAACGACGGGAAATCATTTAAAAAAAGTTTCTATATAATATAATGCAATTCATAATTCATATATATATATATATATATATATATATATATATATATATATATATATATATATATATATATATATATATATATATATATAATTATATATAGTTGTCTATCTGTATACTCTATCACACAATAAGTTGAATACGTGGGAATGTAGATACGTTTTAACTCAATGAATATTTTGGGATAAAATTCGATTCGGTTCAAGTTTTTCCTGCCCATTCTGTAGCTTATCTTTTGAATTAAAATCAATTCTTGGGCAAAACATGTTTGATTCGTGTATGCAAATGAATATAGAAATTCCGCCCGATAACGAGTCACTTCAATAAGATTGAGGCAACAGCTACACAAATATATAAAGATGATTATCCTGGGATTTTTACGCTCAATTTTTTCCCCCCAATTTAATTCCTTTTCTGCGCTGGTTGCATCACCGGTATGATGGTGCAGTATGATGCGTGAATAGTTATAAAATAAAGGAGTATATGTTTGGTCAACGTACTGTAATGAATACATAGCCAATAGTGGACACGATACCGGCGATTGTTCCAATAATGAGGGCCCCGTAAGGTTGGATCATGAGGTCTGCACAGGTTCCCACAGCTACACCACCAGCCAAAGTTGCATTCTGGACATGAACCTAAAAGAAACAAGAAATAATTTAGAAGACTATGAACATCATACGGATAAACATCATATGTTATTAATGTGTCAGATATTACAAAAATAATCTACTTATGTAATAAGCTACTTGATGGTCTATATTTTCTGTCTGAAACATTTATCAAGTGTAATAAATATTGAATGTTAATTATAGAGTAATCTCAATTACTTATTATTTTCCTTTTTGCAAAAAGTCTGTATTCATTCTGGCTGAACATAAACAAGACAATGCAGAGCAATATGATATTTTTGATATTTTTTCAAGTACAATGCAATTGCATAATAATAGAATACATCCGTCTTTTTTTACGTTATATCTAAAATACCCGAAAAAAATGAATCTTTTATGAAAAAAAAATAATACTAGAATAAGTGTTGACCCCAAAATGACCATAGAGACTCCCAAAAATCGCTTAGAAAAAAACAAAATTACAAAAAAACAAAACAATTTTTACATGATACTTATTGGTGTACTCATGCAAATTTCCAAGTTTGTAGCCACAAAAATGAAACCAGGAGCCCCCAGAGATAGAGACACAGACCCGAATAACTACAGACACACGGATACTCAAGGAGAGAAGAATCTGTTGCCCACTTTGATGGTTGGTCGGCCATTTGGGGGGCTACGGTGATTCAGTTGGACGAAGAAGTTTTTCGCCTCAGAAGCTCTGCTACAGGGTGTCTCACGGGTTGGAAGTGTTAATGTATGGGGGAGTGCTACATCAGAGTTTAAATCGCCAGGGACTCGGAACATTTGTTTCCATTTAGTACCTTGTCAGGCCTGTGGATATGAACAATAACTTACAACATCTGTTTCCAATCGGGGTGGGGGGCAGATGCTATAATTCATTGTTGCCTCGTTTTTCGTTTGAAAAGAAAAATATAAAGAATAAAACAAAATGTAATGAAAAATATAAAAGAAACAAAAAAAAACAGCAGAAATATGAAAAAAGAATAGGGTGGGGTGCCAACAAACCAAGTATTCGATTACACACAAAACTCGTTATCAAACCCGTGCATACATTTTTTATCCACAAATCAAATCGAAATCAAATATCACCCTTACGCTGGGTGGGTATGGCCGGCCCTGAATTAACAATTGAGCAAAATAATCACATGCTTAAAGCATCAGAAGAGAAGGGGGCAGTTTCAGATTTCAAATTATTAAAAGTTGTTCAAATTGTTTAATAATGAAGTTTAAATCTAAACTTTTTTTTCCCTCTTATACAGGGAAAGGTTGGGTTGTAAAGTTGGGTAAGTTGAAACACTTCCATTTAAGATAAGCTGGTGAGAACAGTGCAGCCAAATTATATGAGCCTCCTGTATTACCTTGATACCAATATAGTTGAAAAAGAAGCTCTCACGAGATTGCAGAAGAGTTCTCACCATTTTCTGTTTTACCCAACATTCCAACTATCCCCATTTCTCCTATAGAGTTAATTTAAGCGTTCAAAACATTTGATCGTCCATATAAATGTTATCATAGAGAAATAGACTTTATGCAAGCACAAACTTCGTTGGTAAAAATTTGGTTTAGTGAAGTAGTATATTTTTGTGGGGAAAATGCATTTTTCAAACGGATTTTGTAATTTCGAATGAAAATGACCTTCATTTCTTGAGGAAGTTTTTAATTTTTGAAAAACTTGTCAGTTGAGCGAGTGGAACGAGTTAGGGGCATTATCTTTTGGCTGTGCTTAGAGCATCGAGCGGCTTTAATCCGATTTAATCCGACCCTGGGTATGACAAAGCCGTCCCTGCTTCAGCCTACGCTACTTTGTCTCCGACTAAATTTCGACGTTCTTCGAAGTTTGCAATAGGTAAAAATAGAGAGGCAACGAGCACCCGAAGTGGAGTCACTCACTGTCTATTTGTACGTTCCTCTATCTCGGACTTGAAGGCGATGTGCACCCGCAGATACACACAAACATCTCACTTTTTAAAAACTTCGCGTGAGACACTGATATTTTTGATTTTCAAATATATTCAGCGTTATTTATTTTTACAAGAAATAATTATAGAATAGGTTTGAAAAGATCTTTGGGGGTGGGGCATGTGTTTCAAAGCAGTACAATGGGGGGTGTGTTTGATTACATAAACTAATATTATTCCTACCCTGGCCACCCGTTGCTTTCTCTGTTTGTTCCGAAATGAAAACAAAAAGTTTAGAGCTAGATTGAGTTTTTGGTACTTATCTTGAGAAACAGGTGGTCTTCATTCATAAATAACAACGAAAATATCTACGAGTGTATGTATAATGATTATAAAGACATTCATGTAGGAATTTATTCTGTCAGATATAAAATGCTTATTTACTGATATTTATATATACATATATATATATATATATATATATATATATATATATATATATATATATATATATAAAAATAAATAAATAAATAAAGAGAGAGAGAGAGAGAGAGAGAGAGAGGGAGAGAAATAGAGATTGGACAGAATGTGATAATTGTAGAGACTCTTGTGCTTTTGGCTCAAGGACGCGTTAAAACTGCTTCCTGGTAGACCCAGGTTCGAGACCCGTATTCATTTACGTGGTCGGCTATCAGATTTGCCATTCGATTGATTCCAGGGCCGGATGAAATGAATTTGCAAATATAATGTCCATACAGTTATCAGTAACACACACACACACACACGCACACACACACATATATATATATAAACATCCTATGTTTATATTAGATACATAGAAGCCGACCTATTAAGAACGTTAAAAGGATGTAATTGTTTCTGCGCGTGCGTTTCATTGATATTTTAAACCTTTTAATTAAATCATAATAAGAGTGATTACTAATCAGTGTATTTCATTCATTGTATTTTGTTATTATTTTGATTAACTGTCTGTTGGGGCAGGGAGGCCTTTTTATTTGTTCCTTTGACTTCGAAAAGAAAACAGGTTCCAAAGGAAGGCCATTCGTTGCCACAGGGTGTTACCAAATAAACTGAACTGTTTTGTTTTCTCTGTAACTTCAGAAGGAAATGTAGAAAACGAAATATCTAGAGGCTGAATGAAAGCTTTATTCGTGGTAATTTCTTAAGATCATATCGAACGAATGACCACCCACTTCGTGTTTGCAAACATTTGCACTTCCCAGGGTCTTTTTAGGCCATTTCAGCGTATTTTGCACCACCCTCAGGTTTTACTATTGATCTGATTCGGGCCTCATTTTTTTTTTCAAGGAAACTGCTCGAGTAAAGCTTGATTTTTTTTTTTCCAGTAAAGAGATTCTTTTCAGAAGATTCAGACAACATAAAAGAAAAAAAGGAAATAGTAACAAAAAATTAGGGAAAAAAGAGTGAGCGGAGAAAGGAAGAAAAAATGAATGAAAAGGAATAATGAAAGAAAGAAAAGAAAGAATAATTGAAATGATTGAATTACGAATTAATGAAGGCCAGGAAATAAAAAAGAAAGAAAAAGAAAATGAAGGAAAGAAAAATGGCACAAAGAGGGAAAAGGTGAAAAAAGAAGATAGTGATAAAGAAAGGAGGTTAGGAAAAGAAGAAAAAGGAAAGAAAGAAAGGAGGAAGGAATAAAAGTAGATATGAAGAAGAAAGAAAGAGAAAGGCAAAGGAAAATGAAAAAAAATAAAGACGGAAACGGCTAAAAAGGAAGACAAAAAGGAAAGGATTGAAGGATGAATGAGAGAAGAACAAAAGAAGGGAGGAAAAGGGAAAGAAAGAAGGAAAGATAGAAGGGAAGAAAGAAGGGTGCTCTTGTTTGGTAAGATTGTGTTGCGCCACACTGAACAAAATGAGCAGTGGGCAGATAATGAACTCACTTGGAGAGCTAGCTGGCTGGATAGATCAATAGTTCTGAATGGATTGAGATAGATTGATCAATAAATAGATAGACTGACCGACAACTCTGGTTAGTCATTCAATAGAAACCGTCATGTGGCTCACATCTTTCGGCAGCATGCTGTGTTGAGGATAAGCAATTAACTTAATGGAAAAAGATGTGATCAATGAATGAATTACTTTTCTCCTCTTTTTGTCAGATAACTAAAAAGTGAGAATTTAAAAAAAAAAAAAAAAGCACGAACGCAGCTGGACACAGACCACGTGACCAACTTTGCATAAACTTGTAAATCAACCCCATCCACAGAAAATTCATTTTCGGGTTGGGGATTTTCAAATTGCTTTCAAACAGAAGAAACCTACCGTGTCAGACGGTTCCTAACAGATAGGTGGGTAGATATTAGTAGATTGGGATAGGCAAATAGATAGATAGGATAATGAGTAGATTGGGATAGACGAATTGATAAATAGGTATATATGAGCAGTTTGAGATAGGCCGATAGATCAATACAAGTAGATTGAGATAGACTAATAGATAGATAGATAGATAGATAGATAGATAGATAGATAGATAGGAGCAGATTGGTATATACGAGTAGATGAATATGTATATATGTGCAGATTGCGATAGACGAATAGATAGATAGATAGATAGATAGATAGATAGATAGGAGAAGATTAGTATATACGAGTAGATGAATATGTATATATGTGCAGATTGCGATAGACGAATAGATAGATAGATAGATAGATAGATAGATAGATAGATAGATAGATAGATAGATAGATAGGAGCAGATTGGTATATACGAGTAGATGAATATGTATATATGTGCAGATTGCGATAGACGAATAGATAGATAGATAGATAGATAGATAGATAGATAGATAGATAGATAGATAGATAGATAGATAGATAGGAGAAGATTAGTATATACGAGTAGATGAATATGTATATATGTGCAGATTGCGATAGACGAATAGATAGATAGATAGATAGATAGATAGATAGATAGATAGATAGATAGATAGGAGAAGATTAGTATATACGAGTAGATGAATATGTATATATGTGCAGATTGCGATAGACGAATAGATAGATAGATAGATAGATAGATAGATAGATAGGAGAAGATTAGTATATACGAGTAGATGAATATGTATATATGTGCAGATTGCGATAGACGAATAGATAGATAGATTGATAGATAGATAGATAGATAGATAGATAGATAGATAGATAGATAGGAGAAGATTAGTATATACGAGTAGATGAATATGTATATATGTGCAGATTGCGATAGACGAATAGATAGATAGATAGATAGATAGATAGATAGATAGATAGATAGGAGCAGATTGGTATATACGAGTAGATGAATATGTATATATGTGCAGATTGCGATAGACGAATAGATAGAAAGGTAAATAAAAGTAGTTTGAGATAGACAGATATCACAATAGCAACTGACCATATCGAAGCGACGTTTTCGGTCAAGTAATGAAGAAACAGCAAAAGTGACGACACAACAAGCAGCCAAGGCGTAGTAAGTGTTGATGATAGCGCGTTCCCTGTCGTCACCATGAGCAAGAGCGCTGTTGAAACTTGGCCAGAACAACCACAAGAAAATAGTTCCTGAAAAAATGTGGGAAAAGAATTAGATTTAATTCTACATATTCATGTGATATATTTTTAGTCAAAATGATTTTATACATAAAAAAGGTTGTAGCGTGAATTTTATTGACATCAAAAATCATTTTATAGATACTTATTTTAAAAGTTATGCATGCTTTGGGCAAACCCACGTCAAGAACTGAATTTGTCCGTTGGATTGCAACCAGCAAGTACTGATTGTTTGGTTAGACAGAAAATCTTCTTCCTTCAACGCATTAATTAAACTTATAAATATGCGTGAAAGTTTTGGGACACAAGTGTCTGCGATGCAACAAAAACAAAAATGGACACTATCGTCCTGTGACGCCAATGACTTGAGACGTATTTGACTGGTAAACAGTTGTCCGGTCAACCCAAACGGTAATGGACTGGTCATGATGCAATAATGACAGACAACCGCTGGACCATACGACTTATATCATGGATCCCCACAGATCATATGCGAAACTGTGGCCAGTAGAAAATAAGATGGCGAGACTGAATAGACAAATTTAGAAAGTATCGGCTCGGCGACTTCCATGATAGAGAGGACTGATTGATCATAAGGAAGGTCAATATCCATCGACGGAGGCTAAAATGCAGATGAAGATGATGATGTTGATAATAATGATCATTGTAGGAATAGTGTGTACTATTTGTCTCGTTCATTTTGTGACTTTTGGTTGTTAATACGGCGTCACAGCCGATACATTCTAAGGCCTTCTTTAGGTGTACTATCCGTATGGAGGATGCCTTCTGAGATACATTATCATCTTTACCTGAGTTGATTTAATTCTTTTATTGTTTTAGTTTCATCCTCTATATTCTACGGTTATATCCAAAAAAGAAGAAACAATTGCCCTTTTCAGAGCAATCTTCCATACGGATTGCATACCCAATGAAAGCTGTAAAATGTACGGGCTGAATCATTGTTGTAACAGCAGAAGCGACATAAAAGATAAGTTCAATTGTCTGAAAAACTGTCAAAATTATTATAAATAGTCGAAGAAGGATTATATATATATATATATATATATATATATATATATATATAAGGATTTACATCCATGGTTACAATTACTGATCCTTCATCGTCGAATACATTTTGGGATAACCTACGTGAGTCTTCTTTCAAAAAATCAAGTGATAATGATATTACCCTATGTAAAATAACAAACTACATATATGATGACACGGGGCTAGACGATAATAAAACAAAGCTATATATATATATATATATATATATATATATGCGGCTAGTTCTTCTGCATATATATTTGCAGCTAGTTCTTTATGTATACGTGTATACATATGAACAAATATATACACGTGTATATATAATGTATACTTTTGCAGTAAATTTTCTTTTGTGCATCTCAATTCCCCGAGACCATATGCGCAACCGAGGCCGGCAAAATGTTAGATGGAGAGATGAGCTAGACAAGTTCAGGAAATACTGGCTCCGTGACGCCCATGATAGGGAAGTGTGGCAAATCCTGGGGAAGGTCTATGTCCAACGACGGACGCTAAAAGACTGATGATGATGATGATGATGATGATGAATTGGAAATTAAGCAGTTTAAAAAAAAATCTTTTACTAATGTTTTCCTCTTTTCTTACAAGTGAACAAATCTTTGGTTTCAATACATAAAAGTATTTTCCAAATTAGAAGAGATTTGGCAGCAGTGTCTGCTGTTTATGATAATCCCCCCCCCCGATACTTTGCAAAATCTTATTCAATCTTGAAATATGTTCCTTCTAACTTTCTCATGGTCAGCGCATGACTGAACATCCGTAAGCGGATGAAGAGGTGGATTGTGCATAAGACATATTCGTACAATCACGTTGCTTAGAGGGAACGCTGATGTCATATAAATGCATTATCATGTACGTTTCATAAAGAATCGTTTATATGAAATACACTATCGGTATCTGGAAACTTTTTGTTGAATATAAATGGCCACACCCTGAAAAAAATAGCAATGAAAAACTACATCAAAAGAGATGAAAGCATAAAAGCGCCATCTGCAAGAAAAAAGATGTGGCTGCAAAAAAACTAGCCGCGAAAAAAAAGCTTCCATAAAAGAGCTAGGTGAAAATTGCCGATAGTTTGGGGGGTGGGGGGCTAAGGAATGGAAAGGATTTGTACGACAAGTGCTCCCCAGGAAAGAACTAAAGGACACTATCAAACTATTCTAAGAAAAGAGTGGTCATGCATACGTACGTACATAAAAGTATTTATGTAGGCCGTATGGAATAGACCTTAATCCAAACCGAAGTTAGTCGAAGTATTTTGGATCGTCACCTTGCTCTTTCTATGCTAGGCTAAGTGAGTATACCGGAATTAGATGTCAAATATGCTCCTTACCAATCATTGCAAAGAGATCTGAATGGTAGACAGCGCCTTCTTTCTTGGATTCTTCTACTTCTTGATTGTGCAAGACACGGCTGACAGAGAGACCAAAGTAGGCACCAAAGGCATGTACAAACATGGAACCGCCAACATCCACTACCTGAAAAATCAAGAGAAATTCCCTAAATCCAAATTGAAAAATTTTTAAGTGAAAGTATTGAAGCCTTACAAAAACTTCTATCAACCAAATGACGTGCTCTGTAGTATCTTCCAATGCTCTTGCATTGGATCTTCTTTGCCTTTTTCAAACCTCTTACCCTTCTTATTTAACTTCCTTCTTCTCACTGACGCTGACATAAACTCATCCTTCTCCTTCCTCTCCAACTAGGTATCCAGTTGGTGCACTACAAAAGACACCATTTCTTCATTTCATTCGTCACTCTCAAACATGTAAACAGCTTCAGTGTTCGGCATCGTTGCTTGTGCTTTTTTGAAAAGGTTGGTGGAGCCAACGAAATGCATTATGATTATTCTCGTGATAATCATTTGTCATTTGTAAAAAATTTTTTTCTCTTGAATTTCTTTCCCTTTCAATTATCAAATTATCACTATCATTTTGTCAGATTACCTCACACCCACACAACAGACAAACATATATGTATATATAGCTAGCCAGACGAGCTTAAAAACTGAACAAACCTATATTGAATGTCTGGATAGATAGATAGATAGATAGATAGATTTTAGACCAACCTTGAACGTATCGAGTCCCAGATGTTCACTCACGGAGAATAAGACGATTTCAATTAGGGCCATGATGATTAGCTGTGAGGGACTAGTTTTCCCCAGAAGAGCACCAAATGAGATGAGGACCGCGGCGGCAGCAAAATCGGACGTCAGCAATCTAAATACCAAAAATTCAAATTAATACTGTAAACTTTTATTGTAACAGCAATCGTTCTAACGAGATTATTTGATGAAAAACGTGTCCGAACAGGACGTTTTTGTATTCTTACAAGACAATTGTCGGAGATTAGTTTGCAGTAACAGCGCTGGAAGATTCCAGTGCCTTGATTTAGAAAACTAAAACCGTCCAAATTTTCTTCTAAGAATTTACTGATATGTTCAACAAATATTCACATATCATCCATATGGTTAGTATAATTACTTTTCAGATTATTTATTCTATTAACAGACCTGTTACCTGTATGAGGGACATTAGACCTGGGAAGAGTAATATAAAGTGATTTTGGTCTGTACTTTTGGGTTTCTCATTATTAGCAAACTTACGTAACGCCAAATTCATTCTAACGGTACATTCGTAATAACAGGAGTCTACTGTTTTTATAAAAAGACTTATGTTTCCAGTTTCTTTTAGAATTGTAACTCTGTCAAACAGATTACTTGATAAAGATGCTTTATTTATGGCAGCCTTTCTCAGCCATTTTTGGTTATGCTCTCAAAAGTTCTTCTCAGGTTCCAGGCCCCCTGTGAAAGAAAGATGTGACACGAACAGTCTATGGCCCCTTTCCAGAGGGTTATACTACCCTCCACCCCCTTGAGAATTGTTTATTTGCAGTTTGTTTTTTCATATGTATTTTCGGTGGAAATGGTAACTCTCTACATAGCTTGGTGGGCATCGAGTGTATGAATCTCTCTCTCTCTCTCTCTCTCTCTCTCTCTCTCTCTCTCTCTCCCTCTCTCTCTCTCTCTCTCTCTCTCTCTCTCTCTGTTATCTTATCGTTCAGGCGGAGCTGGGCATAGCAGGTGATTTCAAACTTTGTTCGTGTTCAAATCGCACTAATACCCCTGGGAAAAACATGAACCCATCGCTCCCCAGCTATGGTTGGAAGAGCGCAGGATTGAGTGAGTGACGCCACTTTGGGTGTTCGTCACTGCCATTTCAAACTGGCCAAGTAGGTAATGATGGAGCCGAAGCAGGGACCGCTGACGCCGTAGCCAGTGTGAGGGCACTACTCACTCTATCTTATCGTTTGATCTTCTTCACTCGCTTCCATGCGTACAAGGCGAGAACATTCATTCACAGTTAGCATATCACTTTGAATATGATCCCCTTTGCCGGGAAGATTTCGTAAAATAGAAGGAGTTTATCTTTCGACAATCTTGTTTACTCTTGAAGCTGCTTTCGAGTTGGTTTCTTACTGTGGAGCTTTGTCTCTGTTAGATAAAACAAAATCTCTCTCTTTCTCTCTGTCTCTCTTTCTCTCTCTCTCTCACACACACACACACACATATATATATATTCCATGAATTAAATTCTGACGTAAACAGTCTGAATTCACCCATCTGTCGGCTCATTTTTTACTGACCTAGCAAAAACATATTCGTTTGTCTCTTTCAATGGTTGCCGTATAGAGACATCCTTAAGGACTGCTTATCAATGGGAACAGAAAATATATTCTACCGATAGTGCTTGAACAAGATAGCTGGGATTCCATTTCTATCCAAATCAAAATCGAAAAAGGACGGCAATCTATTTTGAAATCAATTGATATCGGAAATCGAAGACATTTGAAAATAAAAATAAAAATGATTAAGATAAAAACTTTTACCACGAAATGAAGCATGAAAAAATAATCGTGTACTAAAATGCTGACACTACCTATTTAGAAATACTTTTCAGAGAGATGGTTATTTTTGACAAAAAGCAAAAAAAAAAACCAAAAAAAAAACTCGTTTCTTAACGGATAAACGTAAAAATCCATAAGCGCTTGGTTTTAAAACGAGGGAATTTATCTGTTATTGTAACTTAAATCCAGCAAAAAGGCTGCAGTTTTATACTCACGTATCAACTGTGATTTTGATCTCGTGGCCATGGCTTTTCAAATAACCCCCAACGAGAGTTGCCCACTGAAGAATAAAGGCGGCAAGCAAGAAGTTGAATCCAACACTAGAGTAACCGTATCGCTTCAGGAAGGTCATCAAAAAGCCGAAACCAATGAAGATCATCACGTGGACATCTTGAAACACTGAAAAAGAGAAATAATTGATTTAGAAATAAAAAGCTCCAAACAAGACAGAAATCCAGATCAAAAAAATTTTCATGTATCTGAATCATAATCTTTTAAAAATTGGCTTATTTAAATGCGTGTTTGACTTAATCGTGTATAGATGCACTTCACAAGCAAAGCTCATAGGTCTATCGTGATTTGCTCCCGTTGCAAAAGAAATTACAAGTTTTAAAAATAAAAGCCTTCTTGGCTATGACTCTTACAAAGTTTACCTCAATCACCACCTGCCAGTGAATCCTTAGCTAAATATGACCAGCAAAGAGACCAGAAACAACGTGAATTGCCCAAATAAAGAAAAGGGTCAATAAGATCGATCCAGTAAAAAAAAAACTCTGACTCCAAAGTACTGGACAATGACTGCGAACTTTGGAGAGTGTGTGCCGTGCGCGCAATAGCTGTATAGTCGGACGTGCGCGATGACGAATGGCCTCCGTTCAGTCTCGTGCCTGGGTGAAGCGTATGGAGGTCTTCGGATGCCAAATGATCAGAATCTTCCTCGTAGTCTTACTGAAAGTCCAGATGAAAACAACCGAAATGACGTAAAATTGAGCTTCAAACCACCTCGATGGGTTCCACTTCAATTAGGTTTGTCTTTGTCCTAGACTGGTTTCTTTCAACAGACTTGAGAGCCTGTCCTGATGCTCTACCCATAGCTGGGGGAGAATGGATGGATTCATGCATTTCTCAAATGCATCAATGCGAAGTAAGCATAGATAGTCCCAATCGGAGTTTGAACAACGACTTGTTGAAAACCCAACTAGGCCAACTGTGTAAGTTTTAATTTCTCATATTTCGTGTTATTATGTTAATATCTTAAAAAATCTCTCAATATAAAAAAAAAACTGAAACCGCCCCCGAATTCAATCAGTTTTTCCTTCGCCAATCGCCCTCACTCCCAGAGAATTTGATCGAAATTCAAGGGAATTACTCGAGGTATTGGGTAAAATGAGTGAATCCATCTAAAAAATATGGAAAAGATTTTGCTGGAATATCTGCCCGAAAATTTAAGCATTTTTCTTCTCAACCCGTGGCCAACACTTCGACAAAATTTCATTGAAATTCATTTTTGTCGACAAAGAGACAAACATGATTAATAGATATAGATATATGAAAATGAGAATGAAAAATAAATCTCAATCGAAAAAGGCTGCTGGGTCTGCACCCCACTACAATCAGTTTTTTCTCAGTCTATGGTTTATCCCACAACAAAATACCGACAACATTTGGATATTGCATGGAGAAACGTGTGTGAGTACTTCAAAATAAGAACAAAAAATAAATAAAATACCTCTGAATCGGAAAAAAAAAAAGATTTTTGAACCAAAACTTGGCCAATCCTTTC
>OY735207.1:70093049-70103049 GCA_963457665.1 Thysanoteuthis rhombus
TCTGTAAGAAAGAGCGGCGTTATAGTGTAAAATGATGTCATATTAGAAAGAAGAGGGGTTATGTAAGGAGGAGTAGGGTTATACTGGATCAGACTAAGGATGAGTTAGATGATAGAAAGTGGATTTGTTACATAAGAAAGAGTTTGACTCACATTAGAAATTATTATAATTGAAGGGGAATCTCTGGGAAAGAAGTTATATTTGGGAGAGAGGGTTACATCAGAAAGAAAGTGTATTATAATGAGAAGTGTTGGAGCCATATTAGAAAAAGGCGAAGTTATATGAAAATAGCATGACGTCGGGTTTGTCATGAGCCCCTGAATATATTTTTGTGGGGCGCTGTGTCAGTAATCATACAAGAAGCCTGTTGTTGAGGGGGGTCAAGAAGATAGTTTCGAAGGCCTTTAGTGTATTGACTTCGATTCTTATTGGTTGCTATACAATTTCGTCCCAAGAAAAAAGCCACTTCCCGTCTCGATAGATACTGGAACGACACCGGTGAACTCTCAGAGGTGCAAGCCCGGGGACAAACGTAAGGAGATCCTGGAGTGTCAAATCAGGAGAATACCACTCGTGATCTCACTGTGTCGTCCGAAGGAAAGCCAAGCAATACGTTTGACAAACTTGGTGACAGGAGTAGCCAGAAGGATGTCAAAGAGCTCTACTCTCTGGTTTGAAATCAGACTAGTCCTTCTCCTAGACTGGTTGCCTTCCCAAAGCTAAGGAGCCCCGTCCGCCCTGCTGATTTACCATTAGCTGTGTGTTAGGGGAGAAGAGATGACATTACTGCGAAGTAAAAACAAACTGTCTCAGTCAGAGTTTGAGCTTAGGTCGCCGATTCCATTCTCCCAAATGAACCGGTTTACCATCCGCGATTCTGTGAACCCTTATAAAAATGATATGAGAAGTTTCTCCATATTGATTGAAACAGTTAAAATCAGTTTTCTTTTATCGTTGCAAACATTGAGAATATCTCTGAATCAGTTGAGAGACTTGCAGTCAATTGATAGCCAAAGCTGAAATAAGTGTAACGTAGACCAGCATTTGATAAATACTCTAATTTGTTACATTTCATTTGTATATTTCAAAGTAATGTTTACCATATTTTAATAGAAATTTACTTCGAGACAAAATAATAAATTCAGGTTAACTATTTTTTTCAACGAAGTAATTTTTCCAAGTTGGCCTAACGAAACGCTCTTTTCGGTGAACAATGGAAGAAAGTTGAGAGAAGGTTAAAGGCAAGAGAGACCGTCCAGATTTCCTTATTGATGTTACTGGATACAAGGAGACTTTGCAACAGCACTTACCTAATCCCAACCTTTTATCGCGGAGGTCAAAAATGGTTCTGACCTTTAAGGGAAGGTCAACTACTTGACCTCAGATTCTATAAGTACACACAGACGCATGCAATCAAAATTGGAAAACGATATCCACAAATCTGCATTTGCAGGTCAGAGGTTACAAAGTCATTTCTTATTTATTTCATACATGGGCATTTCGAGACAGATTGTCATAAACGGCGTAATCTATTTTTTAATTTTATTCTCACAATTTAATACCAGGTAATGGCTGCTGGAAATTTCCCAGATTATGTTTAATAGATCTATTGAGGGTCAAACTGATAGCTGTACATGATAGCCTTGTACATGCTGATCTTGCAACCTACTGACATGGAGTTCTACAGGCATGACGCGCTCCAGAAATATAGGGTTTTTCAAAAAGGATGCGATCGACCTTTTGACAATTTTTTAAAAATCTAAAAAAATATTTCAAAGACCCAAAATTACAAAACAGTTATAAAAAGTTACTAATTATACATACATTTTAACTTTGAAATTAATGTTAGAAATTATTTTAAATGGGATGTAAATTCATACCCATTTCATAACATAAACGTTTCATTATAAGGAAAATGATATACCTGGGTCAACACGATTTGGTATTTAAATGAGTATGGCGCCTCAAGCTCTGTTATATCGGAATACAGTGTTATAACGTGCTCAATATTGTCGATTATAATTCATCAACCCTTTTATCCTAAGTTTGCATTGTTTATGAAACACCGTATTTCATACAGCCTCTAGTAATATCTATTACGGTAAGTCGGTATTAAATCTGGACATCGTAGAATTCCTTGAAAACGTCTTTTAAATGCAAAATGGAAGTCTTCTTCTGTGAATCTCAAATTGTGAAGAGAATCACACACAGGATTCGAATGAATGTGTAATAGATTTCAGCAAAGATGGTGCGGCAGTAACTTACTGCAGACATCAGGAATCCTACATAGCTCAAAACAAGTAAATGATTTCACTAAATACCATTGAGTGTGCGAAGATAAGTTCCATTACATATGGTAATGGTAAGTAATAGTCAACACGCTAGTATAGCAAGACTGTTGCTTGAATGATATTTATAAGCTTACCATCATCTGGAACGGGGACACAATGATCAAGTGTCCAGAGAAAATCCTACTCAATACACTGGGTGCACAGCGATTGCAACCGTGTGCCTGATTAACTTATCAAATATCAACTTTATTATTGACCGTGGAATCTGAGTTTGAAAGGATTAAAGTTGTCTCTTCATATACGAATAGATCTATAAAAACTTAATTTGACACAAGCTCGTAATTATGGAAGAATTATGACATAACGCTATTTTTGATTCGAACATAAATTCTGTGCAAAAAGAGAATAATAACATATAAGAATTTTAATTTTTGGTAACCATTTTTTAACCAATCAGAAAAGAGCATTATAGCTGTCCAATCAATAAACAATTCATCAAAGAGTTTTTCGGAGCCATCACTCATTCATAATAATTGGAATTCAGTTTCATTTATCAACGAATTGCTTAGTTACTCTGTCGGGAATACACTGCATGTACCTCTACCGATTTACTTACATTCGCATCTTATATAATCGGTGTTTCTAAACTTCTTCTGAAAAGAATGTACAACTCATTACTGTAAACCAACTTTTCCGGCATATTCGCCAACAGCGGATTATATGATAATCACTTACACTTTGTCTAAAGAGAACTTTTGCTACTGTTCTGCGGCCAAATGTCACTTTCGCTCCAAATTAGACTATCTACAACTACTATTATACACACACACACACACACACACGTGTAGATAATACATCACACAGAAATAAACATTTGCCACACTTTATTCACTCCAAAGTTCATAATCACCTGTGAAAAAAATAGCAGAGCTCCCAAAGTTCGGACGCCTCTCGTAATTTGTTATTCATTTCAAAGAATCTAAATTGTTGCACAGAAAATTAAATCGACAAACCAAGTTCAAATCTCGGCTCCGATAGTTTAGGATAATTTCGCATCAATGCTCTTTAGAAATTAATAAATTAATTCAGTTACGGGTAGAATAGCAGAGTAGGTGGATCCCCATCAACCCTGTAGATCAGTCTAAGAGAAAGTTTCCTTGGGGTAAAACAATATAGGTTGGCCGTCGCCGATCTACCACAGAAGGGCACGCAACCTCAAGAGATAGACTCGGTGGACACGAACTGATTTTTTACACACATACTGAACTTGAAGCTAAAGGGTGGTGGGGAGGCTACCCTACGTGTAAACACCTGCCTAGGGGACCAGTTGGGGAAGGGGGCGACCGTAAGATGGTCGGTGCATGTCTTCCACACCAATCACGCAGCTTGGAGCATACTCAACTGCTGAGAGCACACGAACATTTATCTTCGTTCTTAGCAGGAATCGAACCCGTAAGCTTTCAGCGTGTGAGGTTGATGTGCTAATCATTACCCCATTCGAGTGAACATTTATCTTTTTCTTTCTTTCTTCTTTCCTTTCCAATCTTATCATTTTCACTTTTAGCTTCAGTATATTCCTTACTGAATTGGCTGTTAAGGCAGTTTTATCTCTGAAATATTACCTTCATTCTGCCAATCTATCTTCTATCCCCCCGTCAGTTTTTTTAAATTTATTTATTGCATCCATCGTTCTCTTTTTTATATGATCTCTCGATTATTCATTGTGGGTAGTGTTTATTGTTTACTTATAGGTCAGGTCAAGTTCACCTTCTATTGACACCATGTGAAATGTAATCTTGTTCTACCCGTGCTGCAGAGCCTGATGGTCGGCAACTGAACTGGTTCCCCCATCCGACTTCAGGGTGGATGAAGAGGGTGGTCAGTAACCTTAAACGAATTTTTAAAAATCAAGATCTATCAAAGAGGGGATCAATTCTAAAAGTCAACAGACAGCTGACTTGAGATGCCTTGATGAAAAAAAAAAGCTCCGTGAAGAAGACAACGGGAAACCACTCCCCACTCCCAAGAACAGTGGTGACATTGCACTGTTCATAAATATTAGACCACGGCGTGAAGAGAGTCAAGAAGGAACAGACGTTTCAATGGCGCACTTGTGAAAAGAACTCGAAATTTCCTCTGATCAATAAAGCCTGTTATCGATAATTATCGCCCACCGATGTTGCATCGGGTGATGTCTTAACAAAATTGCACCGGAAATCCTTGCTATGCCCCCGAATGGGAGGTCAGCTCCTTCGAAACCGATTCCTCATCAGGTAAGGAAGACTGCGTGCTACCGATGTGACCTGACATCACCCATCTCTCGATGATAGAAAGAGTACCAGAAAAGCAAAGAGGTATCGTGAAGGATTGAGGATTGCTGAAAACAACACAAGAAAGGAAGCTGTGGAGAACCAGCACCACTGCTACTTCGTAAGAAAATCTTGCCCAGGGCAGATAAATGAGGTTGTTAATTTAACAGAGAACATTAAACTGTCACCCGGTTTCTTCAGTGCTCAAGTTGGTCTGGCTGAATGGATGGTCATGTAATGAGTATCATGCATGCTGGCTGTACCAATGGAGGTAAAGGTCTGAAAATTCGAATCGGCAAAAATTACTCCTTATTATACCCAGAAGAAAAGTTTTTCTTGTGGGGGTGGGGTAAAAATCCCTTCCCTAATTCGGTTGTGAATGGGGGAGGGGTTCAATTTGCAAAGTCTTTCTTTATGTTCGATATCATTCACCCTCGTTAGAAAAAATCTTTTCGTTTACCAACAAAAGCTTTGGGAAGTGAATACTTGTGTGAGTATGTGTATGCGTATGTGTGCGCATGTGAGAGAAGTCATTTATCCATCGATCAACTCTTCTTTCAATGTTGCAATTGATCACCCCAACATGGCATGCTGCTAAACGATGTTGGTCACGAGAAGGTTTTTACTGACCGACTAACCGGACCTGTTGATTTTTTTTTTGTTTTCTGTTTGTTTGTTTTTTTCTAATTTCTATTCCAGCAAGTCAGGCTGCAGAAGTTTTCATTCCACTTATCCAAGCAGAACTTCATCGTTAATTGTGCAATTAGTGGAAAGTGGAGCAAAAATCTCTTCTTGCCTTCATTTTTCTTAGCTTTCAGTCCTGAAAGTCATCATATTCCCCTGATTAATTTTGAGGAATGCTATATTCAGCCCCTCCTTTATATTTTGTTTATGTCACGTATCGTCTGAAGACTCGAGGAGTTAAAATATTGTAGAAAGATTACTGACATGTTTTCTGTTATACTGTCGTCCAGGAATTTTGACTATCTGGGGAAATATGGACATCCGTAAAAGAAATGTATAAGACATGGCTATGTACACACACACATACACACACACATACACACACACACACACACACACACATGCATATATCTATCTATCTATCTATCTATCTATCTATCTATCTATCTATATATATATATATATATATATATATATATATATATATATATATATATATGTATATGTATATGTATATGTATGTATGTATGTATTGAAATGAAAACTTTGGTATGTATACGAAAGTGCATCAATATGTTTTAAGCCTGCCACGTTATATTTTGATCTGAAATTATCACGGTGTAATGTTCGATCTATGTGATCAATTTTCACCAGTAAATTGTGGACTGGCGAGAAAGGAGATTTTGTTGGAAATTTGAAGTGCAGAATACATGCTTTTCTTATCATCATACTGCAGAATTATTGATATCCCTACGTATATAAATACAACCATGAATATATACACTAGCTGATGTACCAGAGTTAAGAAGTGAGTATGCATGTATGTGTGTGCAGATGTGTGTGTGTGTGTGTGTGTGTGTGTGTGTGTGTGTGTGTGTGTGTTTGGTTTTGGTGGGTGTGAGTAATAGTAGGAAAAATGAAATCTTTTCCCATGGTTGAAAAAGGTCAGAGGTCAAGGGATTGAAATTCATTTTGTCTTTTTCCAGACGTGGAATTCCTTTGGTGCAGACATTCCATGTTTGTGATAGGCACCCTGAGAGAGAGAGAGAGAGAGAGAGAGAGAGAGAGAGAGAGAGAGGGGGGGGGTGATATGTTGATGAGCAGTCGACGCCCTCCCATTAAAGTTGGGTTGTTTCAAATGGAGCCTAATTTTTGATTGGCTAAGGTTTTTGTAACTTGGGGAAAAGGGGTTTTGATCACTGAGACGAATAAGTCATCTTTTCGGCTGTTAAGCTGAGATGAGAAGGTGGAGGAGAGTTAGGAAGGAAGGAAGGGAGAGAGAAAGAAAGAGAGACAGAGAGGGTAAGATGGAATTTGAAAGGGTCCATGTGGTATTTTGAATATAGGGACTGGGAATAACTATTTACCATAGGCTGAAGTTATGTGTTATTAAAAGTTGATGCTAGCGTTAAATATGCAATTATTGCCTGCAAAATATTTTAGCTATAAAATCCGTCCGGCGTCTTTGATAAGAAGATAATGGGGTACCCTGGTCCGCGAAAAAAGCTGTAACAATTATAACTAGATAGATTTTGATGGTACAAGGATGTATATGGTTATCATAAGCGTGAATACGCTTCTTTTCAGACGAACACTACCGTCAGCAGGAATACTGGTTGTTAATTTATCCCTCTTCCAAACTTGTCAATTACTCTATTATTTTTTTCACCTTCGTTCGACCGTCCAGATTTGATTTGTATCACTTGACTAACGACGATGTGGTTAGGGTTAGGGTTAGGGTTCCAGATTCACGCCGTGCACGTAAATGCAAATGCATGTAACTGTAATGTTACGCACGTAATGCTACACTCGTAATGCTATGCTCACTCGGTGAGACTTCAAGACTTGGATCAAGATTGCTTATAATGGCACAAGTATAGATGAAACGGAAGAAAAACCCAGTGAAATTGACACCTGAGAAATTTAAAAATCTGGCAAGATTCAGCATATGATTCGATTTCAATAAGATTTTCAAAGCCTATTCATTGAAGAACGTAATTTAAAAAAATTTCATTCCAAATTTCGGAGAACAACAGATTTTAATATGATTCCTTCTACCTCAACTTTTATCGATTTTATGAGGTATTTTATCTACATTTTCATACTTTGGTTGTTTTTTTTAGACATTTTACTGATAAACCCCTGAAGATATGAATTATGCTTTTTTATGTTTTTAGAAAAATGTCTTGGAAATGCTCGAACGGAACCCTTGCTTTGGGATTAAACAAAACAGGAATTTTAAGTAAAATATCATTTGTCTTGGCAATTTCTTTGAGTTATATTCGTTCAATGATGATTCAGATTTTTGACCCAGAAATATATATTCATTCATTTATTTGTAAAAAACGAATTTTCATCATTTCTATTGATTAATCCGATATTTTCTAAATGTATATTTTTATTCTTTCTATATCGTGCTTCAATTAAAACTTATACAAACAAAACCTAGCCCAGGAAAGTCCTTGCGAGGATCGATCTCATTATAATTCTTTCACATTACAATCTTTCCCAGGGTCTGATAATTATGTTTGTCAAATTTGGTAGCTCTCTGTCAAACCATTTAGGTCATCTATAGAGGATAGACAAACTAACTTTTCCCAATTATATATATATATATATATATATATATATATATATATATATATATATATATATATATATATGTGTGTGTGTGTGTGTGTGTGTGTGTGTGTGTGTGTAGTTTCCAGCTACAACTTTTGGGAAGTTTGAAGGGAAACATTGACTCAAAATGAAGTAATGTTGAATTCATATGATATTTTCCAGTGCTCAGTATCCACCAACATGTAGATATAGCCTTATAATAATATTAGAAAAAATACTAGGGAGAACTTTCGCGAGAGCTGCTGACGAGCGCCTCCTGCGAAATACGGTGTTAAGATCTGTATTTTTTCTAAGAGAGATGGGGGGCTAGGGAAGAGAGACAGACAGACAGAGACAGAGACAGAGAGAAAGATGGGGGGGAGACAGAGAGAGAGAAAGAGAGAGATAAAGTTAAAAGTAAGAAAAGTTAGGTTCATAAATACATACTTCCATAGTAAGTGGCCACATCAGTGTTTGGTTCCCCCTTATCATTTACGCTGTGTGCTGAGTCTGTATATGACACAGTGGTAGCAAACAAAACAATGAAGATCACTTGAAGCAGAATGAGAAACCAGGAAAGTTTCGAGCGACAGATTCCGCTGGACATTTTCTCTCTTTAGTGTTAGAAAGGCTTCGGTATGGTTCAAGTGATGGTCAAACTGAATCACACCACAGTCTGCAAAGAGAAACAAAAGACAAAACAGTTTTAGCCAAGTTTTTCCGACAAAACAATAACAGGGTGAATTCATCGGTCTCTTATACAATCATTTTTTATTATCATTAAGTTAACACAGTACCTGTCAAAAGAGCAGTGTTAAATACACATGGATGAGCATTTCAGAGTGGGGGCAGAGTATCTGTGCGCCCTGCTTAGGATCAAAGTGTTGCTCCCAGTACTTCAGCCTGCGATCAGAGTGCAGTACATGTGCGCTCATTAAGAAATATTTGAACACTTATAAAATATCATTATATATATTATTATTTGGACTATCCTCATCTTGGTTGTTTTTCATACAACGTTTCGGCCGTTAAATAAAGGGTTCGGTTCGTTACTTCCCCACTCCTACTTTTTGTATGGAAAACAATGCGAGCTGTAGTTTGCCGACCCTTATTTTATGGCACAAAAGGTGGATTGACACCTTCCCGAGCGAAAAAAAACCCCGTCTGAGACGAAGAAACAGACAAAAGGAGTATCAGATAGAGCCTTAGAGAGAACCGACCGACTTATGACACTAAACAAAAAGCCCACACCTACTGGATAGGAATTTTATCCACGCCGATCCAAATCATGGACAATCGTTTATATTGGCAAACCATCAACTGCTTTGTTAGCATTCAGGCGTATCTATCCTATACGACCGATTTCTTTCGATATCCGCTGACGGTTATTTCAACAAAGACGGCATCGTTTTCATGAAGGATAGGTTTCTCTGCTGGGAGTCAGACGGAGCCAAATCTGGACTGTAAGGGGCGCTGAAGGACTTGGGCAATATCAGACATTGATTTTCTAGATTATTTAACCTATTCCACATTTTCTTCAACCTTTGATCTTCAGCGCAAAAGTGTATTCCTTGAAACTTAAATACCAAGACAATATAAATAGTCATACATCGTTTTGGGTATTAGGACTCTGGTTCCTCCATGATTAAATTGGTTCAGTGGCCTCTTGTGTCATTAAAATTTTAAGGTCTTTATCCTCTGTTGACAATTTGTCTTACACATACACATGCACTTACACACATGCTCAACGGCTTATATATATATATATATATATATATATATATATATATATATATGTATATATATATATATATATATATATATATATATATATATATATATATATATATATTTGAACATGTACACACTGTTTCTTTCACATTCTTCCCATATGTGTATTGGTCTATTTCGAGACTATTTAATCAACTACTTTAGCCACTCTTCTGGATTACGATGTTAGTTGATCTTTCCGAAAGACTACCTGGTTAATTCAGAACAAACTTTTAGCAGGATAGAAAACATCCTTGGTCCAATTCATTAAACAATTCAATTTAATTTTTCCTGCGAAATATGCCCAAAAGCATACCCTGTGGTGCTGATTGCAACAAAATATGA